>CM034706.1:160513349-160528243 GCA_020142125.1 Phrynosoma platyrhinos | reverse complement strand
TGGCCTGTTTCTCTTGAAAAGGTTATACCCCTGTATTTCTACATTCCTCATCCCACGAGGGTTCAGTGATGCCTATTATATCATATTTGTTTTGTTGTGCTAGGAGTTCAGGTTCATCTTGCTTATTTCCCATGGTCTGTGCATTAATGTAGAGACATCTAAGACCACATGTCCCCTTTACTTGCTGCCTGTGCACTTTTTTTGCCTCCCAGTGTTGGGTCCTTGCACTGTTTGCCTTGTTTCCTCTATGACAGTTTGACTATTTTTGCCAGTCCTTTTGTCTTCCAGAACGTTGTGTCCCTTCCCCACATAACTCAGTTTAAAGCCTTCCTGATCAAATTCTTGAGACTGTTGGCAAAAAAGTTTCTTCCAACTGGTGAGAGATGCAGGCCATCCCTTGCCAGAAGTCTGCCCTCATGGAACCGCAGCCCATAATCTAAGAATCCAAATCATGCTCAGTGACACCATCTGCAGAACCAGTTGTTGACATCTGTTATTTTCCTCTCTTGTCCTGGACCATGGCTTTCAACTGGCAGAAGAGACAAGATGACAATCTGTGCATCCATTTCTTTCAGCTTCTTACCAAGAGCCTTGTAATCCCTTCTAATGTTCTGAAGGCTGTGTCTTGCTGTGTCATTCGTTCCCACATGGATCAAAAGGAAGGGGTATTGGTCAGTAGGCTTGACCAGTCCTGTCAGCCTCTCTGTCACATCTTGGATCTTTGCCCCAGGGAGACAACACACCTCCTGAGACCTCTTGTCAGGCCCACAAATCACTGCTTCTGTATCCCTCAGCAAGAAGTCCCCCACCATGATCACACGCCTCCTCCAAGACTTAGCAGCAACTGTTCCCTGTGGTGGAACTCCCAGGGTCCCCTGCTCTGTCCCTGAAGTCTGTCCATGCTGCTCTTCTTTATCCTCCTTGATAAGGGAAAAAGCTTCAAATCAATTCTGTAGCTGCAAGTTCCCAGAACGATCCCTGGTCTCCCTACTTCTGTGTGTGACATTTCTCCAGCTGTCTACCTCCTGTGTATGTGAAGTAACCTTCCCTTCCCCAGCAACTTCCTCTATGTGCTCCACATCCAAGACTAGCAGGCCATTCCGTTCATTCCGTTCTGTCCAGGAAAACCTCTTGCTCCCTAATATGTTGAAGTGTAGCTACCCATGCCTCTAGCTGCTGTACTTTATCCTTCAAGAGGGCTACCAACTTGCACTTGGGGCATGTGAACTTCCTCACATCTGTAGGGAGACAGGGCCAAAACAGACTGGCAAGAAATTCTAGCTTTAAGGTGGTGTGGGGGCATGGCATACACATAGCACACACCCTGACACAGTCCCCAAGCCAGCATTACACTGCCCCACTAACCACACAGCAGGCAGCATCATGACATTTCTGTGGCATGGCATTTACACATACTGTGTGGCAGAAATGCCATAAAGCCACCATCACAGCAGCAAAGCTGGCTTTTTCCCACCCCACAAAGGAGCTTTATTTTGCCGCTTCTTTTTGGGTGTGGCATATGCTTGCTGCAGCCCCAATCTGGCACTCAAAGGGGCAGCATAGAGCCAGATTTTTGGGCAGTCTGTTTCACAACTTAGTGTGATGAAGACAGATGCATGCTGCATTTGGAAAAAAAACATAAGCATGAAAACAAAGCTCATTCTTTGCATCCAATTCTGTCTCCCAGAATTGTTGTGAAGTTAACATGGGATAAATTCTAGTATTTGTTGGTTGCACAGAGACACCTGGAATTTGAAGAAGAAAACTAGATGTATGCAGAGATGTGTTTGCTAACAGTCATTTTCTTGAATATCTTCTGAAATACAGAGTGACATCCAAGTCTAATAAGCACAGAACATAACAGGCTTGTCACAGGATGGAGAAAATACCCAGATAAGTGTATTCCTTGCTTTTGCAGAAAGAAAAAAAAAACATTAAAAGTTACCATGGCCTGCTAGTAGCAAGGACTCTTTAAAAAGCAGTATACAATAGTGGGAGAAACCATAGAGTTTATATCCCTTCTCCACATGCTTCTGTTGCATATTAACATGATTGGAAAACAAGAGCCATAGTGCTTTTTCGATATACAGCCATGCTGGCTTTTATGGGCTTAAAACACTCTTCGTGTTCTATTCTATTTGTGAAACTATGAATGATGTTGCATTGTATCAGAGGTGTCACATTCACTCAGCCAAACAGATTATCAATACATTGACAGCATATTGTTTGGGAAGGAAAGGGAGGGCACAGCTGAATTTAACTTCATCCTCAAATAAGTGAGTAATGCCTGAGGAACCATTCTACATATTATGAATTATCCTAACTTTCCTTTACCCTATTAGCCCTGGACATACCTAAATCTACCCCTTCTTTTTTGGTATCAAAGTTGCTATAAAATCAGCCTCTATGATTCTAATGTGGACACCATTATTTGCAAGTAAGTAGATCACGTTGGCTAGCTTAGGAGTTGCCAAGAGGATTTATGTTGTGGACATTCAGAGGAGGTGAGGAAGAGCCTGGCTATGAAACAATGGATGACTCCAGATGAAGTTAACCTGGCACTTAAGCCATCCCAGTGAAAGAATGCACCCATTTACACCCCCACGTTACACCATTGGAAGACTCTTCTTTAAAGTGTCACTTAGGCATACCAAAGATTTGGACCAATTCGCCACATCAACTCTCTGGACTTTGCCCCAGGGCACAAATTTCCTATAAATTAGGAGACCTTTCCCTTGTTAGTTTGAATAACTAGGTTTTCAGGCAGAGATGCTGCTGGTTTGTACTTTGCTAGACCCCTCTTTCACTCGCCAAACTTCGGTGGCCTGGGAGCAATCAAGTTCCCATTTTTCCATTCCAGAACATCATCAAGAGGAGCATCATCAAAACAGGTCTTGTATCTCTGCTCCAACCTAACACCCTTATTTCTCAGTTCTTGTTTGCCTGTGTGAGTGATTGTTAAGTGTGTGTGTTGGTTTTCCCCTTTAAAATAAAATACAATTCATAGAGAATTTGCCTCTGCAGTTCTTTGTGCCTCCAACCTTGGTATGCACAGGGATGATCCCAGGGCTACATAACCCAGTTCATTGATTTGAACTAATATTAAATTCCCCAAGAGAGAACTAGTCTGAAGGCAAAGCTCCTGTCCTGGTTACAACCCAATGCCCTCCAGAAATTTTAATTCCTATCAGCTCCAGCCAGTATGATCAGTAGTGAGAAAGTCTGGGAGTTGTATTCTGAAATATCTGGTGGTTATCACGTTGGCAGAATTTTCACTCTCTACCATGGATGCCGTTTTTTATTTTTAAAATATTCATAGAAAATGAATATCAGTTTGAAGGCTTCGACTGCTGTTTTTTTCAATATACTAGGGAAATTGCATGCAGGGAGTGGTCATTTTTTGTGTGAGTAAAATATATCCACAAATATAACTCCCCACCACTACTATAAACACACAGATACAAGCACAATACCAGGGCCTTTTCAAGAATTTTGCTAACTTTAAATTACTACCTCATTCCTTTTAAGTTATAGAATTACTTCAGAGCTAAGAACAACTTAACAGAATAAAACATGGATGACCAAACCCTCTGAGATTCTCCTCAGTTTGGTTCATAGATTCACAAAGAAACCAAAGTAATCCCTAGTGTTCAAATGTTGCGCCTTGCAGTATATTCTGTTGCCCTGCCTTTCTATTAATGCATTACTGTCCCAAACATAGTAGGTGTAATCAGCCAAAGTCTGATAGCCACACAGCTGATAGTCAGCAGCTAATAAGCAAACACAGGGCCTTTACAGACTGCCAGAAATAATGCAGATTGAAGCCACTTTAACTGCCCTGGCTCAGTGCTAGAGAATCATGGGAACTGTGGTTTATTGTGAGCTCTCTGACAGAGAAGTCTCAATGTCTCAAAAAAAAAAAAATACAATTCCCATGATTCCCTAGCACTGAGCCAGGGCAGTTAAAGTGGACTCAATTACTTTAGTAAATGCATGTTTTAAGTCCCAAACAGAGTTCAGTAATGTCCAAGTCAGGTAAACAGCATCCAGAGTCAACAGACATAGTGCAGGTCTGGTACACGGCATCCAGAGTCATCAGACACAGAGTTCAGGAACATGATGGGGACACAGGTAGATAAGATGATCTCCAACAGCTCTTCTAGGGCAGGGCTAGGAATAGATCAGCAACTCAACACAGCTGCTGCTTAATTAATTTCTGCTTCCTATAAATCCTCTGAGACCCCCTCAAGGCCTCACTTTATTGTGTTTTCTAGGCAAAGGTAGATATGGATAAGTTGTCTTCTGTATCGGAATGGACAGGGCTCTCTGCCAGAGATGATAATGCACCCTGGTCTTTCTCTGAACTGTTTGGCTCTGGACCTTCCTCCTGCTCTATTTAAGGAACAGATCCACTGCTTCAGTTTCCTCCTGCTGTACTGGTTTAGCAATGCAAGTCCCAGCATGCCCACTGCTTCAGTCTCTGAGTCAGAGTCCATGTCCATGTTCTGGAAGAAGGGCATGACAATTACAGACAAAAGAGCCCCCACTCAAACCCTTCCTCAGCCTGCTGCACCCTACTTTTTTTCTCTGAATACAAGTTCTAGGATAACAAGAGGCAAAGGGAAAGTACTTTTAATTCCCCCTGTTCCTTCACAATTAGAATTATTGGGCACAGTTGACTCTAGGTAGTTTGTTCACCACATTTTGCTATTCTGTCTGCCAAGTTTGGGGGCTTAAAAGCTTCTCACAGAACTCTTCTGTTACCTTGGTGTGGAACCTTCTATTGTCTGCAAACATTTCTGGATGAGAGCCACAAGTTGTACAATGCATCAAAAATGTGGACACCTATGGGGGGATGGATTACAGTCTCTCCTCAATAGCTTATCAAAATATAGACTGATTTAATGTGAACAATATAAACATTTCATCTATTTTACATTCCCTTCAAAACTCACCATTTTTTAAAAGGTTGGTGTGACCTTCTGTCATAGCAGGTAGATAAACAAAAATACTCTCTATTTTGCAATTCTGACACATTGTCATATTTTTGTTCTAAGATCCTGTCAGATTATCAAAATTAATGTTGTACAAGGTGCTTAACTTGCTGTATGGACTCCAAGTGCCATGCCAACCAGTACAGAGAAAATAGAGGGGGAAAAACAATAATGGAAAACAAGGAACAAAAGAAATATTTTACCTTCACCTGCCCCAAATCATTCACTGTTTTCTTATAATCACCCACAATTGTTCTGAGTCAAGGTTTTCCTAGTTTGAGCCACAAATATTATGTATTATGAGTATTTGTCTATATCACCTTTCCCCTCCATTTCACTTTCTCAGATGTTTTTAAATACATCTCTCACTATGGGCACAATATATGGCACATAGCATCTGGGGTACCTCTTCTACACTGGTAGATGATCATTAACCTTAATTAAACCAATTATACCTACATCATAAGGATCCCAAGGATGATGAATGGAAAGCCATGTATAGGTTGCCTTATATATACCATATGCATCTCAAGGGAGCTACAAAGAACTTTGAGAAATCCTCTACATAAAAATACAGTAACAAACTAGACAAAGTGGCAAGCAAAAATAAGGAACAGCAATGGAGACAGGAGAGCCAACATGGTGTAGTGGTTTGGGCATTGGACTACAATTTTGGAGATCAGAGCGTATTTCCCCACTTGGCCAGGGAAACTCACTCAGTGACCTTGGGTGAGTCCCACACTCTCAGCCTCAGAAACCCCCATGTTAGGTTCACCTTGGCCTGAAACACATGGGCCAAATGATGCAGATTCTGGAAACATTCAGGTCATAGCATTCAGATGATGCACGCCACAAACACAGCCAGAAGCCATTCCGATGCTGCAACATTCAGGAAGAGCTGGCCTAAGAAGGAGCGGATAAGATCTGCTCCTTTCAGTGGCCTAATTGAGGACCATGGCAGCAGCCCAGATCCGGGCTGGGCACATGTGGTTGCCATGGTCCCAGCATGATTGGCACCAGAGCAGCCATGTACTGATCATCTATTTTGGGCCCTTAGGGTTGTCATAAATCTGAAATGAGTTGAAGGCACACCACAAAAACAGTAAGACAGTGTCTTACAGCTGTAATGAATGGGATACCAGAGTGTCAGTTCTATAAATAGAAGAATACTCTCCATTCATGGAAAGGATAGAATCACCAGAGACTCCTGCTGGTGGAGATGGTGGCTGTGGAGAAAATCTTTCCCATCCTACAGCACATTCCTGCAGCATCTCCCACATTATTCCAGGAAGCCCCCTCCCTGCCCTTTTGACTTGCATAAGAGGTAGCAGAGGGGAAGAGAATCAATAAAAACCACTTCCTTCTGTACCCTCATTGGGAGTTTGTAGCAGCTTGTGGCTTCTATTTCAGAGGAATTATTCAGGGTTCTGATCCTAATCCCAAGATGGGTTCAGCACATTGGAAAGCACTTTTAAATTTTCAGTTGAAGACCAGAATCGATCGGCTCCCAACTGACATGGAAGTCACCAGACAACATTAGTAGGAGCTTTCCATGATGAGAATTCAATCAGGTGCTTTAGATTTACTTGTATTTGAACAAAGCAAAACTCCATAGATCAACAGAATTTCTTTTTAAATACAGAAACATTCTGTGGTGAAGATTATGCCTATTGTTCTTTCTGTTGCTAGTATGATATTAATCAGTTATGAATTGCATAAAAAGAAGCTGATATTCCTAAATATCTTCTGACCAGATAGGAAAAAAATACTGTGCTTCATATGTGTCTGTCTCCAAGAATGTGTCTTGAACACCTCAGAAGACCATATGAGTAAGAAACAACAAAATCAATGTCACCATGAAGCGAGATATTTATCTTTACCATGTCTGCTTAATAGTAAGGATGGAATGTAATTTCATTGAGCTCAAAAGGCCTCATGAAAATAGCATCTTTGTACCTCCCAAGATGTGTGACATGAGAATGCACATCCTGCCTTGAGCATTCACACATTTTAAAAGCTTACAGGACATTTCCAGAAAAATAACGTCTGCAGAAATGAAGTGCATAATTTAAAATGAGAATGGCTAAAATGAACATAACTGGCAAGGCAGGGAGAGGAGATACAAAGAAACACATTTTAGTGAATGTGGAGACACATTGAAACTAGCCAAAAGAACACACAGAGTCATATAACTTAATGGAAGAAAGAATGTGGGGGCAAGGCAGAGAAACTGAGAGGTAGGCTGTGGAATAAGAGCAGCATGTAGGCTGCATGCATCTCCAAAGTTTGTTCTGTGCTCCTCAGAAGCCTCCAGATCCCCATTTCAGGGGATTCCCCCCCCCCCGATTTTTTATCCCCCTCATATATTAACTAGACAAGACAAGAATGTAGGTAGGATCTGGAAAACAACAGCAGTATTAAGACTGGGAGAAAAAACATCAAGATATATAAAGGGGAGAGAAGCTTGTCCTGAACATGCATTGAATGCACTATTGACTGATCTGGTAATCTTCTTATGGGGAGGAGCTATAGCTCAGGATAAGAGGCATCCATCCATCTTTCATATCCAGATTCATTTGATTAAAAGAAACCTCTGAAGATCCATTAACATATTTGTTTATGCATTTTAGCCACAAGCTGATAACCAAATTGCTTGTTAAGATGCTCCCTCTAATTTATATTGCATGCAATAAATTTACCTATAAGTAGGTTGTCTAGGAAATGTAATTACAGTTATTTCCTTTACAGTGCACTTTTCAGCAGAAAGAAGACATTACCAGAGCTGTGAAAAGCCTACAACAAGCAACCCTCACCTCTTTTGATGGCAAAGCCCATTTCACAATGGACAGAACAGCATATATCACACCAACAAAAGAAGCTTACTGTTAAAAGAAACAGGGGGAGAGGAGTCTCCAAACTTTATGCTCTTCAGAGTAAAAAGAAAAACTAATACAGGTGGAATCCATGTAAGCCTTTCCCCTCTTTTTAATTAATATAATTCAAAATAGATTCATTTTGCTTCTCTAAGCCATACTTTTAAAAAATCAGAAATGAATTTAAGATTGCCTTTTGTAAGGGACTAACACAGAGAAATACATAGTGACCAAGGTCACCAATTGGCCTTATAAAGGCTGTGAAATTGTAAGAATGGCCTAGACAAAGGGCCTCGGCAGACGACTAATAGAGTCATCTCTGAGGCCTGAAAGAGGAGGGGCAGCCGCACGAGCGGTGCCCCTTCCTCTTCCTGAGGTTGCCCTCGGAGCTGTCGGCCCTCCGCACGGCCGGTGCACCGAGGGCAACCTCCCGCCACAGCGACCGCACACGCTGCAGCGGAAAAGTCAGGGAAAGTGCACCCTACGTGTTTAGGGCTCACTTTCCCTGACTTCTAAAAGGAGCGCCAATTTGGCGCTCCTTTCAGGGTCGCCGCAGGAGCTCCGCAGTGCGGCTGCCATGGCCCCGCGGCGCTCCGGACCAGGGCGTCCTGGACGCCCTGGTCTGCTTAGGCCCAAAGTTAAGCACTTTGAGAAGTAAAGAGTGTCTGCACTTTTTCTCCTTCCATGACTATATAGAAGGTTTGGGTGGTGGAAGAGGAATATAAGTCAAGGAAATGATACAGAAAGGAAGAGTCCAGCCCCAAACCCACCTGTGTTATAGCCCTAATCCAAATTGGCTACTTTCCCAGATGTTGCTTTTACCCAAACAAAATATTTAGTCTATCTTGGCCCTTAGTCAGAGAGGGAAAAGCCAAAGGAAAGTAGTGTAGAAAAAATGGCAGAGTTTGAATTTTATCCTTCTGTGTTCCTTCCATCTGTCTTCAAGGTTGATCTGAAAATTCATTCTGTTAGATGCAAAGTAGCACTTAGTAGATAGAGGTAAGCTGGCAGTGGAAGAAGGAATGAGACAACCCTTGCAATTTCCCTTTCCCTTTACAGAAGCTGCCTTGGAAGGCTTGGGGATCCTCCAAAGCAATGTGTGAAACAATGTGCTGGGAAAGGGGGAGGGGAATTCCTCTCTACCTACTTCCTCTCATGAAGGCCCATAATGGATCCCAAAGTCTTCCTTGAAAAGGAGCTCTTATATTCACAGAACGATTAATTTGGATCCAACACAATAGATTCTGACACAACAATCTCACTCTCCTAACTGTCCTTGTTTTGTCCCACAGAGGATCTGGCTTACCTTCCACCACACTGGAACAGCATCTCAGGTGGCAGGGGACCAAAAATGGTGAAGTATGACTCACCTCTTGGATTTTAGCCTGAAACACAACAACACTTAGAACTAAAGAGTTAAAAATTTCTTAGAGCAGCAGTGACAGGTCTATAGTAGTCTTGGTGATCTGAATTATCTCTCGGGGGAAGCAGATGGCTTAAAGAGCCGTTTTGGGGGCAGGGAAGGGGAGGGGCAGCCACATGTTCAGCACCCCAACCCCTTCCCCAGGTCGTCCTCGGAGCAGCCGGCCCTCCGCATGGCTGGTGCTCTGAGGAGGACCTCCCACTACAGTGTCCATACACGCTGCAGCGGAAGAGTGGCCGAAGGTGCGCCGCAAGCTTTTGCGGTGCACCTTCGGTGACTTGTGAAAGGAGCGCCAATTTACCACTCCTTCCCAAGGCAGCAAAGGTGTGCTGCGGGGCTGAGGTGTGGGGATGCCTCAGCCCCACGGTGCAGCTTCCCCGGGCGGCCCACAGCCACCCGTCTGCTTCCCCCCAATCTCTTGTCCATCTGTCCTGACCTCTCTATAATGTAAAGTGATACTCATAGCAATCTTTCTGTCTCTTCTCTTCCTCCCTTTCCCCCCATCTTGGCTTCTTCCAAAATTGAAATCGGTTTAGCTCAGTATCAGCTTATCTCCCTAGTTAATTTTCTAGCCTTAAATGGAGTTCTAATGCTAAAACCTTTCAGTTTGTTCCTTAACCTACTGGTATCCTTAAATGTATATACTTTCCATTGAGCTGAGTAACCATGTCCTTCTTGAAAGATGAATGAAAGGAACACCTTGATGAGAGGAAGCATAGCCTCAGTATTCAATGGCTAGTGGAAGGACTTTGAGTATCATAGAAAACCACACTGTTTGTTTCCCTGTTTTAGACTGTTTTTTAATTTTGATGTTTTATTTATGCTGTTTTAATGGTTTTCTGATTTAATACTTTTTAAAGGAGTGGGTGGGTTCTGGGATTTTAGAGTGTATTGTGAGATATGTATACAGTTTTAATTGTTTTAAGCCACCCTGATTGTTCAACAGAGAGGCGGGGTAGAAATAAATATTATTATTATTATTATTATTATTATTATTATTATTATTATTATTATTATTATCAGAGGAAGCCATTCCTCTGATCTTGGATGCAAAATAACTGAATGGGGGTCTTTTTAGAAGACTGGCAATTGATTATGTCTATGGATGTAGTGGTGTGAGTGTTGAGCCTAAGGAGATTATCGCATAATGGATCCGGTCCCTGTCCTATCCTTCCTGCCCAATTGCGGAAAGGACTTTCACACATGACCTGTTATTGACCCAGCAGGGAAGTGCGAATCATTTTGTCATGAATGTGGGCTGAAAAGCACTTTCAATCATCAGCTGAAAGCACTTTCTCCTGTCATTTGGAGTCTTTTCTATTAACAGAAGAACCTGTTAATGTCATGACTGCTGAAAGCACTTTTCAGTCTGCTTTCATGTGAAAGTGATTCTCATGATCACTTTCACATGGATCATGGATGGGATAAGGATCCCATTTCACATGTGATAATCTCCTAAAACTCTGGGAAACCAGAGTTCTAATCCTTGCTCAGCCATGGAAACCCACAGATGTCTCACTCTCTTATCCTCAGAGGAAAACAATGGCAAACCATAGGATAAATCTTGTCAGGAAAACCCCTGGTAGATTTGCCTTTGGCACCAAGCTAGAAATGACTTCAAGGCACACAACCACAACTATTTGGGATAAATCAGGTACAATTTCTTTGGGAGAGATAGTTTTATGTTACATTTGTTTTGTAGTTTCTCACCTAAATCCAATTATTAATCACAGTCAGACTAGACTAATTTAATCAGTTGCTGAATGGTAAAATTACATTTGTACATCTCATTGATTCATTGGTTCTACTCTAATTGAGACTACCAAATGGATTTAAGCTCTTTCTTTTATTTTTCTGTCTTCTCTTATTTTCCATATTCTCCATAGACTAGGGTAGATATAAGCCAATAGAATCCTTTCCCCAACTTCTAGCAGTTGTTCACTATACGCTCGCCAATAGGGAGGCCATTTTGCCTGATGGTAACACACTCTGGTTTAGTTTTTGAGAATGGGCTGTTAGGATTAAAATACCCCCAACTACAAATGTCTTTAATTCTCTTCTCGCTAGCAGATACTTCTCTGTCCCAAACTTGGTCAAAGTGGTCACAAACTGAGGATGTCAATAGGAATGATTTGTTAACCCCCCTACAATGTAAACAATACAGCTGGCAAGGAGGTAGAAGAATACATATACAAATATATTTGTTCATTTCATTACCTGTCACTGATGTGAAACCCATGGTATATATGCTGAAGAAACCCCACAAGATGTCTGGCTTCTATGCCTTGTCATGGACAGATCCCTCACAGAAAAAGAATAATCAACCCTCATGATTCTCCCATTATATCTGTTTAATTCTCCCATTAAATCTGTCCAACCCACATACAATACATGATTCATATTTTACTCCATAAAGCCAGGAAAACAGAAATAGATATTCCATGGCAATGAGTACAATGATGGGTCCCAGTCAGTGTCCTTTCATCTGTTTTGAATCTGATGCATTCTGACATTATTTAATGTTGACTTTTCCTGATATCAAAATTTCCTGATCCACCTTCTTAGTGTCACTCACTGCTTCTCATGAGCTTTAATCGCAATAGGGCTTTCCCCTCCCCCCGCCTCCATCTAAAACAAACAATTTCAATCTGTTCATTCTGTCATTATCATGTGAAAAACCTTTTATCTGTGGCCTTCATGGTTTTCATTACTTTTTGCTAAAACTGTCTCAAAACTGTAATCACCAAAAAGAAAAAAATATCACTCACTTGATGAATGAGAAACTGCCTAAAGCTGGAGGAGTGGATAGAGTTGAGAAGAGCCATAAAAGTTATTTTTGTGTCTGGAGGAGAATGCAAGCATGCAGTTCCAGAGTGGACAACTAATAACATACATGAAGTAGGAACAACTCAGAGAAACCTCTGGAAATATGGAAGGTCCTTTGGAGTATGTTCTGTACTATGTATAGTGAAGTCAGGTTTGATTTCTTGTTCAGCCATGGAAATCTCACTGTGAAAGGAATAATAGTAAAATTATTCACCTTTGATACTGAAAAGGAATCATAGAATCTAAGAGTTGAAAGAAATCACAAGGTCCAAACTCCCTCCATACAGGAATAAAAACTAAAAATCTCCTGAAAGGTGCTCATTCAACCTTTATTGAAAGATCTGGACCAGGGGTTGGCAAACTACGGCCAGGGGGCTGACCCGGCCCCTCAAGGCCTTTCAACTGGCCCATGGCCAATTTTGCTGCCACTGCGCACACGCGATGCGGGGCGCCATTTTGTGTTCCAAAATGGCGGCTGTGCTCACGCATGCATGCAGACTACTCCCAGTGTCATGCACGTACATGTGCAAGTGCGGGCACCATTTTGGAACACAAAATGGCACTCTGCCCTCACGCACACAACACCAGGAGTAGTGCACATGGGTGTGCAAGTGCAGGTGCCATTTTGGAACACAAAATGGTGTCCCGCGCTCACGCACACATGTGCACGATGCCAGGAGCAGGGTGCCTGCATGTGTGAGCGTGCACGTGTGCGCAAGCACACACACCTCTGGTGCCATTTTTTTCCTCTTCGGCCTGCCGATGATGTGGGGAACAGCGGAACCACCCTTCCCCAAAAAAAAGGTATGCCGACCCCTGACCTACACAGATGGAGAGTCCTCCATCATCTGAAGCAGTCCATTCCACTGTTGAATAATTCTTAGAGTAAAGAAGTTCTTGCTATGTTTCAGTGGCTTCTCTTCTTTTGTGATTTGAATCCATTTTTTGTGTCCTAGTCTCTGGAGCAGCAGAAAATAAACTGGCTTCATCTTCTATATGACATGCCTTCAGATATTTAAAGCTAGCTATCATGTTACCTCTCAGGACATTATCACATGGGGGAAATCCTGTGAGGAAACGGGGGTTTAAACTGAAAATAACCCGCAAAAGCGGGTATATTTTCAGACGACGTCGCATTTAAAAGCAGGTTAATCCAAACAGAAAGTAGTTAGAAACTGCTTCTTTTTATTTTTGGGGATCTTCCGAAAATAAAAAGAAGCAGTTTCTTCCTACTTTCTGTTCAGAGTAACCTCCTTTTAAATGCGCAGGATGTTTTCACATGGGGAAAGCCGGCTAATTAATTGCTTCCGCTTTTGCGGTAGCACTTTCACTTTAAAGCTGGCTTCTGTTCGGAACTCTCCGTGTGATAATGTCCTCAGTCTTCTCTTCTCAAAGCCTGGGCTGCCTCTTACATTCCTTATAAAATTTGGTTTCCAGATGTTTGAATACCTTGATCACCCTTTCCTGGACATGTTCCAGCTTGTTGATGGTCAGCTTGTGAATTTTATGAAAATTTACCTGCCTAGCATGTAATAATTCATTTATTTCATACAGCATATACCCATACCCATCAAGGTTATATGAAAAATCTAGCAAAACAATAATTCTAAATCTTGATAGGACTTTATCACACATGGCTTTTAAACTACCATGAAAGTTTGATAATAGAGCCTTTAGTGATACCTATTGCCGAATGCAATCTCCCTCTCGTTGCTACCTTGTCCTGAAAGCGTAGTTAGCCCACAGCTTGCCATTGATGTAGTGGCTAGTATAGTGCTAGTCCACAGGTTTGGTAACTTATCTTATTGCAGTTCTCGGATTGTGGCATCACATAGTGTCAGTGGGCCTTTGCAGACTGCCAGAAATAGTGCAAATTGAGTCCACTTTTAGGGTTAGGGTTAGGGAATCATGGGAACTGTATTTTATTGTGGCACCAGAGCTCTGACATAGAAGGCTCAATGTCTCAGAAAAAAACAATTCCCATGATTCCCTAGCACTAACCCTAACCCTTAAAGTGGACTCAATTTGCACTATTTCTGATAGTCTGCAAAGGTCCAATGTCTCCTCCTTTCCCCCTTCCCCTCTCCTTCACTATTCCAGAACAGTTTGGACCATTAAGATGGTCCACCCCAGGAGGCTTATGGATCCAGATGGATTCCTGATGGCTCTTGGGGAATTTCCTGCTGCCTTGACAGGTGGTCCTGTCAAAGCCCTGGTTGATCTCTGGAATGTTGAAACTACCAGGGCAGTTGACATGATCGCTCCTAAGTGTCCCATCTCATGGAGTGGAGCTAAACCATCCCCTTGGTTTTCTAAGGAGGTGGCAGCAATGAAATGAATGAGATGGAGACTAGAGTGACAGTGGCAAAAAACCCAGCTTGAATCCAGCCAAAAACAGGCTAAAAACTACTTGAAAACATAGGATGCAATAAAGGCAGCAAAAAAGGCTTTTTAAATAAAAGTAGTGGAGCTGCACAGAACTGCTCAGCTGAGCTGTTTTGAGTGGTTAAGGCTCTTTTGTGATGTGGTCCTGATGAGAATGTAAGCTCACTGTGAATGATGAGAATCAACAGCTCACTGTGAAGAATTTGCTCACCATTTTCCTGATAAAATCACTTGGATTTGCTCTGACTTAGGGCCTTTACCTGGGGATACAGTTGGGGTTGGGCAGCTGCATGCCAGCTACCCCAACCCCATATCAATGCACACCATATGGCGCCAGGATGCCCTCCTGGTGCAGCGTTTAAACACGATGCACCAAAAGGGTGAGGAAGAGCC
>CM034706.1:160487425-160504063 GCA_020142125.1 Phrynosoma platyrhinos | reverse complement strand
CTTCTGGTCTTCACAGCTACTTGCTGTCTTTCTGTTCATCACACAGGCTACCCTTGCAGCCCACAAGAACACACTCAGGAAAATTCAGTCACTCTTGGGGCATCTCAATTTTGTATTCAGGGTGGTTTCCCGGGGTAGGGCTTTCTGCACCTGCCTCTCCAGGGTGACTGCAGGGGTCAAGGCTCCACACCACCGCGTTCACCTCACCAGAGACATTAAAGAGGACCTAAGGCTGTGGGATGAATTCCTCAGGGACTTCAATGGGGTGTCACTATGACAATGCCTATGGGACCACAGACAAGACCTTCAGATCCACTCTGATGCTATGGGGACCTTGGAGTTTGGCATGTTGCTGCAGAGACATTGGTGCACTTATCATTGGCATGCCCAGTTGGAGGAGAAGGGCATTCTTAGAGACCTCACCTTCCATCTTGGTAGCAGTCCATGTTTGGAAGGAGGCCTTTGCTAATAAGGCTGTTTGCTTCTGTGTGACAACCAGGTGGTGGTTAGTGTGCTCAATCACCAAACCTCCAAGTTGGAGTGGGTCATGCTTCTGGCATGATGATTTGTACTGCTGTGCCTCTGCAACAACACCACATTCAAAGCCCATTTCATACGAGGCCTGGAGAACAAAATCACAGATTCTCGCTTTCATTTTCAGGAGGCAGGTTCGGGCAGCTGGTGCCAGAAGCAGATCCTTTACCCACGCCTTTCCCAGAGGAACTGTGGGAGGTTGGAAGCTTGCTGTGATGCAAAGCGCCCTGTCTTCACCGGCCCCAACTACCCTCAGAGCCTACAACAGGATGGTGTCCAAGCTTTTCACCTTTTTTTTCCTGGTCATCTGGCACCAAGCCACACTGACCAGGCAAGTCCCATACCATCTTATAATTCCTTGTATGGCTCATGGAGTCTGACTTTATGCCCCACACAAAGTCACATTAGCTGGAATTTCCTTCTTTTTCAAAGTTGAGGGGTTCAGGGACCCTTGGGATTCCTTCTTGGTAAGGACAGCCCTGGAGGGATGGAGGAGGATGGGCAGCAAGGGGGTGATAGGAGAAAGCCTATCTACTTCAATCTGATCACCAAGCTTTCTACACTGCTCAACCACATCTGCCAACTGAAGGTGGAGGCTTGCTTCTTCAGAGCAGCCTTTGTCCCCTCTTTCTTTGGAGTGCCACAGATGGGTGAGCTGGTCCCATCCTCCACCATGGATGGGTCCAAGTGGTCAATCCAGAGGGAAGATATCTCTGTGGTGGGCAACACTGTGTTTTTAATTCTTTGCAGGTCCAAGTGTGACTAGTTGGGCAAGGGGTCTTCCATCATGCTGAAGAGTCTTCATGGCTGCTACCTGTGCCCTGTCCGGACCTTACACAGATACCTGGCATCCTGCCCACTTACATCAGGCCCCTTATTTACCCATGACAATGGGGGTCCACTAACTCAGTTCCAGTTTCTGGCAGTGATCCGTTTGGCCTTGCAGCGGGCCGGGCTGCTGGCAGAGGATTTTGGCAGACATTCATTCTGGATAGGGGCCACCACCACCACGGTGGGTTGCAGCATGCCTGTGTGCTCTAGTGAGAAGATATGGAGGTGGAAGTCTGGCAAATTTGCAGGCTACGTCTGCCCAGGCTTGGATCCTTGCTCAACTCTCCCACGAGGACTTGGGGGTTGGGCAAGAGGGAGGATGCAGCTCTTGGGGAGGTTGATGGAAGGCTGTCCCCCCAGGGAAAGGTCAGCCTTTTATGGTGATAACATGGGCTGTGGATTTGGTCATCATGGTTTCCTGGGCCGTGGAGAACCGGATCATAGTCCCTAGGGGACCCAAGGGTGCTGAGAGCAGTGAGATGTTGCCATTGAAGGGACAACTCCTGAACAGCATCCCCTGGTGTCAAAGGGGCTGAGAGATGGATTGGTGACCAGTTGGTTACCCCCTTTATGTCATCCCAAAGCCTAGCCATGATTGGGCCTTCTGGTTTCATCGAACAAGATGGTTGGATGATGACAGATCCAGGCCCATGTATTCAGGCCAACCCCTACCCGTCAGCTTTATCCAATAAAGTTGTGGCCTTTTTCTTTCAAGTGTGTGTCCAGTTCTTCATTCTGCATTGGCTTCCTCTTCCTGTGCAAAGGTGGCCACCCAACTTACCAGGCTGGCTGGGTTGTGTGGGGGCTGGGGAGCCAGCAACCACCATGGGCTTCCCCAGCCCATTTGGGAGGCCAGCCGGCCAGCTCCCAGGATCCATCAGGGCAGCTTGGTGGCCTCTCATTGGTGGAGTGGGCCAGGTAGGCGGTGGGACTTCCCAGCAGGCTCCATGGCCAGAAGTCCCACCCCTTCTGGTTAGTCGGCCCCCCTTATTGGTGGGGAGGGTGGGACTTCCACCTGATGCTTGCATACCATTGGCCAGCGGGCCTATAAAAGGCCATGTGGCCAAGGTGGGTCAGCACTATTGCTAGCCAGAGCTCCAACTAGTAGGAGCTCTGGCCAAGACCTCTTCCCTCCCTCCTTCCTCCCTCTTGGGATCAAGGTTGCCATGGGTGTTGTCACAACTTACAGGGGTGGTAGCATGGGCCGTGGATCTGGTGCGTGTGGTTTCCTGAGCTGGGGAGCACAGGATTAGGAGGGGACTTGGGGGTGCTGAAAATGGTGAGGTATGTCATTGTGGGGTGACAAAGGGGCTGAGAGGTGAATTGGTGACCAGTTGGTTACCCCCTTTATGTCATCCTGAAGCCGTCCATGACCGGGCCTTCTGGTTTCATCGAACAACAGGTGGGTTAGATGATGTCCGATCCAGGCCCATGCTTTCAGGCCAACCCTACCTGTCAGCTGTATCCAATAAAGTTGTGACCTTTTTCTGCCAAGTATGTCCAATCTTCCATTCTGTGTTGGCTTCTCCGTCCCACACAAATAGACCAAATTATATATAGTAGCTTTGTGCTTTTGATTTATGTTTAAACAACATACTGAGCCCTTTAATCTCTCCAAAATCAACTAAAGTTAATATTCATCAATCATTTTTTCCTAAAGAAGAGTATTGTTTCACATAAGAGGAGTCATTAAAACTTACAATTAATTGCCCATAACCCAAACTCCTACTGTGTCCCAGATGGCTTGAAAAAAACTACAGTTTGCAAACAATCTTTTTCCTTTTTTTTAACCACTGGGATGCAAAATGTATTACTGAAGTATTATTAATTAAACCAGGTCAGCCACGCCAAGTACAGCACACTGTTTCTCACAATTGGGAAGAGTGATCCATAGCATTCCTAATCCGTAGCAGCGAAGCGCCTGAATGTATAAATTTATACCGATGCCTCCCAAAGTATAGTTAATTTGTTCATGTTTTTCTAAGATCAATTAACAGCAGGCAGGCTTTCTAATGAAATAAACTTGTGATTCCCACTGGGACTATTTGGAAAGAACATTACAAAGCAGCAAGTGCTTTATGTTTTTACATTACAATATGATTAATAGCACCGCTCTGAAGCTCTACATCAGCTACATATAGTGTTACTTAAATAGATGCTGCTAATTAAGTAATCATATTCTTTTTTTGCAGATACCCCTACTAAATTGTCTTCTGACATCACTAAAGCCTGTCCTTCAGGACAAATAGACACTAGCATCAATAAAAGAAATCATTAATTTTTTTCTCTCCAGTGCCACAATTTTCTCATAAATTTAGATTTGCTTGTAACACTGCAGAAACATTAATTGAAGGAAGCAGCTATTCACTTAAACAGCCAAAAGGCAACCCAAGGCATTAGCCTAAAAGAGCAGGCATGGCAGTTTATGATAGGATGCCTTTTATAAACTTAGAGAAAGTAAACAATGAAATGGATCATATTATCATTCAATTAGATCTTCATATTGCTTATGAGCTATTTGATCTTGTGTGTCAGAAGCAGGCATTTCATTTCATTTCTGATGAGAATTTACCAAATTTCTCAAATGTCTTTATAATCAGGATGGATATCTATTGTGAGAGAAAGCAAAACTGACATATTCAGTGACTGAGGTTTGGGACTTTGGGTAGTTGTCTTTTAAAAGTCTATGTTTAAATCCTTTTATTCTGTTGTGTTTGTGTGAATTATGGTGCCTAGCTCCTCATCTTTCCCTACAGCAACTGTGTAGCACACCTGTAGTATATGGTTCTCGCTTGCTCAGACTAGACATGCCAATTGAATTTATCCACTGTGTATCAAGGACACTTTCACTCCAGTTCATTTTAAAACAATTACCCACATCTGTATTTTCCTTCATATTTAGAAAGAACTTGAAAAAACAATCCAGGAATGAGAGAAAATTAAACTCTAGCAAGGACATGAGGTTGAGTAAAGTGAGTCTTGAATGGCAGATCTGAAAAATGTCAGGCTGCTGATTTAAACTGAAATATGGATGCAGTATTTCTATGCACACCTTGGAAGGTCTCAAACCTTAGCTGGATTTCCAGTTAAAAAATTGTTTCATTTCTGTTAATGACCACATTTGTCAGTGGTGGATAAGGCTCTCTCTCAGTCTGTCTCTCTTCCCTGTTTCCAGTTCTTTATCCATCCCTCCACTTTATCAGGAGGCTGCATAGATATATTTTAAACAAATAAATAAATTCTGCCACTCTCTTCATATGTGCTCTTTCTTTCATTTGAGACATTTATTATTGTTATTATTGCTGTTGTTTTTGTGTGCCTTCAAGTTATTTCCAGCTTACTGCAACCCTAAAGAGACCCTATCATGGGGATTTCTTGGCACGATTTGTTAGAAGGGGGTTGCCTTTCACTTCCTCTGAGACTGAGAGAGTGTGACTTAGCCAAGTTCAACCAGTGAGTTTCCATGACTGAAACAGGATTCAAACCCTGGTCTCCAGAGCTGTAGTTGAACACTGAAATCACTATACCACACTGACTTTTATATGCACGTATATGTATATTTGTCATCAGAGGGTTACCCCCCTTGCATCACTTTTTTAGTCCCTTCCTCATTTTCTTATCTGCCCTTTTTTCCCCTTGGGTTCCTCTATATGCATAAAATGAGGCCTTGCACTACTTGTGTCCTATTTTGGGAGAAAATTAGGATATCAAATCAAATCAATGAGTATGGTCCTTAGGCCTCAGACTTGCCATATTTGACACAGGCAGGGAGCTCTAACAGGAGAATCGATTTTCAAGTATTTTATGCAAGTAAGAGATCTGTGTATTCCCTATATATATTTATCATCTCCACTCCCATCTTGAAATTGTAGGTCTTCCACAATTTCACATTAGGGATGTGGTATTTATAAGTGTGAAATAGAATTAACATGCAGCACTGAATGAGTGTCATAACTCAGAAGACATGCTTTCCATGCCTAAGTTTTGGCATAAATTCCATAGCACTTACACATTAAAGGATCACAGACCACAGAGATGTGTAGACTTCTGCCCAAGTCCTTGAGAGCTGTCACACGACAGAGCATCCAGAATGGTCTTTAATGAACCAGTAGAGTGATTCAGTATAAGCAGATTATTACATACTGAAATCATCTAATATATACATCCAACACTCAATTATATACACAGTTGCCCCTTTGTATCCAGGGATTCTGGTCCATAGGTTCAACCATCCATAGCTTGAAAATATTCAAATAAATACATAATCCAAAAAGCAAAGCTTTATTTTGTCATTTTAGAAAAGGGACACCATTTTACTATACCATTGTGTATAATGGGATTTGGTTAACCACATATTTTGGTATCCATGGGAAGTCATGGAATCAAACCCTAATAGATACTAATAGCCCACTGTATTATACATCTTTTGTGTTGTTAACCACTGAGTTGCATCTATAATATGGTCCATGCTCTGCAAGATATGCCCATTAACATATATCCAACATAAGACTAGGGTATCAGAATGAACATGAAGTATGAAAGGGCATGCCTTAGAAGACACAGGAAGCCTACAGCACCGAGTCTAGTAACCAGATATTGAATAGACAAGTTGTGTGGATGTGCTCAGATGATATTATGTGAATCACTCCTACTCGATGTTGAAATAAATAAGTGATGACTAGAATAAGGGTCTCTCAGATAGATGAGTGTTATGGATTTTCCTTCTGAGAAGGCAGGGATCTGTTGTTCTGGGATCAGTCAATTCTCCTCCTCTCTACTTCTGCTGATGTGTGTGTGTGTGTGTGTGTGTGTGTGTGTGTGTCCTTTCCTGGGGCTGTTAATGTGTTCATGTCATTCCTAGCCATATTTTGTTGACTGCTGCTGAATATATGCCACAAATGTAGTGGTCAGTTCTTGTACTGTATGCCCCAATATAACTCAGCCTTTAAAAAAATCTATATATAATGTCCCTCTCACATTAATGAGAGCATCAGAACTTAGGTGTCCAGCACATTTCACAAGTTCTTTGAATGCTGTGCAGAATGTATATCAAAATTATATTTCTGGTTATCTTGAGATAGCATGCTCATTTTAAAACATATATTGAGAGGAAATGTGTGTTTCAATGCCCAGTACAATCATCCATCTGCTAATCTTGCTGTCTTCCTGGCACAAGTCCTCTGTTTTAATCTCTAAGAACAGACATTCTGATAGGAAAAATCTGACAATACCAGCTGGAATCAAAGGAAAAATAATATCAAAATAAAACAGGACTGTAAAAGCAACAAATAACAGTGCCATCCTTCCCAAGAAGGTAGAAAAGAAAGGAAGCCTCACAAGTTTAGATTTGATTTAAGAGAAAATGTGTATATTATGTGACCGCTACACACAGTTTTCAAACTGCAATTAGAACCATAAAAAAGTGACTTTGGTGATACTTATAACATGATGACATGCATGATGGCATAACATAATGACCCGTAACTGCTGTGTTTCTGAAAAGGGCATCCCTTTTCATTGATGGGGGAAACCCATCAATGAACAATCACACAAGTCTGCAGGTACAAAACATCATTGCCAGAGCAGTTGCAAGATTGACAATCACATGGTGTAATTGTTTCTCCTCCTCTCCCCCTTGCTATTCCCAAACAGGCTGACTACCTTTATTTTTTTTCTATTTCTTTTCTTTATTTATTTTTAATCTTCAGGCACAGTAGTAGAGCTATGGAATTGGGTGAAAAAGTTAAAATAGAAATAAATTAAAATAAAATAACTAAAAAGCATTCTGGGTAGGGCATAGGGAAGGGAGATAAGGTTAAGGAAGAGTCAGGAAGAGAGACGATTGCAGCAGCAGCCCCAGTTGAGTGATTTTAAAGTGTGTGATAATGGCTGCTCACAGACCAGTATGTTTATATTTTTAAAAAGCTATGTGTTTGCAACAAGAAAGGGGCTCATGTGGAGATGTATTCAATGCACCATTTAAACATTTTAAATAGATACATGCAAACTAAAACAGAGTCCACATGGTGATGGGGTTTGAGTGTTGGCCTTGGACTCCAGTAGACCAGAGTTGGAATCCCATTAAACCATAAAACTCCACAAAGTGTCCTTAGACAAGCCTATGAGGAAAGCCTTGACAAACCCCCTCTGAAGAAATCTTGCCCTGAAAATCCTATGGCAACAACTGGAGCTCATTCAAAAGATTACTATTGCTATAAGTCAGGACAGCACAATCAATAAGTCATATAACAAAAAGATAAATAAATAGATGGGTCAGATAGATAGACAGACAGGTCAGGGGGAAAAGGAAACTTGGAATTTTTCATATTGTCACACAAAAAGTATTTTTCAGTATTATAATAGGTTTTATTTTTGAGCTTCCCACTGTTTTAATTCATGATGTAAACTGCCATGGGGGAAAGATAGAAGATAACATGAATTAATGAATAAATAAAATACATTACACTAATCTCTCTCTCTCTCTCTTGCTCTCTTTTAAATAGTCAGTCAGGTCCTGCTGGTCCCAAGTGATTTTACATGTGCCTCCCTCTCTGCCCTGACATAGGCACCCACCTTGTTTTTAATTTAAAAGCTAACTGGCAACTTGGCAATTTATGACTTCTGTGTCAGTGGGATTGTGGATCCACCCTGGATTTTATTCCAGATTTTTTAAAAAAACTATCCAAGCTACTCAACCCTATCCCCAAAATAAATGCAGCACCATGGATAGCTCCTTTACAGTTTAGATTCAAATTTGCCTTTGCAGACAGAAATAGTACAAATTGAGGCCACTTTAAGTGCCCTGACTCAGTGCTAAGGAATCATGGGAACTGTAGTTTATTGTGCACCAGAGCTCTCTGACCGAGAAGGTTCAATGTCTCAGAAAAAATACAATTCCCATGATTCCCTAGCACTGAGCAAGGACAGTTAAAGTGGACTCAATTTGTACTATATCTAGCAGTCTGCAAATGCCCTCAGTCCCACTAAATAGAAGCTCTGTCAAAGCTACTTTCTGGGAAATGTGTAACTTTTTTCTCAAGCCCTGTTTAGCACAAAACTAGTGTGCAATTGATCTGAAAATGTTAGTTTCAAAGTGAAATTACAGAAGCAATTCCAAGGTCCACTTAATTAGTTGCTGATATAAGCACACATTTTAACAGTAAATCTTTACCTTCACATACACAACATAATTGCTTAGTTACTTCTAATTACTTTTTATGAAGATTTTTTTGGTTCAGTAGAATGAGGCACAGCATAATCCAGTTACTTGCATGATATTCCTCCTCCATCCTGTAGTGATGCCACTCCTTTGTCACTATAACAAGAAACAAAAATTGAAGTTAAAGAGCAAAGGGAATAAAATTATTCCTTTTAAAATTACAATTATAATGTAACATGCTTACACCTTAATTACAAAAAGCAACAGAAATACAGTTATAGAGCAAAGGGAGTAACATTATTCCTTTTAAAATTACAATTATAATGTAACATGCTTATACCTTAATTACAAAAAGCAACAGAAATACAGTTATAGAGCAAAGGGAGTAACATTATTCCTTTTAAAATTACAATTATAATATAACATGCTTACATTTTAATCATTGGAGGAAATGAATTAATTACAAATTATTCATTATTTGAGAGCACTGTTTTGAAATTGTGGTTTGCAAGTTTAACATTGCAAACTGTGGGCCTAAGCAGACTGCCAGAAATAGTGCACATTAAATTGAGGCACTGCCCTGGCTCAGTGCTAGGGAATCATGGGAATTGTATTTTTTCTGGGACATTGAGTCTTCTCTGTCAGAGAGCTCTGGTGCCACAATAAATTACAGCTCCCATGATTCCCTAGCACTGAGCCAGGGCAGTGCCTCAATTTAATGTGCACTATTTCTGGCAGTCTGCTTAGGCCCTATGACTAGTTTGGGTTAAATGATACACATGTAATTTCATTTTGACCTAGCTTGCTTCAAGACTTAAAAGGAAGGAGAAATAGTTCCCTAAATCATTAATTTATCTAATTTCTATTTTGCACTTTCAACAGGTCTTTTGTGTCACTAGAGAACATGTGGGATGCTCCCCATCCTTTAACAAAGCATGGTTAACAGTTGCACACAGTTATGTCTCTACTGGGCCACTTAAAAAAGTAGGAAGTTTCTCATTGATTGTGTTGAATCAGACTCCCCATCAAATATATTTGTGACTGCAGTAAAGTATCATGGAGGCAAGGGGAAAAAAGTGTGTCCAATTTAGTTCACATAAAGCTGAACTGCGCCAAGAAAATGCTTTGGAATTGGATGGTGGATCTTTGTTTATGTCAGTGTGCTGGAATGCAATTTGAGACAGATTCACAAGATGGAAAATTCTTTACCTTCAGGCCATAATTCCATCCACCCACCACACAGTGACAGCTCTTATCCCAGCCAAAACTAACCCTGTGACCCTAAAAGGCAGTAGAGTGGGGCTAGCTATCTATTTTAATAATTAGTTTGCAAAGGTCTCAAAAAGTTTTCACATTGTACTACTATAAACTCTGAAGTCTTAGAAGTAATCAGAAGTGTCAGGCAAATCCCTGTGACAAATTGCTTATGCTAAAGGATAGCTCTCCTTGTTTAATGTGTAGCCATTGGCAATTGTGTGTGTGACAGGGGAGATATTCTTGAGCACACATAAACTTCAGGAGAACTCCAAAATCTCATGCAAGGGGTAGGGATCAGGGCCTTTCCCAAAACCATTTACTGTCCAATCTAAAGGAAAAAAGTTGATAACTCTCCACTCTGTGTTCAAAAGGCAACTTGATGGATACCTTTCTTGAAGGCTGATAGCAAAGAAATATCTTCCATAACATTTGAAGGGAGTAGCCTCTTTAAGGATGCCACCAATGCCCTCAGCATCTGCCACCTGAGACAATTGCCTTACTGTATTTAATGGTGAAGGCAGGCCTGGCAGGAATTTTTCACTAGAGAAATCAAATTAATGAAAGGGGTAACACACACACACACACATACACACACACCCCAATGGCTTTCAAGAAAGTTTTCTTCTAGAACTAACAGTCCAATGCTAAAATAATCAGCATATAAGCAATAGGATATACTAGATGTACAAACATACACAGAGCCATATACTCACAACAACATAACACATCTGCGTACTACATTAAATAGTCGTAAGCTAACAGCCAGTAAATCATATTTAAATGTAACTTTATATATTCCGAAAACTGTAAATGCTGCTTGTTGTTGTAAATGCTGGTTTTTATTATCTGTCTTTTTTCATTAGTAATATAATTATATATGACCAATTTCTTGATTAAATTTAAATGTGATACTTTTCAAGATTATAAGATATTTTTAATAAAAAACAACAACAACCAAGGCCATGTTTATAAAGCACTTGAAAACACATAGCTATTATCATCTTACAATTGTACTCATACCTCTTCTGGCAAATGCTGCTACTTCTAGCAACATGTTTAAAGAGACAGTTGATGAATACTGTGATAATGATATTTGATCCTCTCTGTTAGGGGTTAGAATGCAAGAGAATTACATTTCAGTTCATTTTTAATAAGAATTCACACAAATTCTCACATTTCCTATGCTCAGGTTTGAAAGAATATAAAGGTGGGTTATTTTATTGGGTTTTGTTTTGTTTTTTAAGTCTGATGTGGGAGAAACCCAATCTGACATATTCATTTATTCAGGTCCAGGCTTCTGAGTAATTAACTGTACTGCCTAGATCTGAATGCCTTTATTCAAATATATTCATGTGAATTAAGGTGGTAAATTCTTTTTTCCCTCTGTCTTTAGAAGCCCTTCATTGTTAACACTCACATGGTGGGCCTCCATGCTAGGAATAGATATTTATTCATATTTTGGGAAGGAAATGGTTTAAGGTTTAAAAAATTTGAATATAGGAGAAAGCAAAACTAACAGAACTTCTCATCCCTGTTTAGCTCACACTTTTGGAGCAAAAAACAATTTGCTAAGACCACAGTTTGCTAAGATTACAAGCCCTGATGTGCGTTCTCTTGAGTGATTCCTAAAAAAGTGTACTCTTTTTAATCAACTAATTGATGAAATCTCATTCTTCTTATTAGTAACCTCTTTGAGTTACTTGCATGACAATTGCCATCTCTTGCATTATTATGTGGAAATTACCCTCCAAAGCTATCCAGCATTTTCTCTAGAATGCTCAGCTGTGCTCTTCACTCTTTGAATTAAAGTTCTCTTTGGTTTTCTGATCATGTAACAAGAGGTTTGCCACAGTGAGCCAAGGCAAATTGTTGTAGTGAACAATTAAGCAGCCTATTGATCCTATTGGCAGCCCTTGGGTTGACTTTCAATACTCAAAAAGAGCAAAAAGAGCACCTTCTGATGGATTATAGAAGCAATAATAAAACTGAAATGTTGTATGCACTTATACAAAAAGAAATGATTGTGCTATTCACTACATGAAGAGGTTAGCCTCCCCTGCATTGGTGGGGACTTGGTTAGCTGAATTTTGGGTTTACCAGTTGTTATCTTTTGGCTTTGTCTGCAGGGCAGAAATAAAGCAATTCGATACCACTTTAACGGTCATGGGTCAATGCTATGATATTCTGGGATTTGTAGTTTTGTGAGATGCTTAGTCATCTCTGCCAGAGAGGTCTGGTGTGCCACAAAATTACAAATCCCAGAATTCCATAGCATTGAGCCATGTCAGTTAAGGTGGTGTCAAACTGCATTATTTTTGCAGTGCAGATGCAGCCTTTTATGGTCAGGGTTGTTCTCTTGAAGATGTAGCTTCTTAAAGGATGGTACACTTCTCTTTTTTAAATCTTTGCTATATAAGTTAAAATTGACCTTAGCAAACAAAGACAAAAGCAAAAAGGGGAAAAAAAGGAAAACATAGACTATAACAATGGTAAAAACAATTAAGAAACAACTAACAACCTTACTACCAGGAAACATAAATTCTCTGCTAATAAACAAACCTTTTTATTCTAGTCTTTCTACCTTCCCTTAAACCTTCTTATCTTATTATTCCCTAATCTTCATCAATCTTTCTTTCCCTTTCCCTTTCTTTCTTCTTTTTTATATCCAGTCTTCTTTCTCCACTCACACAAACACATCCACACATACACATATCTTCTGCTATTTACTTAGCTCTCCTACATCAGTTTCATACAAGCCATCATTTGTTCATCAAAACTAAAAATAATTCCATAATAGCAACTAAAATTACACACAAAGGATGGTACACTTCTTTTGCCAAAAATAAAACTACACTATTTGCTTGTGGCATTCATAGGTGTGCTACCAGATGAACATTAGCTATTGTATAAAGGTCACTGGGCTGCTGCTCAAAAACTTGGCATCTTAATGTCCTTATCAATACTGATGGTATGGCTGCATTTGAAATATTGTTTGTACTGTTCTGTTTGCTATTTACTTTTTGCTTTAAAAATATTGTAGAGCTGGTTAAGGTACTGAAAATCTCACCCAACATTATAAAGAGGTTTGGACATTTTGTCTACAACGAATGGCTGTTACATTTGGGCTCCTTTAAATTGGGGGGACTCTGGGGGGGACATGATACAAATTTATAAAATTTTACATGGTGTTGAGAAAATGGGAAAATGTGGTGATGCTGGCTGCAATCGTGCTATTGATATATGAGTTTGTAACTTAGAGTAACAGGAGAGGTCCTGTTTTGGATGTTGTGCAGAGTTATTAAAAAATGATGACACTCCACTAGACCTCCAGGAGTGCAAGGGGAAGGGGCAAGTTGCAAAAAATTATGCCTGTGGAGGATTACCTTCCACTTCCTCTCATACAAGATCTTATTCATCATTATTAAAATATTTTTATCCCACCCTTTTATCAGAAGATCTTAGGATGGTTAACAGATAAAATAATACAAGCAATTTTTAAACATCCAAAATAAAATCAGTAAATCATGTTATTATTATTATTATTATTATTATTATTATTATTATTATTATTATTATTAATATCCTACCTCTCTTTAAAATACAACCTAAACAGCTTACATAATAAAATGAACAATCCTCTCCCCCAATAGCCCCCCCATACAATTAAAGCATCAAAGTTTATAAACAAGCTAAAAAAATACAAATTGTAATAAAATACAATAAATAACAGATACATTAAAATAATGTAGTGGAGAAATCAGGGTCAGGCATATCTATTTTTGGTGGCTGATTATCTACTCAAGAAAGGCCTGCTGGAAGAGATCCATCTTAACAACTTATTTAAAGCTGTTTAAGGTGGCCAAGTGATGGATCTCATCTGACAGAACATTCCACAGTTTGGAAGTGATGGCTGAAAAGGTCCTCTGGGCAGCTGCAGATAACCTAGTTTTTATAGGTAGCAATAAATTCTTCCCAGAGGACCTTAGAGCATGGGATGGATTATATGGAAGGAAGTGGTCCCGAAGATAGGTTGGACCCAAGCCATTTAGGGCTTTAAAGGTGATAACCAACACCTTGTACTGTGCCTGGAAACTGATAGGCAGCCAGTGAAGTGATTTTAGAATAGGTGTTATGTCGTCTCTTCTGGTTTTTGCTGAGACCAACCTGGCTGCCATATTCTGCAGTTTCTGAACTAGGTGCAAGGCTAGCCCCATGTAGAGTGCATTGTAGAAATCAAGACAAGAGGTTACCACCACAGTTTTGAGGTCCCTAATCTCCAGGAAAGGGTGCAGTTGGCATATCAGCCGAAGCTGATAACAGGTGCTCCTGACCACCACATTCACCTGATTTGTCATCTGAAGTAATGTATCTAGGATCACCCCCAGACTGTGAACACAGTCCTTTGAGGAGAGTGTGACCCCATCTAGGACTGGAGATTGAGTCCTAATACCTGGGTTTGGGGCCGTTAACCTTAGTACCTCCATTTTGTCTGGATTCAGTTTCAATCTGTTTTTCCTCATTCAGTCCATTACCATTTTAAGACATTCATTGAGAGGGGAGACACCACCTGAAGTCAAAGCTGTAGACTGAGACATGGAGAAATATATCTGGGTGTCGTCAGTGTTGCCACCCCATGTCTCTGGATGATCTCTCCCAGCGGTTTCATATATATGTTAAATATAATTGGGGACAGGATTTAAACAGTCCAAGTTCAAATAGCTTGAAAAGACTTTAAAAATTAAAAGAGTTTAAAAAGATATAAAATCATGTTCATATTAAGAGTAAATTAGACCATAAAGGCATGAATAAAAAGCAATTTCTTTACCTGGTAATGAAAAGAAACAAATTGTGCCATTCAGGCCTCCAAAGGTAAGCCATTCCAGAGGCTGGGTGCTACAGTCAAGAAGGCCCTCTCCCATGTTTTTCTCCTAGCTAAATTCTTCTGTGTGTATGTTCGTTCCTTCAAGTCACCTGCTAACATATGGCAACTCCATGAATTTCATAGGGTTTTCTTAAACAAGGAAGTGGTTTTGCCTGTTCCTTCTTCTAAAATATAGTTTATAGTGTCTGGTATTCATTAGCTGTCTCCCATCCAAGTACTAACCAGAATGTATGTTTGTGTGTCTGTGTGAGTCTCTATGTATGTATGCAATAAGAAGGTTTTTTCCTGAAGCTAATTTAAATTGTTAGCCACAGGGGCAGGAGAATTACACACATATATACAGACTCGCATACAGTCTCAAACACACATCATACTAAAAATCATGACCAATCAATGAAATTGATTGGCAGATTACTCAAGGCAGGCATTTCTTTACACAATACTCCACAACATAAAAGCTTTACTGCCACAGGATGTGGTGATGATCACTAGCTCAGATGGTTTAAAAGTAACTAGCTTTATGAAAATATGTCTGCCATGTGGCTATTTGTTACAGTTATTGAGTTGTGTCTCCATGTTTAGAGGGCAAATGCCTTTGAATAATATTTTCTGGAATGGAACTATAGGAGTTGGTCTTCAGTTGTCCTCTGTAGAAAGCAGAATATTGCACTAGATGGACCTTCTCCTTAAGCCAGTATGCTTCTACTAATCCACTGAAGTTTTCTGCCATAGGACATGTACTTTACATGAAGAAAGGCCCCCCAGATCAATACTTGGCTAATGAGAAATTATTTTTAGAAATGGGATACTTTATAAATTCTATCAGATGATGAAAACAATAACTTGGATATACCACAAAAGGACTTCATATCAATAATTCTGGAAGTTGCTGATGCAGAAATAGCAAGAACTCAGAACAGAGCAGACAATTTGCCTATTCAAAGGCAGGTGGATAAAGTTAAACATCTGTTTCCAAAGGGGAAATTCCAGAACACAATTGCTCAGCCACTTGGCACTTTTATTCTTCATATCAAACATTACAAAGGTCTTCACTTGATGGTGAAGGGACAACTGGGAAAGATCAGTCTAGCCTTCATAGAAAGAGACTTCCAAAGTCTAGGAGAAAGCCCATAGAGAAAGTCCTCTCCTGCATTCCTACCAAACCTGACTGTGATGAATCCCTGAAGATCTTAGAGCAGGGGCTAGCAAATTTTTTTTGAATTCCAAGAAAGACTTTCTCTCAAAGATATTTGGAGAGTACTATATGGTGATGCAAGAGACTATACTTTCTTCTCACACTCCCACAACTCTTGGTCTAGAATAGATATGTTTTTAACCTCTGCTCATTTATGTAATAGAATTTTGAAAGTCGATGTTCTCCCAGCTATTTGGTCCGACCATGATCCAATTGCAATGACAATGAAAATTAGAAAAAAAGACTTTATTTGGAAATTAAATGCTAACATATTGAGATCTTATATAGTTATTAAAGAAGCCCAAGAGTCACTTCAATTTTTTTTAAAGAAAATATGAATAATGGAACACCGATTGATGTAATATGAGATGCGTCTAAGGCATATATGAGAGGTTTCTTCTTAAAGAAAGGAACAGAATTAAAGAAGAGAAAAGAAAAACAAAGGAAGGACCTTGAAGGAGAAATTAAGTCGAAAGAAAACCAATTGAAACTAGCCCCAAATGATAAGAAAATAAAATTGGATTTACAAAAATTGAAAAAACAACTATCAATAACTTTAACTACTGAAATGCAGAGAAAGCTAAAGTTTATTCGGCAAAGATATTTTGAATCCTCAAAACCCGTAAAGATGTTTATTCGGCAAAGATATTTTGAATCCTCAAAACCCGTAAAGATGTTAGCCTATAAATTGAAAAAGGAGCGGGAAATGAGGATTATTACCGAAATGAAGGCGGGCGAACATAAATTTACATCGCAAAAACAAATTAAAAGAATTTTATT
>CM034706.1:160471472-160487325 GCA_020142125.1 Phrynosoma platyrhinos | reverse complement strand
AAATAATACAAGACATCTAATAAATGTGATCGAATACTATAATAAAAACATTGACAAAAGTGGGAACTAATTTGGCTAAGTGGATTGGTGCTATTTATCATATTTTATTAATCCTCATTTTTTATTCCCGTTAAAAAAATATTTACTAATATTTGCCAGTTTTTTATTTCTGCATCTGATATATTTATTGGTAACATATTGAACAAAAAAAATTATCTTAGGTAAAATTTTCATTTTTTTCTAATACTATTCTTCCAAAACATGATAATTTAATATTTTTATATTCTTTTATTTTTCTTTTAATTTTTCTTTTAATTTTTATCCTTAATTTATTATAATTTTGTCCCTCTAATTTTTGTAATTTTTTTGTAATATTTATTCCTAAATATTTAATTGTATATTTTAATTTAATATCTATAATTTTATCCTTTAGGAAATCTAGTTCTTCTGTTTTTGTATAATTAAACAACATTAATTCTGATTTATTCCAATTTACTCATAGGCCTGACATTTCCCCAAACTCCTTTAAGTGTTGTCTTACTTTGTTTATTTTTTAAAGTGGATCTTTAATTGTCAATAGGGTATCATCTGCAAATAAGCTTACTTTATTTAATTTTCTAATCCCAATTCCTTCCAAATTTTCATCTTCCCTAACAGCATTTGCCAAAATTTCAATAATTATTGCAAATAGAATCAGGAAAGAGGGCAGCCTTACTTTGTACCTCTAGAAATTGGAATTAGATTTGTTAGTCCATCATTTAGGGGGGTTGCAGAGTACCAGAAATAGTGCAAATTGAGTCCACTTTTAGTGTTAGTGTTAGTGCTAGGAAATCATGGGAACTGTATTTTATTGTGGCACCAGAGTTCTTTGACAGAGAAGGCTCAATGTCTCAGAAAAAAAATTCCCATGATTCCCTAGCACTAACCCTAACCTTAAAAGTGGACTCAATTTGCACTATTTCTGGCAGTCTGCAACTTATTTTGCAAAGATTAAATGATATCGCAGACAAGATGGAGAAACTCCAATAAGCTTTCCCTATGCAAAATCCCTATGGTGAACAAGGGGTTAAAAAGGCAGCTGATCTTGGTTGCATGGAGAGAGATTGGTCAAATTTTTCAGGACAAACAAATGTAGGCAGATATAGTCATGTTCTATAGAAAAACAACTCCTTTTAGAGATTCATTTCAAAGCTCACATTTTTATCTCACATAAAGCAATCACTAGATTCCTCTCTCAGCTGCCACTCCAAACAAATTGACCTAAAAGAATATCATTATTTACCCAGCATAAGAGCAACCAAACATATATTCATGACTTTCTATCAGGCATTAATCCCAAACAGATTAACTCAAATCAGTGAATTCCTTTGGCAAACTCCACACTATATCAAAACAATTAGTTTTAAAAGATGAGATGATCTATGACCTCATCACAAGAAAAACAACAAAAATACATGAGAATTCAGATAACAAGCCTGCCAAACACGTACAGGAGGGAGGACTTACCTCAAGGGAGGAACTCAAAACCATAAAACAAGAATCAATTAAACTGAGAGGAAAACTCACAGATACCCTCACAGAGAAGAGAACAAAGCAAATAGTAACCCAGACCCACTGAAATTATCCCCATCCAGGAAGCTGTCAGTCCATTATTCAGATTTTCTTGAACCAGTCAGTGTCACTGAGTTTAGAAGCGATGACTCACTATCAGGGCTCACGGCATCTATGAAAACCTAGATTGCAAATAAACCTTCCAAAATGACCTGTAATGATGATACATTCTCATCAACAATTAAATTACAGGTGTCTCAAATGCCTACAGAAAAGACAGCTCTCGCCACCACTCTTCTCACCTTCTACCTCACAGGCGAAGCCAGGAGATGGTCTCATTTCCAATCCAATGGAATCCTTGCTTGCCTCTGACCAACATTTTGTTGTCCATGCTGCACTGGTGCACCCATTCCCCCTATCAGAACAGATGGTGCAAAGGGAGTGGGAATGTGACATGCTACATCATCAACTAGAGAGAAAGACATTGGTACAGCTATCACAGCAATTGGATAATGTTAACCAACTGCCTCTGGGGAAATTACCCATCCAGTCAGCTGACTGCAGTGCAAGCATTTGACAACCAACTGAGCAGCATAAGGTTGCCCTCATGACATGAAACATGGCTGTGTGGCCCAAATCTAACAGAGATCCCTGCTTTATTGACTTCCTTGACCAATACAACATTCTTCTAATTCAAGAAACATGAGCAATCAAAGATCTGGAGCTAAATGATTTTCACACATTTTTGGTCGCAGCAGACCCTGGGAGAAAGCATAGTAGAGCAAAAGGAGGCCTGGGGAATCCTAGTTTCCATCACCCTACATGTCATAACAAAGCACCTTCCCACATTTAAAGCATATGCCATGGCAGTGCTAGCCCAATTGAACCACTGCACTCTACTGATAATAAATATCTACATGCCGTCAATGAAGAAGAAATTCCAAATCAGTAACCTGTGGGCTGAACTGGAAACATACATTGCTAATCTCATATTTCACACCTTTGGCGACTCTTCAGCAGCAGCGTGTGTGGACGCTGCAGCGGGAGGTCCTCTTCGGAGCACCGACCGTGCAGAGGCCTGGCTGCTCTGAGGACAATCTGGGGAAGGGGTTGGGGTGCTGATCGTGCAGCTGCCCCTCCTCTTCCCTGCCCCCAAAATGGCCCAATTGGCTGTCTGCTTAGCCCCTATATAATAACTTCTAAGGATCTTCTCCCCTATGCCAAGGACCTAGTGGTCATGCCTAGGTTTGAAACTGATCACCTTCCAATTCGGCTACAATTAAGCAATTTCACTCAGGAGACACACACCAAAGACTGCTATCAGCTCTCTTTAATGCCATCAGGAAGGATTTATCAGTAAGCCAAATGGACTCCCCAGTTAAACTAAACAATAAGTGGGGTATTGGCCTCAGATTGCTTTCAAATTCTTTGGAATAACCTGATATCAACTGAGTCATCTGACAAACCTCTGGAAAATTATAACAATCTAACTGATTGCTATTCCAATATCTAAACCAGCAAAATAGTACACACTGGAACCACCACCACCAACAACATCTCTCAAAAACATAGTTTGAAAAGGAACGTGTTGATGCTAAAAAAAAAAAAAAGGTCTCATTAACACTTACCAGGGTTATGTTTCCAACTCTATGACAGAAGCTGCAAGACAACTGCTACAGCAGAAGAAAGACTACAAAAACTGCTGGGGATCAAGAAAAAAATAAGCCATGAAAAATAATTTGGCACAACTTATCCAGCCAGAACCAACAACTCAGCTTTATTTTGGCATATTACATCAAGTTCCAAAAGCAATGCAACAGCTACAATGGATTGTCACAAACCTCCAGGGATATGGGACAAATATTTCCAAGCACTATACAAGGACACTTAGGTTGAAACTGGATCTGCAAGCCTCCAAGGGAAGACTTAATACCTTGTGAAACCAATAAAAATAATTTTGAATTCTGGGCCCCTATTCTGTTATCTCTCTTCACCTGTATTGACAATTATGGGTGAGCACCTAAGGACTGGGGGCTTGCTATCATCGTCTCCATATTTAAAAAAGGAAAGAAGAATGATTTTGGCAACTGCAGACCAGTCAGTCTCATCATTACAATCAGCAAGCTCTATGCAAGACACTTACAGTGGAAGCTCATGAACTGGTTGGAACAAGGACACAAACTTGCAGAGGAACAAGCTGGCTTCAAAGAAGATGGATCTACCATAGACCAGTGCCTTGTACTCCAACACCTCAATTAAAAGTATGCCACTTGCAACACAGTCTCTCTCTCTATGTTGTCTCTATAGAATTTAAAGTAGCTTTTGACTCTGTATCTTGAACCAAACTATAGGAAAAAACTGGAGGCTTCCTTGATTGACCAGCATCTACTATACCTAATTCGTATGCTGCATGAAGGGACCTCACTCAAAGTAAGATGAAATCCACAGAATCATCTCACCAATGCCATTGCCACTGTCCAGCAAGGATACATTCTAGCTCCCCTCTGTTCAACTTTTACATCAATAGCATGGTTGGTCATCTCAACAAAACAAATTTCCATCCTCCGAAACCAGAGGAAAGGCAGATCTCTACTTTTGTGGATAATGCAGCAGTAATTTCAAGAACACCTAATGATCTAAAAAGAGCACTAAGGGGGGAAGCAGATGGGCGGCCATGGGTCACCTCAGGAAGCTGTGCCACAGGGCCGAGGTATCCCCACACCTCAGCCCCACAGCGCACCTTCGCTGCCCCTGGAAGGAGCGCTAAATTGGTGCTCCTTTCACAAGTCGCCGAAGGTGCACCGCAAAAGCTTGCGGCGCACCTTCGACAATTCTTCTGGTGCAGCATGTGTAGACCTGGGGAAGGGGTTGGGGTGCTGATCGTGTGGCTGCCCCTCCCCTCCCCTGCCCCCCAAACGGCCCAATTAGCCGTCTGCTTAGCCGCTAAGAGTATTAACACAGTATTACATTTACTATAAGGCCCAGGAACCGAAACTGGATGATATACGGTCACAAGATCTAATAGGTATCTGGATGTAATCTTTCATTCTACTGATAGTAGGAAAGTGCATCAGGACTCTGCTGCCAGTAACGTGCAGAGGAGTTCAACAGCCATTCTCAAATTTCTTATGACAAAAGGAGGCCAATCTATTCTGGCAGCACTCAAACTCATTGAAGCCAAATCGGTTGCACAACTGCTTTATGGATCCCAGCTGGAACCCCTCTCCAACTTTGCTCCATTAGAACTTGTGAAATCCAAATTTCTCACATCAGCATTCCAAGCTCCAAAGTGTGTTTCTAATACAATTCTGAGACTGGAGTCAGGCTTTATGAAAATGGAGGCCAGAGTGTGGGTGACTATATTCAGTTACTATCTCAGAGTATCCTTCCCACTGGCCTTGCTCCACTTACCTTGACTGATTCATTCCAGTCTATGTGGAAACAGATGGTGATGACTAAAATTTCTTCACTGGGTTTTTCTCCAGACCTTCTGCTCAGCATGGAATATGAAAAGGCCAAAGCAACCATTAAACAAGGGGTGATAGATATAGGGTGCCAACTAGACCTAGCTAGTGCTCCAATCTTCATTATTAGTGACTTCAACAGATACTTGGCATCACCTATGGCATATTTAGCAAAACGTGAAGTCCCTAAACATCGAGAGCCTTTACTTTAGCATAATGCCATGCCCTCTCTTCAGCTGTTCTTGAAGGGCGATATAAGAAGATCCCCTTCTCTATGTCCCTGTGACTCTGGCCAAATAAAGACAACAGATCATGTACTACTTCAGTGCTGATACTATAGGGACATCTGTTTCAGCCTTGTCTCACCTCTATTGTATAAACATCAAGAACACACCAGTCAATTTTATACTTCTTTGTTGCTTTCAGACACCATTCTGGATATAACATATAATGTTGCCAGATTCTGTGCAGCTGCAGTTAAAATCCACCAGTCAATGATCTCCACAGTTGGCTAGTATTAATGTTGCCCTGTCTCACTGGTTTTTAAAAGGAAATTTTAAATATTGTTTTTAGCTTGCATTTTTACCCTGTTTTTGCCCTGTTTATATTAACACTACCTTCTTTTATTCTGTATCCTTTTTTACCTACGCTGGTCTATGACTGTAATAAAGATGAACTGAACATCTCCTCAGGATCACCATAAGTCAAAAACAACTTGAAGGCTCATAACACCAAACAACACCTCTAGTGAGCCATTGCTAGTAAAAGCTGACAATTCTGTGCTAGATGACACAATGTTTGGACTGAACATAAGGCAGCCATATTATTACAATTAATTCCTATTTTATACATACCAGATAATCTTTAGTAAAGAACAACAGAGAGCCAGTTATTATGAGTGTAAAGGCAGGGCTAATTTGCTTTTAATTATAATTATAATTTGCTTTTGATTTGTTTTGTTATATGATTCATAAGGCCTAAGCAGACTGCCAGAAATAGTGCACATTAAATTGAGTCACTGCCCTGGCTCAGTGCTAGGGAATCATGGGAATTGTTTTTTTTTTTCTAAGACATTGAGCTCTGGTGCCACAATAAATTACAGTTCCCATGATCACCTAGCACTGAGCCAGGGCAGTGCCTCAATTTAATGTGCACTATTTCTGGCTGTCTGCTTAGGCCCATAGTGAACTGAGTACAAGAAAGAAGAGTTGTACAAACTGTTAACTATGTGCCAGTATAATTGTCTAACTCCTCAAAAGCCACTGCTCAATAGGAGATTGATCTGGTAGCCAGTTTCATATGATCTCAATGCTGAGCACAAAAAACAATTGTTAGAGGAATACTGGTACAAATGTTTAGGTCTGAGAGATATTCTCTTCCCTGCTGTTTATTATTTTCTGCAATTGGCATTTTTTATAATAAGAAAATATACCACAAGGCTCATCATTTAATACATAAAAAGCTGTAGTATCTCTTCTGTCATTTGGAAGTTGCATGCAATTGGTAACCTAGTACAGAAAAAGAAAATGAATAGTTTCACATGTGATATGAATCATTTTGCATTATTTGGAACATTTATTGGAAGGTGCGCTCCCATCAATAGTCCCAGCTTCTGTCAACTTAGCAGCTTGAAAGCATACAAATGCAAGTAGATAAATAGGTACCACTTCGGTGGGAAGGTAACAGTGTTCTGTGCAATCATGCTGGCTAGATGACAACTGGAGTCATCTTTGGACAATGCTGGCAGAGTTGAGCACCGCCCCCTACAATAGGTTAAACTAGACATTCATGGCAAGAGAAAACCTTTAGCTTTACCTTTTTACTATTAACAACCCAGCAGAATGGCTGGAATTCTGTATCAGCTACATAATTAATTAATTAATTAATTATAAATCAGCTACTTAATTAAATATATTAAATATAAGAAAGTTTTTAATGAAGTAAACTGGGATTTTATGATAGAAACAATGAAAATGATGGATTTTGGCAATGTGTTTATAAATTGGATTCAAGCTATATACAAAAACCAATCAGAGCATATAATAATAAATGGAGAAAAAACTAAGAACTGTTCAGTTATGAAGGGGACTAGACAAGTGTCCACTATCTCCCTTACTGTTCATTTTGACTTTAGAAATTCTAATTGATTTAACAAGGAATGGTAAAGGGGCTTAAATCAAGGGTCAAAGTTATAAAATAATAGCTTATGTTGATGACTTAGCAATCAGTCTTGAAGAGCCAATTGAGAACATTAAAAAATTAATGGAAATAATTTAGAAATATGGAAACTTCACTAGACTTAAAATCAACAAAAAATAAATCAACCATATTAACCATGAACATGTCAAAAAAGAAGATAAAGAATTACAGAAAAAAACACCTGGATTCCAAATTTGCAGAAAGGTGACATATCTAGGTATAACTTTATCTAAAAAGAACTCTGAATTATTCAATAACAACTATACAGAGAGAAATAAAAAAGGATCTGGACAGATGGACAATGCTAAACCTATCACTTATAGCATGGATTTCATCAGTTAAGATGAATGTCTTTTCAAAAATAATGTTTCTATTTAAAAACTTGCTGATCCTAACCAATGACAAATTTTTTAAACTATGGGAAAATGATATATCAAAATTTATTTGGGCTGGAAAAAAACTGCGAATAAGGTGGAAAGTAATGAAAGATGCTAAATAGTGTGGAGGGCTCGGAATCCCAGACCTAAGAATGCATTATTATTTCTGTGCTACAGACTGGATTCGGGATTGGATAATACTAGATGACAAAAAGACACTAACTCTGGAAGGATTCAGTAACAGATATGGACAGCATGGCTACCTATTTTACAATAAAGTAGAAGTTAATAAGGAATTTAATGATTATATTATCAGAGGAGCACTTTTACGAGTATGGTTAATAATCAAACCATTTTTTTTAGTAAATTACCAAATTAGCTGTCTCCACAAGAAGCACTATGAATCGGCCAAGCAACACAACAAAAACTGGGAGGGAGAATTCCCGAATATGAGATCACTTTAAGATCTGGAGGAGGATGGTTATATATGTCATTGGTTCATATATCGTCAATTAAAAGAAAGATTTAAAATGGATCTCAAATTAAAGGAATAAGTAACAGAAGAACAGAATTAGATGACATAAATCTATGATATCCAAATTTTACGAACTTTTATTGAAAATTGGTATAGAATCTGAAACTGTTAAAGAATGTCTTATTAAATGGGCAAAAAATATCAGCCACATGATCCAAATGGAAAACTGGGAAAGAGCTTAAAATTTACATGTAGCATGGACGTTAAAGAAAATTTTTACAAAATGATACATAGATGGTATTTAACTCCCAATAAATTGGCAAAAAATCAACAATGTGATAAAGGTAGATTCTGGAAATATGATATGACTGAAGAGACACTGTATCATGTTTGGTGGAATTGTCCTGCAGCTAATTTTTTTTTTGAAAGGAATTCATACAATATTACAACAAATAACTCAAACTACAATCAAAATGATCCAATAATTTGTTTTATTAAACATAGTTGAAGGGAGAGAAGAAAGAAAACATTTAAAATTCATCTTGTACTTGGTATTGGCTTCTAGATTGGTTTACGTTCAAAAAAATGGAAAGAAAATAGGTACCAACATTACATGATTGACTTATAAAACATCTTGATATGATGGAACTAGACAAACTGACTATATTATTGAAGGATAAATTAACTCAAGAATGGGATAAAAATTAGGAATCACTGATAAATTTCTGTGATCAGAAATGGCATGTAAAAACATAAACATGATGATGATGATAAGTAGCTGAAGACAGAATCAGTTTATAGGGAAGAATAGGTTATATCTTCTATATTTTCTGTTCAGTTCATTTATGACTTATATGTATATGAACACAGCATTGTCTATAACATTTCTTAATAGTAATATTAATTTGTGGATGAACACTGTTATTACAAGCTTAAAGAAGAATATGTTAATATATGTAATATCGTACGAATTCCTTTTCAAAAATGATGCTTGACTATAATTCAAACTAAAATATGATATGAAGGGGGTGAAGGAACAATGTTATGGAATATAATTATGTACACTTTATGTTACATATATGACATATAAACTCAATTGTAAGTTTATATTTTTCATACAAATATGTGTGCAATATTAATAACAATAAAAATATATGGTCTGATAAATACTTTAAAAATAAATAAATATACCCCTGGTAAATTAGGGGTATAGTTTGAGTTATTTATTGTAATATTCCTGGCACTCTATCTAATTTCAGCTTAAGCCAACAATACATCCATAATGATTTTGATAATGATTTCTCTTCAGTTAAGAAAATCCAGTTTGCTGTGTTTTATATGCTCCTAATGATTAAGAAAGAATAAAATGTCTGATGATGGAACATAGTTGGTCCTGACATTTCAGCTCTTGATGTGAAAAGTGAATTCATATAGCCTAAGTAAACCTTTCCTCCAACAGCAGGAGTTCCTCTATTTGAGTGTTGTGAATTTGAGGAAAGCTTTGGTATAAATCCCCTTGGATGGTGCTGACACTCTCTCAGGTTGCTGACAGGAAAACCCTGCAGATAGCTTGAGGGCCTTTCTGCATCGCTTCACCTAGTGCTATGATCAGGTTTTTAAAGTTCTCCTTGAAGTTTTGCCTGTGAGGGTTTGAAAGGCAAATATACTTCTAAAAGCATCTTCTGCAGATTTGATGGAAAATCCAGAAAATTGCATGGATAAGAACAGAAAAAGGGTGAAACTCTTGAATTAACTACAAAGCAGAATCCTGGCATCGTTAGATGATGCTTCATTATATAAGAAGGTGGTGCAATGCACATCAAAGAATTGATGTATCTTTTGGTAGCACATCTTTTTCTTTATGCTGCCAATGGTTTCAATCATAACTATGTTATAAGCCTTGTCAACAAAATATGTGTATATATCACAAGTCAGCTATTCAACAAGGGGTGAGAAAATGAGGAAGTAAATGAAGCTCCCTATTCCCAACAGCTGATCAGCACTATTTGGAGTATCTAACTAGGAGTACGTTTGCTCAGCATTGGTTGATGGGAGAATCATGAGAGCAGCCATTTATATTAACAATAATAGATAGAAGGTGTGGCATGAATATAGCCCATTAGCCATCTCTGGGTGAATAGCAGTGGAATCCTACATGTCTACTCAGAGGTATATCTCACTGAGTTCAATGGAGTTTACTCCCAGGCAAGTGGGTGTAAGATTTCAGCCTGCAGTCTACCTTCAATAATATGCTAATACAGGAGTAGATAATTGCCATATTGTCACATTTCAGTATGGCTACATACATGAATGCACTCCAAAAGTACTGACTGTTGAATATAATATATGATATAATTTCTGCATTGGTCCATACATTTCTGAACTTTGAAACTAAAAAGGTATGTACATGCCATAGGCAATTTACTAATATCATTATGATTTTATACAATGCAATGTCATGCATTTATATGTTGTCCTTTTATGATTTTTATATACCCTAGAAAAGCTCTAAAGAGTACACACAGGTTGCAATGCCTCTGGCTATTCTACCAATAAAACAAGCACCTTTTGAGCATCCTGAGACATGTTTCTGGTCTCTTCTCTAGATTTCATTGGATGCTGCCCAGTTTCTACTTGCCTTGTGCAGTGTGGGGAAGTGGTTTGAGTGTTAAATTATGACTCTGGAGACCAGGGTTCAAATCTTTCCTTGAGCATGGAAACCCACTCAGTGATCTTGGGAAAGGAACATTGTGCTGGCACAAAGGAACCTGTTTGCCTTTAGTGGTACAGGGGTTATAAATCACAGTTTGACAGCCATAAATCAATCACATTGTTTATTATCCCTTTGACATATGTGTACACACCCATTTCATAATTCATGCTATAAATCAATCCATAAACCATGTCATAAATCCTGCCCTAAATCATACCACAAAACAATCACATGTCAATATTCAGATCATAAATCAAGCTATAAATCATGTCATAAATTATTCATAAGTCAATGCCTGACAATAATCATAATGATTAATAAGCCCATAAATCATAAGCTGTCATCATAAATCAATCATCCATCATAAATAACTAGATAGTGATAAATCAGCTATCTTTTATTCACAGAAGGGGGCCAGCTTAGCTTGGCATCTCTCTACCACCACCCCTGAATGACTCACCTAAGGTGAAAAACGATGGAGTCCAAATATAGATCACAGCCTGCGGGAGAGAGATGAACCCTGTCGCCCTTGTACAGATGTGGCAATTCAAACCTAATTTGATCATGTATAGCAGATGAGACCACCACGGAGTCCAACCTCTTTAAAACACCCCTATTTACTCAGTGACGAGCTACGTTGACAGTAGAATCACTCACTGCTCCAGGCCAGGCTCATTGTGGCAGGACCTTAGTCCATAACAACACTGTGCCTGGTAACAGCCATCATACTTCATGGAGATCCATGATGATCCTTTTGACTAGTTGGAGTCCTGGGGTCTTGACCAGATCATTCTAGCCCAGATGAATCAGAAGTATATGAGGATGTGTAAGAGTAGCAGCCAGCTCAATGGCACGCAGGACAAGGGCTCCCCATAGCATAGCGCAAAATCTGAGGAAGAACTAAGTTAGAAATAGGCATATGAGTATCATGTGAGGGAGGGAGCTCCCTTGCCCATCCCTATACGGCCCTCCTTACCTGAAAATCTTCTGTGGGGTCAGGGAACCCCCTGCCTGGGAGTACAATCCAAGGCTGCCAGCCTTCCCCTGATGGTAACTGGTGACAGGCCACCCTGTCTTAGATGATCCACAAAGTGAAGTATGATCTCCACCCCCAGGGGCCACACCTTGATCTCACCCACAGACTCAAAAAAATGTTTAAAAGCAAGCAATGACAACTGGTATGACTTGCGCACACGGAAGAGGCAATGGAATGAAGAATAGCCCAGTCAATCTCGATCTGCCAAGGTTCCACAGATGAGCTGGTACCATCAAGGGCTCGGCTGATATTTTCGATTTGAACTCCCGAAATCTGTTGAACTGAAAATGTGAGAGGGCATTTGCCGATGATTCAATAATCCTGGAACATGTCATGCCTGGAACAGCAAATTGTGTCTTAAACATTGGAGCATCATGGGCTGGACCAGACATATTATCCTTGGGGATTTGGAGCTCTGGAAATTGATGAAATGCACAACCGCCTGGTTGTCACACCAAAAGCAGACAGTTTTATGAGCAAATTGTTTTGGCTAGAGGTGAACTGCTATCACAATAGGAAACAGTTCCAGAGAGGTGAGATCCCTTGTCACACCTGTACTCACCTAGCACTGAAGCAAACTCTCCACTGTCCCTTGCCCATTCCAGTACACTCCAAAGCCATGAGCTCCAAATGCATCAGAATGAACCTGCAAATCCGCCTTGAGAAGCATCTCGCTCCTCCAAAATGATACACCATTGAACTCCTTCAGAAAGGAGTCCCATATCCTTAGGTCCTCCCACACCCCACTATTGATCCATATGTAGTGATGTGGGGAAGAGACCCCCCCTCATGGCCTGGTATAAATGAGCACAAAATGCCCACCCCAGTATCACTTCTTTGCAAGCAATATTTAACAAGCCCACTAAGATTGAAAATCATGCAGTGTGGCTTTTCGCTTACCTCCCAAAGCACTTACCTGTTGTCTCAATAAGCCCAATTTTTCCTAAGAGAGGTAAGACACACCCTCAATCATATCCAACTTGATACCCAGGGACATGATACGAGTGGTGGACCTTCAGTCTTTTCCATAGCAAGCAGAACGCCCAGATCATTCATCAGGACCTCAAAAGACCGCAACGTGTTCCCACACACTGATATGGTAGATCCCTCAACAAACAGGAAGTCATCCAGGTAATGGGTGATTGTGGCATTACCTGGCCTTTTTATGGTACATAAATTTCTCGTAATCCGAACAAGAAATTGAACAGCCCATCGGCATCACCTTGTCAAATAAGTACATGCCTTCAGACTAGAAGCCCAGCAAATCAAAGTTCTCTGGGTGAATGGAAGGAGCCTGAAAGCTGATTTTATGTCACACTTAGCCAGAAGAGCTCCCGTACCAAGAGCTCTCACCATCTGGATCGGTGAATCAAAGGATGCATATTTCATGGACGCAAGTGCTGGATTGATAGCATCATTGACCGACTCACCTTTGGGATAGGATAGGTTTTGGATCAAGAGGTACTCACTTGACAACTTCTTTGGCATCATGCCCAAAGGTGATAACCACAAAGTTGACATTGGCAACTCTCTGTGAGGGCCAGATATTCTACCCACTGCCAATTCCTTTGTCAGCTAGCATTAGGTGCAAAGTGGAAAACCCTAGGGCCTGAATATGGAATGTGGAAACCGTGTGTATAACCATGAAGTAGGTATTATGCACAGCCCTGCTCAGGATAACTTGTCAACCAGGCAGCTAAAGTGTCCATCTTAATGGGCATTAGGCCCTTTGCCTCCAGCAGAGGCAAATTGAGAGGCAGCACCGGTCCCAGGCCACTTACCTTTGAAGCATGAGGAACTGGGCTGACTCCTGCCACAAGTGATACGATGGTCAAATTTGCAAGTATGTCTCCTGCACTTACCTGTATTGAACTCCCAGCAGACTCCTGATACTCTCTTTTCACCTGTGGCTTGCTTTGCATAATGTCCTCCCGGCTGAGTGACCATTGGCATAAAGCCATTGTCACATTGGCTTGAAGGGGAGCTGCCATCATATCAGCCCATAGCTCGGCTTGTAAGTGCTGCCATGAGATAGAATGATCTAGGGCAGAATGCATCCGGAACTGTTCATTGTATTGTAGCCATGTGGACCCTCAAGAATTGGGGTGACAATTAATATAAACCTTTATGATTATCTCTTGGTATTTGGATAAATCAGCGGCCCTCTCAACTTCCTTTCCCTCAATCATATCCCTATAAATCGTAAACCCCATCATCCAATTTACAAAATTTATTTCAAGATTAGGGCACTTGTGGGACTCAAACTCCTTAGGGAGACTAAATACAATCTCATCCTTCACCATCACCCTAGGCTCAGGATCCTGGAAGTTCAATGAGAAAAGATCAATGGACTCACCCTTCCATATATGCTCCCTTGTTGCAAGTGGGAGATGCATGCCCAGCAGGGTGGACATGCACCTGTAAGGGTTACAGTCAGTCAACCTCTCCACCCCCTGCTGTGATTTGGTGCCCACCTCCAAGGCTTTTGGAGCAGTACTTAACTTATCCACAGGCAACTGCTTGACCGCAACCAACAACACCTGAGCCTGAGATGTCCCAGACTGCCAACACAGATCTCCCGCGATCAATAGTACCCTGGGCCTGACCTGCTGCTGTTGCGGGTTGACTCACAACTCCTTTGTCCTGGATGGACGGCCCACCTGCCTGGGTGCCAGGTGCCCATACCACTGCCAGCCAAGACCCAGAGCAAATGAATGGATTAGACATACATGAGCTGGCTGCCTGAGGTGGAGTTTCTGACATCACCATTTGACCCATCGATGGGCCTGATCTGATGGGGGTCTGATCACCCTGCAGCTGGGTGGGAAGAGATCCCCCTGTCCCATCATTCATTACCACCAAGGTCCCTTCAGCTAGCCCACTGAATAAACTTATATAAGGCTGTGCAGATGCAGGGGCCGCTGCACCCTGCTGTGTCAGACCCGTAGCCCCTTTCATGAGCTGTAGAACATCAGCTAAAGTCATCTGACCACCCTCCATAACTGCATTGGTCACTGAGGGCAGTGAAGGGTCAGCCGAAGATGGTCCAGGTGAGAGTACCTCCTGCATCTGTGCAGGAGGCAACATCACCTTCTACGTGTTGCTCTGGGTTTCTGGGTGCACAGTACAGGGAATGACACCTCCACACCACCAATCTGTGCCTTCTTCTGCTGCCATCATGTGGCCCAACTGAGACAAGTGGGCCACAATCTCCTCCTCATGTTGCACTCTGGTAGTGACCAGACACTTAGGCACCGACTGCATGTTGGCCGACCCAGCCAGCGCCGCACGCCATTTGGGTTTAGGCTTACTCCAAGGCATATCGAGAAACTATAATTGAAAGTGAACAATTAGTATTGCTCTAGCCTTCCTGAGTAGGTAGACTTCACAATTATAACTTAATATAAGGCACAAAGCAATTCATGCACAATGACAAATTAACATAATAAATACAATTAATGGTACTAATAGTGATGATAAAAATTAATATGGAGCTGCTAGGAACCATGGGCACAATGGTAAATAGAATAACATCAAACAACAAGGAAAACATGATTTGAGTATATATGCATATTCCCCGGTGTTTAAACCTATACACGTGTATACACAGACACCATATATATATATATATATATATATATATATATATATATATATATATATATATATATATATACCTTGACATATGCCCATATGTATATGTCCATACACACATATCCCAGCCAGGGTCATGAGCATGAGCCTCAATACTAATAGCAATAATAATGATAATGATAAGAATAAGAATATACTTTATACACATACATATACATATTATACATGACTATATAGTATAGGCCAACGGCAGCCTCCGATAATTATGAGAATAATGATGATGATGATGATGATGATGATGATGATGATGACGATGATATATGTATATAGTATTTATGTATATATAAATATACAGACATGCTAGATGTCTATATATCTCTATGGTGGAATGGTATGATGCTAAACACTGGCTCCCGTTAGCACCCCCCAAAACCCATACCCCTC
>CM034706.1:160426511-160441993 GCA_020142125.1 Phrynosoma platyrhinos | reverse complement strand
TGGACTCAATTTGCACTATTTCTGGCAGTCTGCAACCCCCATTAGATTCCAACATCAGTACCAGACCTTCGTCCACCAGTTTCCTTTTTCCTCTCCACACATTCACACATTTATCAAGTCTGTTTATATATAAGGAAAACACCAGCTGAGGCAAAAGGATCTTGTGACTGTTCCTGATACTGCTTCTGTATTGTGGAATGGCCTGCCAGATGAGATCATCTTATTACCACCCTGAACAGCTTTATAAAGGCTGTTAAGATGGATCTTTTCTGGCAGGCCTTTCCTGAATAATTCTCCCAGCCCATCTTCTCTCCCTTTTTGTGCTGTTGTTATTGTGATTGTTTTTATGCTGTTTGTGATTTATTTAAGTCTGTTTTTAAATTGTTCTCTGCTTAATATCTTTTTAAAATGTGGGAGGGTTCTAGGGTTTTGTATGTATTTGTCTTGGTTTTAACATTGTAAGCCACCCTGATTGCATTGCAGAGGGGCAGGATAAAAATAAAATTTGTTATTATTATTAATACAAAGTTGTTCTTACCAAAAAGAACTCTGCCTAGATTTGTTTCTGAAATTCCTCTTTACTTACCTGAAAAGTGTCCAGGAACGCCACCAAGAGTACTAATAGCAGCTTCTTGTGAGGGTTGAAGGCAAACAAAAGTCTTTTGCTAATGCAATTCAAGAAAGCAAAAGTCTATATTACCAATCCAAAGGTCCAGCCAGAAAATGGTCAAGCAGTCTGAAGGTCTAGGATTCCAGAGAGGCAGAGCAACAAGGTAGTCCGAAGGTCAAGGGTTCCAGAAGTTCAAGACGAGTCAGCAGTCCAAGAGTCAAGGTTTCAGGCCAAGGAACAAGGAAAGACAAAGTCTTTTGCTAGGAAATGCAGATAATCTCTGGCACTGAGGTAGACCTTCTGCACCTGCTTAAATTACCAAGTTGCAGGAACTCAGCTGAGGCTGATTGCTCTGGCATTTTTCATAGAGTTTCCTTGAATGCCAAAGGCACTCCCTTTCTGCTTGATACTGGCTGAAGGTAGGTACTGTCCTTTGACATGTATGAAGTTTCTGGTGCCAGGAGGCTTGGCTTCTGAGCCTTCTGTGAGGCCACAGGCTCTGCTGGAGTGGGCACAGCAAAGCTAGGGCCAGGCTGAAGCTCCACAGCTGCAGGCCCAGGTCCCAGAGGAGATTATGGCTCACCCCCCTCATCCTCCAAGTCCTCCTCCAGGCAAGGCATGACATAAAGACAAATTCACTCATTTGAATAAAGTGTTCCTGCCTCCACCACCATTCCTGCACATCCACAACCAGATGGCCCATCCGAAATAAAAAGTACAAACCAATATACAAAAGTACAAAATACAAACCAAGGAGAAAATAGTTGTTGTTCTGATGTGTTTTAGATTTTTTGACTTAACTTCTTTGATTCTAACATGTACAGATAAACCATGATTTAGACATGCTAGCCCACTGTGGATGAACAAAGTGGTGGAGGCAGGAACAGTATGTTGGAGGGAGGCCTTCGCCCATGTGATGATTTAACTGTCCAAGGCATATCATTAACATAAGGAATAAAAAACTACACATCCCAGAATTAAGCCAAAAAATTGGTTATCTGGCTCTGAGGTAGACAGCTTCAGCAGATTTGGGGAGAAGTTTTCCATGCCCTGGGTTCTCTCCCACAAAACTGGAAGCCATCAGAAGCTTTCTTCCAGTTTCAATCAATATCACAGGAGCACATGTGCCTTGTTTTGAATCATGCTTTAATTCTTAATAGGTCTCTATTCCTGCCTAAATACCCTAAAGCAGGGGTAGGCAACCTTTCCCCTTTAAGGGCCGAGGGACTTCAGCTCCCAGAAGCCTCAGCCATGTTGGCCAATAGCTCCTGGGACTCTGGGAGCTGAAGTCCCTCAGCCTTTAAAGGGGAAAGGTTGCCTACCCCTGCCCTAAAGACATCCAATCCCATCTGATCTTGGAAGCTAAGCAGAGTAAATGCTTGTTAGTACATGGATGGGAAACTGCCAGCAAATCCCACTTGCTCTAGGCTATATTCCAGAGGAAGGAACTGGCAAACCACCTCTGAGTATTCCTTGCCTGAGGAGTTTATCACATGGGGGAAAATGGGAGTTTAAACAATGATTAACCCATGATATTTGTACAATTGACATTAAAACATGCTTAAAATTACATTAATGCAAGTACCATTATCCCATGAAGAGTCAGGGAATAACTGGGCAAGAAACAGCAGAAATTCATTCATGGGAAAATTATGTGAATGACATAATTGTTGTTTCTTGCCTGGTTATTCATGGGACAATGGTGCTTTAATCATATTTTGTCTCAACATAGTGTGAAAACCATTCTCGCAATTGTGTGCAATTGTGGGTTAATCGCGGGTTATTCATGGGATAATAGCACTGTGCATGTGACGTCATGTGAAAACCATTGTGCAATTGCGGGTTAATCACAGGTTAATTGACATTTATACTTCCAATTTTCCCCCAAGTGATAAACTCCTAAAAAAAACCCTATGAAATTCATGAGGTGGCTATAGGTCAACAGGCAACTTGAAGGCATACACACAAACACCTTCTCTTTCCTCTTAACTCACTAAGGGCCTAAGCAAATGGCCGCCCCGGGAAGCTGCGAATTGGGGCCAAGGTAGCCGCACTCCTCAGCCCCAATCTGCAGCTTCTCAGGCCCTGGAAGATGCCGAAGGTGCGCTGCAAGAGGCATTGGGCACACCTTAGGTGTCTCTTCTGCCGCAGCGTGTGCAGACGCTGCAGCAGAAGTACGTCATCGGAGTGCCGGTCGTGCGGAGCGATGGGGGCTCCGATGATGTGTTTGAGAAGAGGTTGGGGCACCCAGCGTGAGGCTGCCCCTCCCCTTGCTTGCCTCGAAGATGGCACAAAGCTCCGTCTGCTTCCCCCCTAAGCAAGAACAATTAAAAACCTACAATTCCCAGTATTCCTGTGGAAAAGTGAGGTTTTGACCATGCTAAGAAATATACATCCAAAGAAAGAAAGAAAGAAAGAAATGTATGGAAAACATTAGATTTTTGCAACTCCCCTTGACTGCTGTATTCCTTCATTTCCTCTATACTTGTTAGTTTGGGAAATTGGGCATGTGATAGGAAGGAAACTGACAAAGAAAGATATGGAGGTGATAAGGATGCAGGTGGGGGGACTTGTACACACATTTAATGTACATATTTTTCTCATTGATGTTTTGGTCATCCACATTTTACAGAGTACTCATGGTTTTCTGCATAACGTATTTCTCTGAAATGTATTCATTTTTTTCAAAATATTTATCATCTTTCAGCACACCAAGACCTCAAAACTGATACACAACAGATCAAAATATACTTTAGAAAACAAAATTGAAACAAAAAGTTTTAAAGCACATACCATGCACCATAGGCCTGGTAAATGTGTGGATTTCCAAGGCAAAGTGTCCTTCATTTTGTAACAAATCTCAGGAGTGCAATGAATACTTTCATCAAAAATTACAAACCCACAGAAATTCTTTCCTATCCCTAGTTAATGTATCTTCCATGAATTCATCACATTCTGTTTGCTAGTTTACTCCCTGTTCATTTTGATTTTTTATTCCTCCTGCCTCCATCTGCTTTTACCATCCCCTACAGCAGCTATGAAGCCCACATTCTGACATGTCTCCGGATAATGTTGAAATCCCTCAACTCCTGAAGCTGAACATAGTATTCCAACTAAATATCTTCAATGCCACAAAGGGACTATACAGACTGCCAGAAATAATCCAGCTTGAGACCACATTAAGTGTCCTGGCTCAGTGCTAAGGAATCATGGGAACTGTAGTTTATTGTGGCACCAGAGCTCTCTGACAAAGAAGGCTCAATGTCTCAGGAAAAAACTACATTCCCATCATTCCTTAACACTGAGCCAGGACAGTAAAAGTGGTCTCAAGATGGATTATTTCTGGCAGTCTGTATAGTCCCTAAGTATGTTTATTCAAAATATCTGTTAAATGAAGGTGACTGTACTGATACTCTGAGAGTAAAATCAACAATTTCCTGTACTGATTCTTGAGACCATAAACATCATCTATGAAAGATTAAAGTGGGTTTTAGTGCCTAATACTTCTCTTTGATTTTTAAGTGAGCAGAAAGAAATTGCTTGTGTTTAATAATGTAAACATTGCAGTGGTTCCAATTACATTCTGAAGTCGACAGTTATGTTGAGTGAAGTGAGAATAGCAGCCCTTTAATTAGGCATCATGTCCTAGGTTCACACACAAGTCTTTTACCTCATCCTCAAGAGAAGTGACCACAATTTGAACTAGTAATAAAAACATTATGGATCTTTATAGATGTATCAAAGGGCCTCTGCAGACCGTCCCAAAGGGCCAGCATGGAGGCAGAGTTGGGGTGGGGCAGCCACATGCCGGCTACCCCAACCCCACGCCGATGCTGTCCTGACGCTGCATGTTGTTATGCATGGTGCGTGGTGTCAGAACGCCCTTCTGGCACAGCGTTCACACATACTGCTCTGAAAAGGGCACTGAAGAACCGTGCGCTGGCTCTTAGGGTAACCTTTTGCCACCCCTAAAAGGAGCAGCATTTTCCCACTCTTTTCAGGGTGGAAAAAGAGAGGATTGGGGCCATGGTGTGGGGTTGTCATGGCCCCAATCCACCGCTTCCCAGGGTAACCGAAAGCCATCCGTCTGTAGTCCGCCTTAGTCAGGATTTTTTGGACATGGTGGCAGCATATCCTGATGGGGGGCAAGATAAAATGCAAGAATCCTGTTGTGTAATGCTTTGTAGACAAACACTGAGAGAGGAAATAAAGAGCTGTATTATTTTCCCACAGCATCCATGTTCATGTGTATTGATGTAAAGAATAATCACAAATTATCTGATTCTCAAGAAGAATGAGTGTTGAGAAAATGCTCAACTTCTGTGAGATTCTTCATCCTCATCACACATTTTCATTGTAAAAAAGATGGGCTTTATATGGAAACTATCAACAGTTCATTGCACAAAACACATTTTTGCAAAAATGATTTTTTTTCCACCCAAAAATCCCAAAGTACAAGAAACAATCAAATAATTTGGGAAACTCTTGTAATCTTGCCAAGCTGGAAGGAAGTTCATGAATTTATTCATTCTTGCGTATGATAATGAAGTAAGTGAATATTTCATTCTCTGTTTATATGCAACTCACATGAAAAGGGTATCTGTGGTGAAATAAATTGTGCACCCATGTGATTGACTCTGCCCACAGAACTGCCATGTGTTTACTTCCATCATTTGGGGTGTTTTCTACGTTACATCAAAAGCCACTTCACAAGGGCTCCCATGCAGTTCAGAAACCTACATTGATGACCACTTTATTTGATCTATATCCTATTTTGGTGAGTTGAACCAAAAGGAACAAGAGCAACCATGACAACCTCCTCAGATTTCCTTGAGACCTGAAAGCAATCTTGCAGCTGGTTTGCTCCCCAACTGACCATCTCTTAGAAGGTAGACCTGAGACCTCCATCAAGTCACAGGGCTTAAAGTGCAAGCAAAACTCCCAGGTACACCTCAAGGGTAGACTCCTTCCACACCCCTTGGTCCCAGGACCTAAGAAAGCCATTCCAAAGCCCTATACTTTTCCAAATAGTGGTGGTGAAGTGATATATAGTGGGCTCATATTTAAATGGACTCAAATAGAGATATACAGTGGACTCTTATATTCTTCCTTCCCCATTACCTGACATGAACAAGGGGCAAGCATCTGCTTACTTCTTTTCCTCCTACCACACCAGTCAACACTGCCCTCACTTTTTGAAAATCCCCTAGGCACAACATATTACCCTCTTCCAACTAATGAGCAACATAACCACCAAAAATGAACTCTTCAGGCCTGGTGTGCTACCCAGTAATCTATACTATGGCAGCGTATCAGAACCCATCATCACACCAAGTGGCACCTAGAAACTAACAGAAACAACAATGGCCCAAAACAGATGGGCAGCTTCTAGCTATTTGTGGGGTATGGCGTTCAGATGATGCACACCCATAAAGTGGTTAGAAGCCACGTGGAGAGCGTGTTGAGCTGGGAATAAGTCAATATAAAAAGTCATGGCAAATAGCCACTCCTGACAGTGTCTTGTTTAAGACCATGGCTGCGACCTGCTTTGAGGACCCAACTGCAGCCAGAGTGGCATCTGGCTGCTCCTTTTGGCCAGTCTGCTTGACACCAACATTAGCTGAGCAACTTAATTAAGACTTAAGAGGATGCACATACCTCTTAAAAATAGAACATCTCCAACATCCCATGCATTGTACAGACTAAGGATCCAGGACCATAGAAAAGCCATAGAGGCAGCTTCAACTGAATGGATGCCAAACTTAAGACCTTGCAGGCTCAGGCTGTACAAGGCCTTTGAAGTGATGGTCCAAAACTGCTATCTGGTAAGAGGCAAAAAGTCAGCATGACAGGGAAAGAACTCCTGGCCTAGCTACCCTGACACATGTATTTTGAGTTGTTAGATTTTTCTTTTGAAGGGTTGTTCTATGAACCAAACTTATATTTAATCTGGGACAGAGAGGTATAATTCATTACTTTGATTATTTTTGTTTATTGGCAGAAATGGAGCAGAGCATTAAGGCCTCACTACCATGAAGTTTCTGTGACAGTGTAGTAGCATCAGTTGTCTTACATCAAATGTGCTCAGGCTGGCTACTTTTTCCAACAGTAGCCTGAACAGTATCATCATAAACATCTCTTCAGCTGTCCCAGCTCAGCCTGAAGTCAATATCAATAGCCTCTAGGTGAGACAAATCTATTTTATTAAAGGACTCTTTGGGCTTATACAGACTGCCAGAAATAATCCAGCTTGAGATCACTTTTACTGTCCTGGCTCAGTGCTAGGGGATCATGGGAATTGTAGTTTTTTTTCTGAGATACTGAGTCTTCTCTGTCAGAGAGCTCTGGTGCCACAATAAACTACAGTTCCCATGATTCCCTAGCACTGAACCAGGGTAGTTAAAGTGATCTCAAGCTGGATTATTTCTGGTAGTCTGTCATCTTTCCTAGACCATTGACTTTCTAGGAGGGACTGAAGTGTTTCAAGCTTCTCTGTCTTTGCTAACACTGCAGCCCTCTCAGCCCTCTCCCTCTCCCTCTCGGAAGAAACTGTAAACTATGGGTGGACAGGAAAACATCTCAAATAATTAGCTCTTCTTTCTTTATGGTAAGACACCTTGGTAGATTTTCCCCCACATGTATGTCCAACTATATTTAATCAGTAACCCAATATATCTGATTTAATGATGTATAACATTTAACATTTATCTAACCTCCTCTTTAAATTTATTGTGAACCAAAAGCATCCTTTTACAGACTAGACCCCCCACCTCTAAAAGCTAAATGACATTCCAATTATTTCTAAGCCAAATAAATCCAATCCTGTTGTTGCCTAAAAGCCTTTTTATCTAACATTAGGTTTTCAACAAAATCTCAACACTCACAAAAATTTAACATATCTCATCCAAAATAAATAAACCTGCAATGAGAACATCATCCAAAACTTAATAAATTGAACTTATGTTACTCTCTGAGCACACCACCACCCCTTCATCTCTTGTTTCATACCTCTATCCTAAAAAGCTTTATTGCCAATAAAATCATCTATAGCTGCCATCTGCTCTCTGCTATAAAATCCCATACTCAAAGCAAGTTGCTCTTGGTCAGACAATTCCTCTTTTCTCCCTGAAAATACTGAGCAGGATCTGTCTTTTTCCATATTCTCCCCACTTCCTTCACTGCTATCTCTGTCATCTTGATTAGATTCTTCAGCCTTATAAACATCAATTCCTTTCAAGATTCCTCTAAACTTTGCCCCCAGTGATTTTACTGCTCTGAATAAATATCCTAGATATCTGGGAATCCAAAATCTCCTCCACATCTCATTTAGACTCACTTATATTACTATGAATATGGTAACTCCTTGATCCTTATCAGAAGTAGTAATAAACAAATCATATTATCACACTTCTTGAAACTTAATTAGTATACTTTTCCATAAGAAAAATAAAGTATCCTTTTTCTTCAATTCTGCTTGAAAAGATTCCTCATTTCTTAACTTTTGCTCTTTATCATTAACTCTTCAGAAAAAAATGTCAGTTACTCATGTATCTTATTTACGCAAAGAAGTCAATTCATGAGAAATATTAATTTCCTATCATAATTAGAAAGCCTCTCTTAAGCATAGTCCACTTAATTAAGAAAGTTGGTTCTTGTGTATCTTGTAGCCTTACTCAGGCTGCCTTTTCTTGCCAAGGAGCTTGTTTGTAGCCTGTCTTTCCTCTCCAGTCATGATTGTCCATCATGAAAGTAACAATTTGTTTGTCAGGAGAGGGGTTGTAGATCATTGATGGGTTATTCACTGGCCTCCCTTTAATCCAGGGAGGTCATTTCACTAATCCAAATGCCATTTGGTTGATGACTACTGTGATTTCCCCCCCACACACAGATACAGATAGGTGGTGACTGGTAGGACACCATGTCCAACCCAGATGTCTGTTTGTGTTCAATCCACAGTTTATCGACTCAAATTTGTGGATACATTTCAGTTCTGATGTTTTTCTTCCCAATCTTCTTTTGGAATTGTTTTTGTTCTTGTTCTTCTTCAATGACTGCTGTTCCAAGGTCCATCATGGAAGACTGAGGTATTCTGCAACTGGTAGGAATTTACAAAAATCCCTCTAGTACCTTTTCCTGGCTCTGGTTCTAAGGATGATAGAGGCATAATGGATTGGGATGCCTTCTCTATAATTGCACTCAAAAAGTGATATTTTTTCCTCTGGAAAGTTCCTTTGGTCTTCTCTTGTCTAAGCTTTCATGATCTGATCAAAATTTCTGGAAGACATTTGGGTTAAGAAGGGGTTATTTTTTAAAAAAATGAATGCTGCACCATAGAAAATTAAACTAAATTTAAATGATCTCTGTTTGCTTGTTTATTAGCTGCTGTTGTTTCCCCTGCTCCTGTTTCTGGCTTGTACATTTTATGGTGCTGTTGATTTCAGTGGGCTTTTTACTATTAGTGTTAATATATTGTGAATATTTTTAAGTAACAGAAAGGTAGGAAATGGTGGGAGAGGCTATGGGGTCCACAAAAATAGTCTTTGGGACACATTTGGCCCAAGAGCTATTTTTTTTTTTTTTTTTTTTTTGCACCTCTGTTCTAAAGAGAGATAAGAACTGCCTTTCTTCTTCTTGCTGTCTCTTTTTTGACTGGTTGAGGAAGGAGGTGTGGTATGGTTGATCAAACTTTGATTAGCTAAGGAGGCAACTGAAGTTATCTTGTGCCATCTGTGCTTTAGGAATAATTGATAAATGAAATCTACAGATGTGAGTAGCTAAGATGTTTGCCTAGATGCACTTAGGATGGGTTTTTTTTAGTTATTTATGGTAGTTTTAGAAATTCCTGTGGCCAGCTGAAGCACTTACATTTTCTGTAACTAAAATAATTCCTAGAAAAGCCATTCCTTGAATGTTTATATTTTACACTTGCTTTTAACACCCAGCAGCCTCATACCAAATTATTCTTTCCTTTTAATAAAATATAATTTTTCAAGGCTTGGATGATTTTTATGTTCTCTGGGAAGAGGCATGTGCAGAGGTGCTAAGGTAGCAAAGTCTTCTATTGAGGAAATACAATTCTAGGAGATTACCCAAGGGATTAGTGCTGGTGCATCCAACTTTTTCCAAGAAAAAGTCAGGGAATGTTTGGGAGATACTTTGCATGGAGGAAGGGTCCCTCTGGTGTCTCTCTTTGAGTCTAAGAAAATACATTCTGAGGCTGGTATCAGTAGTAACTCCAAGGAAGAGAGAATCTACATTGTTGTTGTGTGCCTTCAAGTCATTTCTGACTTATGGTGATCCTAAGGCAAACCTATCATGGGATTTTCTGGGGTTGAGAGGGTGTGACTTTCCCAAGATCACCCAGTGAGTTTTCATGGCTGAGCAGAGGAATCAAACCCTGATCTCCAGAGACCTAGTCCTACATTCAAACCACTAAATCATGATGGCTCTCAGACAATCTGTATATTAGGGAATAATTTGTCCCAGGAACCAAAGAGGTTTTTCTGAAGGTATTTTTTATTAAGTTCCTGGCTAAGGATAGAATCTATGAGGCCTTTTAGATAAGGTTGAACTGCAGTTCCCAGCATTGCTCACTACTTGCTGTGCTGGCTAAGTCTGTTGGAAGTTGCAGTTCAACAACATTTGGAGGCCCATACAATTCTTATACCTGAACTAAAAGTATATCTTGCCTCAGACCCTGACTAGCAAATGGGGAAGGACTGGATGGTAGAAGTGTCCAGCATTTCCTCCTTCCTTCATCAACCAGCTACCTTCTGTATTTTTATCAGTGATCTGTGTTTTGCCACCTGCGGGTATCTGTGGTATTTCCAAAGCTGATCCAAGATATCTTACAGCCAAAGATATTTTGATGTCCCTTCCTTCTTCAGGATCATATTGGACTGACAGCTTACTTGTTCACTAGCATCTTTTCCAGGGCTGAGGCAGCAAGCTAGTTTAAGGAGCACATGAGACACAATGTAAGAATATCTGCTAGAATTGTTCTTGCTTTCTCCCATTATCTGAACACTTTTCTATGTACAAAGGTCAGGCTGGCACTAATGGTTGGGATGACACAATGAGAATATTTCCCCTCCAAATAAAAATGCTGCCCCCAAATGAAATTTTCCTAAATTTCTAGCATTTCAGAAAGTGAGACACTGAAAACTACACACTTAGAATTCTTATATTTGCTGTGTTCACATTCCCTTGGTAACTTTTCCTCCTCCCCCTTTTTTGGATGCCTAAACTGTATTTCTAAATCTTCAAACAATATTTTATGTTACCACAATGCCAGAAATTAGAAGGGTGAAATAAAAATGTAGCTGATTCTGCATGGGCCAGAGTACTCTGGGAGCAGCATGAAGTATTCTGGACTCAAATCTTCCCCAATGCCCCTCCCATTTACCTTGTGCACTCCATTGTGACACCAATGCTAGTAGTGTAGGATGCTTGCTCTGAGATCAGAATAAGGTGCTCAGCATCAATTACATGGCATCATTCTGACCTCAGAGCAAGTGACTAGGTCCAGCAGCAGCAGTGTTGGATAGCACAGTGGAATGCCCATACAAACAGGTGCCCTGTGTCACAACAGAGAGCTCCAGATTTTCCTAGATGATCTGGAGCAAAAATTGATCTATTTAAAACCACTGTAAGGGTGTTACAGAGTGGGTTTGGTGCTGAACTGGCCATACATTATCTGGTCCATTTGCACTGGAACTGGAGATTGGGCCCTGCATCATCAGGACTACTCACCGTGGAAATGGTGGAGGAGGATGTTTTATTTGGTCTGTGTTGATATGGTCCAAAAGAATTCTTATTTGGGGGCAATGCTCCCATTTTACTTTCCTCCCTTGCTACACCATTGCCTACATGCTTAAAAATAGATTTCAACTCTAACAATAAACACAAATAGCATAAATCACACACACACACACACACACAAACACACATGTGAATGGGGGAATAAGCTTGAGAAGATTTATGTATAAGGTAGAATTTCATACATTTTATGGCTCTATAAGTGAATGTGTCCCTTTGTCCTAAGAGTATGATAGAAAAAAAATCTACTCTCTGGGAAAGTTCTGCATAATCTGCCTGTTTAGTGTGCATAGCAGTGTGGAAAAAGAAATGGAGGAAATATTTGTATTGATACTGTTCCAGTGGATAAGCATTTTAATATTAAAAGTAAGCACACAACTGAGATTATCCCAGAATATAATTAAATATTGCCCACAAATTCCAAAACACATTAACACTAATGTTTACTTAGTTTTCCCAAGCTATTTTTAGAATTTGAGAGGGTTAAACTTCTAATGATTTCCTTAACAGAACCTTTGTCCACAGAGTATCAAAATAAATACAAACGAATGAGGGGAAAACTTTACAGAATAAAAGCCAAACTTTTTAATCAGCTGGCTTCCCATTTCTCTGGAAGTTGTGGCTGCTGCTAGGATTTATTTATTTTTTACATTGATTATTATCTGTTTCTAGTAGCTGTCTAAGAAACAGTAAATAAATAATAATTCATACTGATCCTTCTGGCCAATCTGTGCTGTTAAGTATTATCTGAAGCATGTATTTTTGCTAGCTGTTGGAGTCCCAATGCACTTGCTTGGGATGAATGAATTTTGTTTGTTTGTTTCTAAATTTACTAAAAATTGCAAATTTGTTCACATTTGGGATGGAAAGAAGTTGTTATTCTCATTCTCTTCCTGCCCCCTCCTCCCCCGCACTCTTTATGAATGAGAGACAAATCATATCTGAAAATTCATCCTGCCAAGCCCAGGACTTTGTTTCACCCTAAGTTAGGTTTCAGTCCCTCTGTATCAAGTCATCTTAATGCTGAATTAAAGTTGCAACTTTTCTTTCTCTTTTATTTATTTATTTATACTCTGAATGGCTTCTTACTTTTAACACCTATAACAGAAGGCAGGTATATCTTGTTCATCTCCATGCTGAAAATAGCTGTAATTATTGAATTCAACTAGTATGAATAGGGTCAAATTTGATTTCACTTCAGAGGTTGTGTTATCACTCATGCCTTGTCTTCATGGGTCAAAAGATCCATTCCCACAGTGGTCTGGCAGCATCCCATTCAGACAATACATGACCCAAACCTAAGTTCTGGTGCAAGAAGTCTGGATAATGCCCAACACATTCAGCAACAGAACCAGGGTATAACAACATTAAAATGGAGCAAAATAATTTGCCTCTTACTCCAGATCTTTTGGAAAGATCTGTTACCCTGGATCTTCTGGGGAAACACAGAACGCTCAGCTTCCATGTGGCAGTGGGTGTCTGCATGGGTGTCTCACTGAGCCACCTTATGTGTCTACCTCTGTTGCCAGTCACTCACTCTGAGATCAGAACAAGGCACCCAGCTATGTCACTGAAACTGTTCTGTCTTCAGAACTGAGCAACCCATTGCAGCAGCGAACACACTGGGTGGTTCAGTGGGCCTCTTGTGCAGACAGCACTGGTATGGTATGGTATGGTATGGTATGGTATGGTATGGTATGGTATGGTATGGTATGGAGAGGGGAGATACGGTCTTTCAGATAGTCTGGGCCTAAGCTATATGGTGCCTTATAGGTTGTGCTCAGAAACAAACCAATAGCCATTGAAGCTGACAGATCAGTTTCAGGATCAGTATGAATTATTATTTATTTATTTATTTACTATTTCTTATCCAGCTAGTAGAAACAGATAATAATCAATGTAAAACAATTTAAAAAAAATCATAGCAGCAGCAACAACATCCAGCAAAATGGGAAACAATCTGCTTAAAAAGAAAGTTTGGATTTTATTCAAGGGACTTATATGCTCCCTCTAATTGACACTGGTCAACATTCTGGCTACAGTATTTTGGAATTGCTGAAATTTCTGAAAAGTTTCCAAAGTCATCCCCACATAGAATGTGTTACTGTAGCAGAAAAATGCAACAGAGAGACTCCATGGACTGAAGAAGAGTGAGTTTTATTCTGAAAAAACAAAACAAAATTATGCTAGCGGGCTCAACAGGAAATAACTTTCCAAAGATGCTGAGCCCTGATTTAAGCAAAATGAGAATCTTATATAGTGATCCTACAAATATGTCCAGTGTATAGGAAAACCACCCCCTCTTTGGATTACTTGTTTCACAATTAGCATTTCTTGCTACGCAGATATTGGGCCTTTGCAGACTGCCAGAAATAGTGCAAATTGAGTCCACTTTAACTGCCCTGGCTCAGTGCTAGGGAATCATGGGAATTGTATTTTTTTCTGGGACACTGAGCCTTCTCTGTCAGAGAGCTCTGGTGCCACAATAAACTACAGTTCCCATGATTCTCTAGCACTGAGCCAGGGCAGTTAAAGTGGACTTAATTTGTACTATTTATGGCAGTCTGCAAAGGGTTATTGTTTGCAGAACAGATCGATACAGGACATAGGACATGTTTACAGAACAAAGAGTCTGCAACCTCATCAGTGCAACCTTGATGCAATACAAAGTACAGAGCTAAGAGAAACAAATAGACAGAAAAATTTCCAAAGTCTCATCTTGAGTCTCAGGGGGGAAGCAGACTGGCGGCTCTGTGCCACCCCGGGAAGGTGCACCGCAGGACCGAGGGAGCCCCACGCCTCGTTCCTGCAGCGCTCCTTCGCTGCCCCTGAAAGGAGCACTAAATCAGCGCTCCTTTCCGAAGTCAGCGAAAGTGCGTCCCAAAAGGTTGAGGCGCACTTTCACTGGCTTTTCCGCTACAGCGTGTGCAGACGCTGCAGCGGGAGGTTGCCCCTGGACCGCCGGCCGTGCGGAGGGCCAGCGACTCCAAGGGCAACCTCGTGAGGAGGAAGGGGCACTGAGCGTGCGGCTGCCCCTCCTCTTCCCTGCCTCAGAGACGGCTCAATTAGCCATCTGCCAAGGCCCTCAGTTGATTATCTAGTCTGACCCCAAATCATAGTCAATCATGGACAGTCATTTTAAAATACAATTTTCAGGCAATTGGCTACTTCATTACAGCAGTCCAACTGGGATGTAATCAAAGTATGTGTCACTTTAACCAGACATGACTTCTCAAAGAACAGCCACAATTGGCACACTACTTTTAGCTGTTCAAATGCACTTTTGCACACTGCTGAAACCTAGGCACCCAAGCTCAGAGCTGAATCCAGGAAAACACACCAGCTGTAATTATGAGATTCCAGGGTGAGTGTAACCCTATCTAGTACAGGCAGAAACCATATTCCCAATTTTTTTTCCAGTTAACTAGGAGCATCTTTGTGTTGTCTGGATTATGTTTCAATTTGTTTGCCCTCTTTCAGTCCACTACCGACAGCAGACATTGGTTCAGTACAGAGACAGCTTCCTTGGAATCTGATGGAAAGGAGAAAAACAGTTGGGTGACATCAGCATATTGGTGACAGCGCACCACAAAATTCTGGATGAACTCTCCCAGCAGTTTGGTGTGAATGTTAAACAGCATGGAGGACAAAACAGAACCCAAGGGGCCCACAGGCCAACAGGTAGGGCATCTTCTGAGTTTGCTCCTCCAAGAAAGTGTTGGGTGTATTACAAAAATAGTACAGCAGAGTTGTGGAGTCAACAAAAATAGAGCTTTACTCAGCAGAGTGTAAGACAAAAAAATATATGCAAAAACAAAGAGTACAGCATCATGGCTAGGCACAAAAACAGTACAACATAACTTCCTGCATACCTGCAGTACTATAACTTCATAGCAAGGAGAAAAACTTACTTCCCAGCAACAGGCTTCTTACCAGCATAGAGAGTAATACACTCTCCAAAACCCCAACAGACTCCCAATGCAGTTATACACTACTAAGTGGCTATTAAGTCCACCTGGCCTAATTAGCTGACTGCATCATTAATTGCCAGAGC
>CM034706.1:160394370-160406346 GCA_020142125.1 Phrynosoma platyrhinos | reverse complement strand
GAAGGGGAGGATTAATGATAAACAGTCACAGCATTTGCCAACTGATGATGTTTTTCCTGTCCCTGCACAGCTTCATCGGCCCCTGATCCTGAGTAGACAGGAGGGCTTTCACTGTATGTGGAGTCATGCCCCACTAGGCATCCCTGCGCAGCTTCATTGGCCCTTGCTCCTGAGTATACAGGAGGACTTTTACTGTATGTGGAGTCATGACCCACTAGGCATCCCTGCTCCCAAGTATACAGGAGGACTTTCACTGTATGCGGAGTCATGACCCACTAGGCATCCCTGCACAGCTTCATCGGCCCCTGCTTCTGAGTATACAGTACTGGCTATTGAAGTTTTAGGCATCCATGAGCAGCTTCATTGGCCTTAGCAGCCGACTCTGTACAGTGACAACCACACTGTATGCCATGTCATGACATGTTCTGAGCAGGAGGGAAAAGTGACAAGTGTGTGTGAGTGTCCTTACCTGAGCGACGTCCCCCAGGTACACTGTCTGTGACAAGAGTAGGTTCTCCATGCTGAGAGCGAACTCCACCAACACTTCCCCCACAGTAGTTTGGCTGACCCCGAACTACTCTAAGGCCTGCTTGTAGCTGGCTCTGTGGGCGAGGACCCAGATGGCCATGGTGACCCTCTTCTCTACTGGGATGGCCTTCCTCATCACGGTGTCCACCCGCTGTATTTCCGGACCCGGTACTTCTACTATCTTGTGGAAGAGAGCACAGAGCATTAGGAAGAACATCCTCCATTGCTCATCCAACCAGATGTATGTGATGAACCCATCCCACCAGCACCGCAGGGCTTTCTCAGGGGGTATCAGAGCAGCGGTGGCAATGGTGGTGAACCGTGTGACTCATCTTGCGGCACCCGGTCTCACAGGTGTCACTTGTGGGAGCTCCAAGTCATCATTGTCCTCTTCCCTGAATGTATCTGCAGCACGGACCATAGAGGAGGCTGTTGTGGCTGTGCATTGCAGGCTGAGTACCAGCGCGGAGCACTCGGTTGCCGAGGCAGCCATGATTTCTCTACAGCACATACTGCACAGGTCCTGAGTACTGCCAACATTTCTGTTAAAGGGTCCGTGTTGTGTCTGCGCACGTGCACATGCGCCGCAGAGTATGAAAAAAAAATTAAAGCCACCACTGCCGCCCTTGCGGTTACTGCATTCCTATTTGGGGCAACCTCGGGGCCGGCAGTGTGGTTATTGAGGCTTTAATAGAGCCTCAGAAAAACTGCATTAACTGGCCCCAATGCGGTTGCTGCGTCCCCATGTAGGGGGAAAGCACACGAAGGCATCCGAGACGCTGCGGGATGGTGCGCCGCGGGACCGCGGCATCCACACCACGGCGCACCGTTGGCGCCTCTGAAAGGAGCGCTAAATCAGCGGTCCTTTCAGAAGTCAGTGAAAGTGCGCCCTAAAAGCATAGGGTGCACTTTCTCTGACTTATCCGGCGCAGCGTGTGCGGAAGCTGTGGCGGGAGGTTGCCCTCAGAGCACCGGCCATGCGGAGGGCCGGCAGCTCCGAGGGCAACCTCGTGAGGAGGAAGGGGCACTGATCGTGCGGCTGCCCCTCCTCTTCCCTGCCTCGGAGATGACTTTATTAGTCATCTGCCGAGGCCCTTAGTGCACCCTCAGGGCATGCAGTGCGGTTGCTGCAGTTTCGGGAAAAGACAAATTCTGGTCGCCCTTTCCTTCCCATCTGCATAGCCCCTAAAGCTTTCTTCCTTACATCCTTTTTTAGTAATCATTTTAATTCTTTGCTTTTTTCTGCTAGTAGAATAGTCTCATCTGCACACCTTAAAATTTTTGATGTTACTTCTTCCAATTTTCATCCTTCCTTCCTCTGAATCTATAATCCTACTTTAGTTGGGAAATCTTTACATGTGATTTCAAATTTTGTACATCATTATTATTTTCTTTTAATTTATCAATTTTACAAGGGATTTAAAAAATTATAGACAATTAATGATACTATTGAGAATGACAAAAACAAATACTACATAATTGAACTTCAAGCTCCCTTCCAGCCTACCATGCTCCAGTAATATGTACTGGTTTCCCCAACCCTCATTGGTCTTATGCATATTTTCCACTCATCTAGCTCTCTTAAGGTGGGCAGGAAAAGAAAAATCTATTTGGAAAAATGGGGTGGGGGTATCATAAAGACGAAATAAGAGTTAAGTTAGAGTTATGATTATAAATCATCCATTACAAAGAGAAAAGGATTAAGGATTAATGACATGATAGCAAGATACATGATTAACAAGCAAGTGATGTTCATTCATAGTGAAAGGTAGACCAAATAAAAGAAAGGCATGAACTAGTTGAAATCTCTTGAGATGAAAGAGAGAGGCTAAAGAATAAAGATCCAATGTAAAGAATGGAAATCTTATTAGACCAGGAAAGTGAATGGAGAAATGGAACAGATTATGCTAGAGAGGAATTAACAAGACCTAATGTCTGGACATTTTTTAATAATTAGACAGAGACATATATATACTTAAAGAAAACACCCAGTGGATAGGACTGGTTAGTGCTGGAGAAACAACAACAATTAGCACACAGAAAATGTTAAATTTCCATATTATAACAGGATAAGAGGTGTGGGGAAAAAACATGAATGTTTAAAGAATATAAAAGGATTGCCAATAGCAGGGACCGGCAACCTACGGCCCGGGGGCCGGTTAAGGCCCTGGGCCCTGGACTTACCGGCCCAGGCCGAAGGTTGCCACCATCGCCATGCGCCGCCACGCATTTTCAGCCGCGTTTGCTATGATCGCCATTTTGGAAGTCAAAATGGCAGTCGCGATGTGTTTGCGCATGCACGGTACTCTTGCGCATGCGCAAACGCATCGTGGCTGCCATTTTGACTTCCAAAATGGCGGCCGTGACATGTGCCATGGCGGCGGCAGCCGTGCACACTACGGTGGCGGCTGCACGTGCAGGGGGGTTGCGCACGGGGGAGGAGGGTGTGCGCGCGCATGAGCGCGTGTGCCACCATTCCCCCCCCCTCGGCCCAGCCGAGACCTGGGCTACGGGAGACTGGCCTAGGTCTCAAAAAGGTTGCCTGTCCCTTGCCAATAGCAAAAAAAAAAAAAAGCTCATTAGATCTAGAAGCATGAGATAACCAGTTGAGTGAGAGATTAAATTAATTTCTTAATAATTAATATTCTTTTGCTGTGTGCAAGTGTGGAATTGAGAACTTCTTGTAATTATAAATCAGATTTGGCTTGAGATCTCTTTGCTGCTAAGATTCTTCTGTTCCTTCTGCCTCAAACCTCATTTATTTCCAGAGGGAATGAAAGCAAATGGTAGAAAATCTATTCTGTCAAGTTTTGTGCACTGCTCTATATGGTCTACAGCAAGACACATTGAATTTATTGATTGACAGAATGGACTCCAAAATGAATCTACTGGAGATATCCTTATCAAATCCAGACCTCCTTGAATGGGACTTTTAGTGTAGATACATTTCATTTTGACCATATTATTATTATTATTATTATTATTATTATTATTATTATTCAGAGAGCACTGCCATACCAAGGTAAGCCTGCTGCTACCAGAGGCCCAATTAACAATGCTGGATGAATTATACAACGTAGACATTATTATTGGTAGACTCTGGTTAACCTGGTGGCCACTACCCAAACAGAAAGCCAAATAATGAGACTAGTTGTCATCTACTGTACAAATTTCAACAAATTTGAAATTTGACATGAGTTGATGGTTATGTTCTCTGTAGGGTATTAATCTTCTTAGGGGGGAAGCAGACAGGCAGCCCTGGGCCACCCCGGGAAGCTGCGCCGCCCCTGGAAGGAGTGCTCCTTCTACAAGTCGTTGAAGGTGCACTGCAAAAGGCTGGTGGCACACCTTCGGCATCTCTTCCGCCACAGTGTGTGCGGACGCTGCCGCGGGAAGGCATGGTCGGTGTGCCAGCCATGCGGAGGGGCTGGCACTTCGAAGATGCCTTTGGGAAGAGGTTGGGGCGCCCACCGTGTGGCTGCCCCTCCCTTTCCTTGCCCCCAAAATGGCCTTTTGCGCCGTCTGCTTCCCCCTTAGTGGCACATTTTTTTCTATTTGTAGAGGAATGCAGGGTTAAATTCTACAGTGTGCCATTGGATATCCAGTTAACCTACAATATGTACACAGAGGTGGTGTAGAAATCACAGCACCAGGCAATTCCTGGTTTGGTAGGCCAGGAGGGCAAAAGTGTTACATATGCTATTGAAATAAACATTGGGTGCTGCAATGTTATGTGAATTGGACTACAAATCTCAGAATCCTACAGCCAGCATGGCAAGTGGTGCTAATCTTTTAACCATTTCAATACTAGGTTAAAACCTTTCTGTTTGCCTGGGCATTCTAAATTGGGCAGTCAGTCTACTTGTATTTTTACTGCCTTTTGATGCTATTTCATTATCACATTTTATCATTTGTACCACATTTTGTGGTTTCAGGACCAATTTTATTATATTTGATACCTTCTGATAAAGGATTCTTCATAATATCCAAAGGAGATAAGCAAAGTCAAGGGAAGGGAAGGGAAGGGAAGGGAAGGGAAGGGAAGGGGAAGCTGTGATTTTAGTAGAGATTCCAAGGTCTTTCAAGAAGAAATATTGTAATCAGGATGGGCACAATAGTTAAATCTGTTAAAAATGAATTTCACTTTGTTGATCAGAATCTAGAATAATATTAGACATATGTAAAGCTTCCAACTGTCCTGATTTGAGGACAGTCCTGGTCTATCATCCCACATTTTTTCACTGTTTTAAAATATCCACATTTGTCTCTCCTCCTCCCTGTTTTCCCCTTTGTCCTCAACTCACTTCAGTTGATATAAACTGAGTTCAAAGTGGGAAAGTAGTTTGTACTCAGTTTACTTGGCAGGGAAGAAAAGAGAAGGGGAGAGAGAACTTGCCCTTCCCAGGCATAAACAAACTGCTGGAGTCTCTTCTGGTACGTGCGTTGTTCTTCATTAATAATATTTGCCATCCTGGTCACACTCTGATGTTGATTGGCCACACATCCCTCAGTTATCATCTGTGAAATGTTGGGAGCATGAAATCTATGGTTTTCAGTGTGCATAAACATGCCTATAGACTTTATTGCACAAGCTTTGTTCTCCCCCAATTGCATTAATGAAATAAAACATATACATACCAGTTTGGGAGCAGACCTTATCACATATATATTCAATCATGGGAATGGAGCTGTTGCAGCCATGAACAGTCCTGTACTCTTTTTCCCAGTCTGCTTCTTAATGCCACCTGTCTGCCCTATTGATCTTCCTTGCATGTCTTTCACTTTTTAATTGTTTTTATTTCTCTTTTTAACATAATTTAGCAAATATGCCAATGTGATTTAGTAAAGTGGGGATGAAAAGAGAGTGTAAAGAGGAGAAACCCAGCCTGCTCAGGACTACTGAGGAGGAGGGGAGAGAGGGAAAGAGGAAGAAACAGCTACAGGCCAGTTGCAATTTCATCTGATAAGGTTCCACCATAGACGCTACTATCCTGCTTCAATTCCATTTTTCTACCCTCGTGCAATAACCTCCAGTGTCAGATTGTGACACTCAGTAAGATATGCCTAGGGTAACATTGTTCTATCACCATGATAAGTGGTTAGTGATAATACCATAATTAGGTGCTAGTATTAGAGCATGGGAAAGGCAGTGTGGCATAGCATTTTGAGTGTTGGACTACAACTCTGATGACCAGGGTTCAATTCCCTGCCCGACCATGAAACCCACTGGGTGACCTTGGGCAAGTCACATGCTCTCAGCTTCAGAGGTAGGCAATGACAAACGTCCTCTGAACAAATCTTGCCAAGAAAACTCCATGATAGGTTTGTCTTCAATTGCTTGAAGGCACACATCAACAAAGCATTAAAACAATGAATAATTAGAGAATGGAAATGTACTAGACAACTCCTGTATAATTAAACATCATAGGTGTAAGTTTTTAATTCTCTGTCCTCCATTTCCTTTTGCAAGACTGATAGGACATTTTTTGTTCATGCTCTTTTATGCACTTTAAAGTTCATGCACTTCAATGAAATGTCTTCTCAATAAATATGAGAGATTTCTGTAAACAGATGCAGTCATATGAACTAATGTATATTTTATAGATTTATACAGCCATACAGCAACAGAAAGGTATTTTTCAGCATATGTTCCACTGTGCCACCATGTGGCATCACCACTGCCATGCATCGCTCACTCTGAGGTCAGAATGAGGTGCCCAGCTTCGATCACATGGTTGGGTACCTCATTCTGACTGAAGAGTGAGTGATGCATGGCAGTGGTGGCACCAGGAGGCACAGCGGAGAACATTTTAAACAGCCACTCAGCATTGCAACAGAGGGCTCTGAATCTTATGAGAAGATCTGGAACAAACTGAATTATTAAAATCTGTTTTGAGAGAAATATAACTAGGTTTGCTTCTGAACTGTCTGGATATCAGCCAAGTTGTTTACACCAGACCTGGGATTGGGCTTACATCATTAAGACTCCCTGCAGAGAGGATGGTAGAGGCCATTTTATTTGTCCCATGTAGACAGAGACTCAGGGCCTAAGCAGACAGCTTATTGGGCCGTCTTGGGAGCAGGAAAGGGGAGGGGCAGCTGCACGCTCGGCGCCCCAACCCCTTCCCGAGGTCGTCCTCGGAGCAGCCGGCCCTCTGCATGGCCGGCGTTCTAAAGAGGACCTCCCGCCGCAGCCATATGTGCAAACAGCCATCTGGCATCACAATGTAGGGCTTCAGGTAACAGGGATTTGTGAGGTTCAGGGCAGTTCCAGGTCCAGGATACTCTGGGCTACTCCTGAAGTATCCTGGCCCATGCAGATACCACCTGAGTTACTTCTAAATCACATTTAACTGTTTTCAGGTAACAATATTTTCTTTTCTTTTTTTTAAAAAAAATTATTTGTATATTATATTTATATCTCATCTTTCTCCCAGCACAAAACTAAAATGTGATTTACATTTTTTAAAAGAATACACTAAAATAGCTAATAATAGAAAAGTTTTTTAAATAAATAAATAAATAAATAAATAACAACTCTGTGTAAGTCATGGCTGTATATCTGGTGTACAGTTCTTACAACACAGGGTCTAGGCTCTAGAAACTGAAATAATATTTTAAAATGTTTCTTCAAAAGATGAATAAGGGATTTTGCAGCAAGAAGGGCATGGCCCCATGAGAAGCATCACAGTTCAGGACTTTTCTGAAAAAAAGAAAACCCACATGTTTGTGATTATTATTATTTAATTTATGCACAGAAAATATAATTTTTATGCACATGAATAGTCTTTTATGTGTAGATTTTCTGCACAGAAAACAACATTCCTGTGCTGAAAATGTCATTGAAAATGCAAAGAAATCCCATCATCACACAGAATAAGTCCTGAATCACAAGAACTTCTCACACAGAGAAGAAAAATAGTGATAATAGTCATTGTTACATAAGGGAAGGACATATATGAAGATTTACACCACTAGATTCTTCAGCCCAACTGTATGTTTTACACCTTTATTTAGGAGTAGCAAAAGAAACCCTCTCTTCTTTATTTCTCTCTCACACATGTTATTTTGCAATTGTTAGACAATGTCCTTTGATTTCATAAAACCTTATGCATTGGTTTCAGGTTTTGGCTCTGAAATCTCAGGAAATGGGAAGTTGTTGGCCTGGCAAGCAGAGATAGAAGATGATAGGAATTAGTGTCTTGATAGTACAATAAACATTTCTAAAATGTTTCCATAGTAAGGGTAGCAAGGCTGGCTCTTCTATGAGACATGATAAAACACATAACTTTGGCAACATATCAAGAGAGTTGGCTGCCCACCTCTGCTGTGCTCTTCTTCCAGGCTGGTCCAATTTTCAAAGATGTGGTTAGAGGCTGAGAGGGCTATCGGTCTCAATGGATCAATCAATAACCTTATTTGTTTATCACTATTCCTTAAACAATAGGTACCAAGCAGCTTGCAATAAAGCCAGACAGGTATGAAAATATATTCCTACTGGAATTAAATCAAATGTGTTTCACACCAAGTAAATAAAGTATCAGTAACAAAATAATTAATCTCTCCATTGTATCTGTGGAAGTAGATCAAGGCCTTGTCTGCATGGGTCAGGATACTCTGTGGACAATCTGGAGTATCCTGGCCCTGCAGCTTGCTCTGAACTTCTCTCATTACCTGGATTTCATTTCCACAGCATGGCAGCTGTCTGCATGAGCATCCCTCTGGTATGTCCACTGCCATTACAGGCTGCTCACTTCTGAGATCAGAACAAGGTACCAGGTAATGATCACATGGCCAAGCACCTTGGCCTGACCTCAGAAGTGAGTGACCTGAAGTGACCTGCAGTGGCAGCAGTCACATGGCTAACTCAGCAAGATGCCTGTGCAGACAACCACCACAATGTGGGAATGGAGGACTCCAGACCTACTCGGAAGATCCAGAACCATTGCCTGAGTTCTGGTACAGAACATTCCAGACATCATCGGGATCACTCCCACCAGAAGTAGGCTTGGGATGTGCTTCATCCAAAAAGAACAATGCCAGAATGGGCAGAGGATGGGCTTTTTGGCCTATTCAGACAGGGTCAAAATCTACAAAAGCTTATGCTATAACTTCTTTCACACAATCTCAAAGGGCCTACAAGACCACTTTGCAAAACAATTAACAGTAAAGCAAAATGGAACATCTCTTCAACCTTACCAGCTAGGAGAGCAGGAAAGCAAAGCAGGTGTTAGACAGAGATGTTGATAGGAAGACAATAAAACTGCATGTGGTCTAGATGGTGAGCACAGCTCATTCCCACTATGATTTACATCAATTTGCTGATCACTTTAAATGTGCCTTGTCCCCATTTGAAATGGTTTCATATGTAACTGCAATCATTTAGACTTGCTTTGAAGTGAGACAAATGCAAAAAAAAAAAACAACATTCTTTTCACACACTAGTTTTTTTCAGGTCCTTTTGAAAAGAAGCAATTAGCAAGCATGTTCAGCAAGTAGGAATGATGGATCTGAGTTGCATCAAACTGAAGGGGGGGATTTCTGTGGAAGAGGGTTGGCACAGGGGTGTATCCCATCCCTCACCAGTTTTTGGGGCAATCTGCTATTTTTCCCTCTCTCAGTACTGCCTTTGTGCTTTGTGGTGTGGCTTATGGATAGATAGAGAGAGAGTATATGCACTCCATTATATTTGCAATTACTTGCAATTACTTGTGGATTGTGAGCTGGGCGTTTGGACCGACTTTGTCTCAGTGACACAAGTAATTACAAAACCAATGGAGCACATATACTGTCAATTTAAAAAAAAAATTGCATGCATCTCGGGGGAGAGTCCTCCATGACACCCATGGATCCATGCATCCCAGAGGAGAGTCCTCCATGACACCCATGGATGCATGCATCCCAGGGGAGAGTTCTCCATATTTATATCCTAAACAGTAAACCTTTATTTTTCCCCCATTATATATAAGGGATACCATTTCACTATCCATTGTATTTAATAGGACCTGAACATCCATTGATTTTGGTATCCACAGTGTGTGTCTCTGTCTCTGTCTCTGTCTCTGTCTCTGTCTCTGTCTCTGTCTCTGTGTGTGTCCTAGAACCAAACCCCAGAGAATACCAAGAGCCCACTATAGTTGTTGTTGTTGTTGTTGTTGTTGTTGTTGTTGTTGTTGTTGTGTGCTTTCAAATCATTTCCAACTTACAGTGACCCTAAGGGAACCCTATCATGGGTTTTCTTGGCAAGATTTGTTTAGAAAGAGTTTGGCATTACTGGATTGTGAAGAGGTCCAAGAGGGCCAGACTGCTTCAGGAGAGTGATGTTATGCCATGCCTTCATTCCTGTAGTTCCATAGACTGTTCATCCATCTGAGGAAATGGTTGTGTAAGGAGATCACTGAGACCTCTTTACATAAGCAAGTAAAATATACAACTACAGCTGTATAATATCTAAAGGGTTCTGCCATGACTGTGGTTCTCTTGAACAGAATGCAGGTTTTGGGGAAATAATCACAGATCTCATTATTTTAAATATAACTGTATCTGTTTGGAGTAGCAAAATGTTTTGTCATAACATGAAGAGCTGAAGGGGAGGGAAATTACTGTTTACTTCCTTCTCTATAAAGTTGCAGAAATGTTGCCTTGAATTGATATATAAACTAATTCTTCCTGCCTTTTCAATGGTTTATATAGTATTGAAAATAAGAGGGTAACAAAAATCAAGCAACTCCAAAGCAGAGCACTTAATCACATCAGTTCAGTTCTGAGACCATCACTGTGATAAATTAATGGATCCAAAGATTTCCTTAACAGGGTTTTAGCTAAAGCAGTATCCCAGGAGGTGTAACTATTCTCTGTGGCTGGAACAAGGTCCCCCACCTTTTCAGCTTCCTTCATATGCTAAAAAGCATGTCTTTGGGCAACATCCTTTGAAGTTCAAATGAAAAATGTTTCAGTCTCAGGGTAGACATATATTTCTCAAGCTTCACCAAGTGTGCTCCAGGCAAACACTGTAAGAGAAAGAATTGATCTTGAGGGATTTAGGTCCTAATGACCAGTAAGCCCAGAGTCCAATGGGGCCTCATTAAAAGTGTTCTCGCTCTGCCTCCTACGTGCCTGCACAATGTCGTGTTTTTTAAATAGTCTCAGAAAGAAGGCTTTCTGTAGTAGGATGGCAAAAGCAGGTCTCTGTCAATCAGTGAGTTGGCATTCAATAAGTGGCCCACTGGTGATTATAGATATCCAATGTGTAGCTCTCAGTTCATTCCCAATATAGGCTGGCTTTTCTTTAGGAAGACTGTAAGTTGTCTGCATTGTGAGTCCCCATGCCATAGAGTAGTTATGAAATTGTTCTTATAGGTGAATGCACACAATGATCATTCTCTAGGACCTCCTGAGGACCTCTGAGAGATCATGAAAGAGGGTTGTGCCTATGCACCCAGCTACAAGAATGGAGCTGGATATTTCTTCACCACCCCCTTCCTTTCTCTTGTCTAGCAAATATCTGTGTTGGAAAGGAGTCTGTATCAGCTCAAAAGATGGGGTCTGGAAGGGATAAAGAGTGAAAAATTCTATAATTTTGCCTAATAGAACTTTCTGTTAAGTCTTTTTCACTGAATATCTGCTAAATACTAAAGCAAGAGAAGCCCTGCCCCATAGCCAGCCTGGCAACCCTAATCCCTGTTCTCATTTCTCAATAAGAAATATCCTTTTTCTTTCAAAAAGATTACATTCGTTGGAATCCTGTTGATTCCTTATTGATGCAGACCTTCATCAATTGAGATTATTGGAAATTATTTGTCTAATATGGAATATCTGCATTCTGTTCAAGGTTGCAGAACTGGAGTTGTGCATTGGTGCCACCATACACAAATCCACATGGACGTACATGTATATGCATTCCATATGATGCATTGGACATAGATGTGAATTTGAATTGCACATGTGTAGGTGGTTGTGCAATTGGTAGCACATTGGGTGCTTGGTTTCCTTGGCCAACACTTTCATTCAACACAAGGGGTGTGCAGAAGAATAAACAGATAATTCCACATGCATGTATTTATACTACAAAACCTCAGTGCTGGTTCTTGGCAAAATAGTTCTCAGTTTTCACAGCACATTAACATTTTTTTGGTCTGTCAACTGTAGGAAACCCTTGGGGTTGTGTGTGTGTTTCCATTTATATTGGAAAATTGAGGTGTGTATGTGAAGTGAAAAGAAGGAACATTTGTTGTTGCTGTTGTTAACTGCCCTTGAGTCAATCTTGACTCATGGTGACCCTATGGATGACCCATCTCCAAGCCCCTCTGTCCTCCACTGCTCTGCTTAAATCCTGCAACCCCATACCCATGATCTCCTTAATAGAGTCCCCTAGTGCCTCTTCCTTTCCTGAACCCTGCTTAGACCTCTGGCATCTCTCTTTCCATGTATGGTTGGAGTCTATGTTGC
>CM034706.1:160331096-160359591 GCA_020142125.1 Phrynosoma platyrhinos | reverse complement strand
GTTAAAACAAACATTTAAAGCAGAGATGGAAAAAGTACAGCCCATGGTTCAGATTGTTTTTGTGGCCTCGGATTGCTTTTGTGGCCTCAGGACTCCCAGGACCTATTTTCTTTTATTTTTTAATTTTATTTTATAAAACCTATTTTGTCACCAAATGTGCCCAAGCACACTCTGGGCTGTGTGTGTGTGGGAATTTTGTGATGTTCTTGGCTCCTAGGAGAGTTTTTTTCCTCAACAAGATGTGACCCAGAAATAACCTTCTGGGCTACTTCATATTTTATAAAAAGTCTTATCTTAGAAAGATGGCCAGTGTACCTCCCACATTCCCCAAGTGCATTGTGGGGCATTTGGGGCCAAAAATATTTCAAAAAACATGGGGACATGTGGCAAGGTTGTGTGGCCCATTCTCCAAGATCCCCTCAGGGCAGATTCCTTTGAACTCCTCAGAGGTTGCTCATTTTTAATTTAAAGAAACAAGGAATCAGTGGTGTGATTTGTTGCTGAATTTTGGCAGCACAGCAGCAGAGTTTGCAGTCTACAGTCAACCCCAGGAAGCCAAATGTGATGCCTGGAACCACCAGATATTGCATTCCTGCTTCATGGCATTTGCTAGACCAACACTAAGTGAAGTTTTGTTGCTTTTAATTTCATGGCCAGCTACCTTTTTTGTCCCTGTGCAGGTACTGCAGTGAACTAGCAGGTACTAGCAGAGAACCTCACAGACCTAGAACAACTACTAAGGAAGATCAAAGAAGAAATCACAAAGGCAGGCTTAATGTTGAACATAAAGAAAACAAAAATAATGACCACAGAGAATTTACACACATTCAAACTAGACATTGAGGAAACAGAAATAGTAAAAGAGTTCTCATATCTGGGATCAAATATTGATGGGAATGGGGACTGCAGCCAGGAAATCAGAAAAAGATTAATAATAATAATAATAATAATAATAATAATAATAATAATAATAATAATAATAATAATTTATATTGACAGCAATATTGTGAGCAATCAAAGCGGCTCACAATAAAATCCATACAGCATATCCCCAGACCAATCCACCCCCCCTTAAAACAGTATTAAATAACAAATAGGGAGGGTGGCTATGAAAGAACTAGAAAAGATCCTAAAATGCAGACATACAACTCAGCACAAAAGTCAGAATCATGAAAGCCATTGTATTCCCTATTACCATGTATGGATATGACAGCTGGACAGTTAAGAAAGAAAATAGGAGGAAAATCAACGCATTTGAGATGTGGTGCTGGAGAAGAGTGCTGAGGATCCCATGCACAGCCAAAAGGACAAACAAATGGGTCCTAGAAAAGATAAATCCAGAGATATCTCTAGAGGTCAAGATGACAACACTTAGACTGTCATACTTTGGACACATCATGAGAAGGCATGAATTGTTGGAAAAGACAATAATGTTAGGAAAGATGGTGAGGAAGTAAAAGGAGAGGAAGGCTACATGCTAGATGGGTGGACTTTATTAAAGAAACCATGAGTTTACAGGACCTGGGCAGAGCAGTAGAGGACAGGAGGGCCTGGAGATGTCTCATCCATAGGGTCGCCATGTGTTGAGTGAAGGCAGTTAACAACAAACAACAAGTTACTGCCCTCCACATAATCCAATCTAGATCACTGGTAATTATAGAGAAATCACTGGAGAACAGTTTACCCAGGATCCTTCTCAGACCTGAAACCAGGCCTTTTATTCAGCACAACACCTCTTCTTTTTATATGTGTTTTTCAGGTCATGGACTAGTCAACTCAGGTTCCCACTCAACACAAATTAAACATTTAAGCAGCCAGAAAATGATGAGCCATCTTGGCAGGTGGTGTCACCCCCATTGCCCACCAAGAGATGGACTTGTTACCTACAAAATGTGGCATGTATTCAGGGGCCATGTTCTGTCATTTTTGTTCTTATATGAGGTGACAGTTCTTTATCATCTTGATGAGAGTGATTTGAGGGGAAAAGCCAAGAAGAAGGGAGAATCATTTATTCCTTCACAACATTACATTAGTTTAGTCAAATAAAAAGCTAGCTCTTATTTTCAGTAAAGTCGCTGACTGCTTTCATTGAAAACAAGTGACAATGACTAAAACACAAAAAAGTTTAGGGTCATAAAATGTAATAGTGTGGCTTCTCCTCACCATACTTCCTCCACTCCCTCCGGCTAATGTAGCTCTTGCTCTTCCTTTTGTGCATTGTTTAGCAACTCCAATGTCAAAAAGATAAATTTAGCCTGACAATATAAGATAACAGGGGAAGGATTCTGGAAACATTGCTATGGGTGATGAGCTGTAACACAAATTAATTTGGGAATTAAGTTTACTGAATGAAACTTCCACCATACGACATTATGTGTACCTCTGGTCTTTAAGGAAAGGTGTTTGGAGGTGGTGATTAGCTGGAACTGATTCCAGCATAGAATCATTTTTATGTATTTCATTTGATGAAAGGGGATGAGAGGGGAGAAGGAGAATGAATGATCTCTGAGAGTGCATTTGCTATGCTTCTGCTTGAATCACTGTTTTGTATTTTCATCTCATTGGAAGGAAGCAAGATTGAAGAGTGGTTGAGCAGAGATGCAAATGACGCTCCCTTCTCAGTTTGAGTCATTCTGCTATGATTCTACAGCAAGATGGAATGATTTGGTCAGACCAATATAGAAATTATTAGAATCTCTTGACTTTACAGGATTGTGGAACCAGTGGGCCTCCAGATATTGTCTGGAAATTTACTAGTGACACATCCATACATAACCTGGATTTACACTAACCTATGTCATTTTATGGAGGAGGTGGAAGGAGTGGAAGGAGTGGACAATGTAAATCCTTAACTATTTCAGCCTCACATGTATGGATTAAAAAATATGGTTTTCTCTCTGCTATGGAAGAAGATGAATATTCCTTTGCAGTATTTTCCCTGTATGAGAACATCCTGAATCACTGCAGATGAATTATCCAGCAGAGGAAAACATGCAAGATTTTTGCATAAAACCCCATGTGTTTCTTTCCACAGAATAATTCCTCAGCAGAAAGTTGAATACCAGGAGAAAATTGGACAAAATACTCACTGGTCTATTACTCTTCCCAACAGGTTTCATGACTGTTAGGAAGCTGGTTTTTCAACCTCGGAATGAATAATTATGAATATTATTCCCTCCTTCATACCCTACCCAATGCAAAAGGAAGGCAATCCTGGTGAGGATGTGTAAGCTCCACAACAATGTAGTGATCAGGGGAGGATGGGAAATGGCCCCAGGAACAGTGGCTGTATTTTTTGTATCCAGGCACAGAAAGGATACCAGATCCCTATTGAAAGTGACATCTGTCATACACAACTCCAACCAGCTGCTACTCCAGCATCTTCTGTCCTCCTCTAGCCACCACATGGCTATAGAGTATGTGCTCCCCTACCATAGATGCAGCCTTCCTTGGGACTGGAATGCAGCTTGGCACAATTCAGGTTGCTGACTATTTTGCTTTTGTTTTTAGTCCAGCTCCCATTGGCCCTAGAAAGCATGGCCAGTAGTCAGGGAACATGGTAGCAAGAGGCCAACAATAGCTGCAGAACCACAAAATCCCCCACCGCTATTGTAGGGAATAAAGAAAAAGGGTTATTTGGCCTTGTGATGATCCATCAAAACCTATGATTTTGAATCAGCACTCTTGTAGTGATTTACGTTAGACCTACTGAACATACTTGTATAGGCCAGCATCTTGTTAGTGACATACACAAGCATAAGTCCACTTTATGCCTGTAAATGCCTTTTTGTTGTTGATTTTCCCCAGAGGTTGGCATTTTCTTCCCTTCTACTGACCTCCCCCCCCCCCACAACTCATGGTATTCCTGCATAGCCATTCTGCGACTGGTGGAAAGTGTGCAGAATTAAAGAAGCATCTGCCTTTGTCCCATTATCTAGATGGTGACTAATGTCATCATACGTCCAAGGTGTCAGTGCAAAGTGGGTGAGCATACTACAAGTTGACTCCATAATTTGACAATTTATAAACTTTGTCTGGAGATTTTTTTTTCTTCATATTCATTGAATAAAATTCCTTCAGGAAAAACAAAATGCAGGCCATTCTGACTTTTCCAATCACAGAGAACTTTCAAACATGAAATATGCTTTTGTGTGCTCCATCTCACCACCTTTCAACAAATCTTGACAACAAAATCTGACTATCTGAGGACAGCCCAGACCCAGGGTCAAAAACTTTGGATCCTCTCATCTCTTGGAATGTGTTTCCTGGAGTCCCTTACCACAGGCCATGCTGAATAAGGGGCATGGGAGCTGCAAGTCAAAATTTGTAGATAGCTCAGCATTCCTCATGCTTTATACAGGCTGCCCACCTCTATGCTGAAAATTTTGCTTTTGTGCACACTAACAATGGAGATTAGTGCACAGCTAAAAAAAAAGTGCCTTACTGCTGCCAAATTCAATCCTAATTCAGGCTGCATCCAGGTATTATCAGACATGTTTTGCCACTGATGCTGCCAGCTGGGTGCAGCCTGGGTAACTTCTGGGTAGAGTCCGAACTCAGTTGGCCTCTTTTCAAAACCAGAAAGCTCCTGTCTTTGCAAACCAGCAGGTTGAACTTGGATTCTACCCAGAAGTTACCCAGGCTGCACCCAGCCAGCGGCATTGGCTGCAAAATACGTCTGATAATCCCCAGATGCAGCCTGAATTAGGATTGAATTTGGCAGTGGTAAGACACTTTTTTCCAGCTGTGCATTAATCTAATGTCAAGGTCACCCTGTAACTCTCAGAAATGCCATCAGGAGGAGAGTGTGTTGGGAACTTCAGAGCATATGGGTATCCATGAAGATAATATCCCATTAGAGTTAAAGATATCATTTTGAATGCAATGGCAATTGTGTTCAAGTTGAGTAATATGCCTGGAGGTTTCTTGTATATCTCTACAATGTATTTAGCAATATGCATATTAACAGGTCATTATATGACTAATTGGACTTGCATACATTTCAATCAACATCTACCTCAGTTTTCAAGGGTATGATGTTGCTTTCATTTTATTTTTCATAGTCTCTAACCTGCTTATTACATTTAATGAGCAATCATACCAGCTTGCTGCTGTTTTCTTGTCTATTGCCAGCACCAGAACGATTATACAGATCATGAGGATAGAGCATGAGCTCACACCTACATACACACAAACTCTCTCACACACATGTTGATATACCACACATAGAAGTGGAAATGCTCAAACATTATTTCATCAAGGGCAAATCTTCGGATTACAGCTCCATTTTAAATCATTTTCACTCCTCCTCTTAGTCCAACTCTGCAAGACTTTGGGGAAAGAAGAACCAGAAAGTACTGGTAATTTGATGTTTCCTACTTCTTGGTCTCTTCTTTCATATTTTCCTTCCAGAAGCATGCACATCTTTCTCATTGGGCAGGGTGAATGTACATGTCTCCCAGATGGAGAGAAAATAGTTCCCTTACAAATACTGTATGATGCTGTTTCCAAACAGAGAGGTAAAAAAATAGGAAAAAACAAAACAAAACAAAAGATGCTTATAATGATTTATTAACATCATTGGTTGTTGTGAACTGCTGTCAAGTCCACTTCAACTTATGTCAACCCTATGAATGAAAGACCTCCAAGTTAACCTATCATCATTAGCCTTGCTCAGGTCTTGTATACTCAGGTCAGTGGCTTCCTTGATTGAATCCACTCATTTGGAATGTGGTCTTCCTCTTTTCCTACTGCCTCCCACCTAACCAAGCATTATTGTCTTTTCTAGAGAGTCTTGTCTTCTCATGTTATGGCCAAAGTATGACAGTCTCAGTTTCATCATCTTGGCTTCTAGGGAGCATTCATGTTTGGTTTGCTCATTTATTGTCTTTTTAGCAGTCCATGGTATCTGCAAAACCCTTTCCCAACACTACATTTCAAATGAATTGGTTTTCTTATCAGCTTTCACAATCATACATAGGAACATAGTTATGTAAATCATTATATCACACCTTTTCCCAAAGACCAGGATGCAAAGTAATTTACACATTGACATGTTTTACAGTTTCAAATATACAGCTATATCAAAAACATATGCTTTAAAAAGATTTTTCAAAGTTCAACAATGAAATTTAAAATAATACAGGTCTTACAGCCCTTTCCTTAAAAAGCCTTCAATTCTAAAAGCATATCTGAGTAAAAGAGAAGGCTTCACTTACTGGTGGAAGGGCAATAAGGAGATGGCTATTCTAACCTCCTTAGGGAAGGAGTCCTAAAATGTAGGGGCAGTCACTGAGAAGGCCCTCTCTTGTGTTCCTTAACTGTACTTGTGGCAGTGATGGAAATAAGAGCAAGGACTTCCTGTGGATTTCAGATGTGCTAAAGGTTTCTGGGAACGCACTTTCCAGCTGACAAATCCACAAACCTGGAATTTGAAATTTAGGGCCAGATTACATGACTTTAAGAGTGCAGTTCTCAAGAAATGTAATTTCAGGTTCTTTTTATTTATTTATTTCACAGATTGTCATCACGTCCTTCATGATCAAGATCACAACTCCTAGCATCCTAGGGGGAAGCAGAATGTAAAAAGTCCCTCCGCCATACTTTGCAGACTGCACGAGAGGAAATGAAATGAAACACAAGGTCCCATTTAGATGAAACAAAAACCTAGTAGTAAACAAAACAAAAGCCTAATATTAAAGAATGTGTATGTGGTTTCATTTGTCATGAGTATATATGCACTGTGATGCGAGGGAAACAATAACTAAGCTAACAGCACCCAAACTTAGGGCAGCCTTCACTGCAGCCCGTTAACATACTCCCTTCTGCTGTTTTGGAAGGAAAATATAAGAAGCTCCCTCATGAGAATTGAACATGTTTATATTCTGATACTTCAGTTGAATCATTTGTGCACATCATGTAGTATACTTAGCATATTGTAGTGCCCATTCTATCAAGGTGTGTGCTCCTCTTTAATCTACCCAATTTTACAAAAATTTCCATGAAGACCAGCTGATCATTACTTAGCATTACTGCCTGAGGATGTACACTCTCACATAACTGAGATTGTGGCCTGATTCTGTGCAGCTGTCATTTCTATGGATAGACAAATTACCCAAAATCAAATTTATTGTTAAATGTTAAAAGTGGTATGCTAAAAGATAGGTACCTCAATCCTGGTGTGTAGGGTGCTGCCTGTCTATATGCACATTTGCATTTTAGCTGATTTTACTTAGGTGTACTGGCATATTTGTAGGTTTGTTTCTACTGGTTAATGCTAATATATTTTTGAGATACTTTGGTCAAAGACCCTAAATAAAATTGATTTAATTTAATTTGAACAATAATAACACAGCTTTTGCTCCTTTCTTATCATTATTCACAGAGTGACCCTAAATGCCTGTAATATTTCTAAAATTCATTTTTCAAAAAACAAATATTGATTGATGCAATCATCATACTTTTGGCCTTCCTTGTTTACGAGTTTGGGAGGTCCTTTGGACAACAGGAAAGTCATGCTTTCAGGCGAATCATCATGCAGAAGGCATTCTAATCTAACAAGAAAGGGCCTTCTGAAGATGTAGCAAGATGAGATTACAGAGGCTCCTGTAGCTTAATTATTGATATCTTGCAAGGATAAGCTTTTTATAGCAACTCCATTCCCCTGCCCTCATTCTGAACATTTCCAGCTTCTAGTGCAGTTCAATAGAAAAGTGCAGTGTGTGTGTGTGTGGGGGGGGGGGGACTGGAACAAATTTCTAGTTATCAATTACCCTACAGATTGTTATACCACATAGTTGGTTTGCTTAGGTTCAAAGTCCTGGTTTAATACTGTACCATAATCCACCAAAGTGGGGATATCCTTTTTAAAATAATTGGTGATGTTCAAATCCAGCTTGGTTGGGGCAAGAAACAATGTTGTGCTCTCAAATGGAGTGCAACCTCCTTTTTCTTCTCCCAAGAGCTCAAAAGTGCTGGCCATGATTCATGATATGAATGATGCTCCCCCCCGACACACACATTTCTATTTGGTAAGAAGAAGCAGTAGTAGCCCTTCTTGGGGCTTGACCCTGCTGGGAGGCGGTAGTTTTGGGATGGAGCACAAGGGCAACAGAATAGCCCTCTGTGCTCTGTTTAAAAAGTGGTTTATATACATACAGTGAATCATTATTATCCATTGAGGTTTGGTTCCAGGATCCCCCGTGGGTAACAAAATCCGTGGATGCTCAAGTCTCATTAAATATAATGACATAGCAAAATTGTGTTCCTTATATAAAATGGAAAATCAAGGTTTTCTATTTGGAATTTATACTTTTTTAAAAATATATTTTCAAGCTGTGGATTTTTGAATCTGTGGATAAAAAAATACATGGATAAGGAGGGCCAACTATATATGCTATCTACGTAAGAAGAAGAAAAAAAACCACCCAAAAATTAACGCAAAAAGATCTGGGTTCATTTATTCATTTACAATGGTGGTGCTTCTGTTTGCTGCAGCACTGGTTCTGTCCTTTTGTAATGCCTGCTCAAAAAAATGGCAGTGGCAGCTGTTCTTTAGTGATTCCCTGCTGTATTTGGCAGAGTGGAGGGAGTGGGTGCTTCTTTCAGGCTCTCTTGGTATGGACTAAACTCTGAGATTCTAATCACTTGGTCATTTGGGCAGTTCATGATATCCACAGAACTCTCCTTGAGCACAACCTTTCAAACAAGTTGATTTTTTTCTTATCATTTTGCTCTTTCATAACTACATAATAGGATTGTCAGCCATGTAACCTAGTCCATACTCATTTGCACCAAACTGCAAATGCTGTTATAGCTATTACTTCATCTCTTTATAATATTCCTGGGATGATTTTGTATGACTGAAGTGATTTCTACTTTGATCTTTTTCAGAGCAGAAGACAAAACAGAATATTTCTCTATACAATGCATAGGGAAATTTAAACCCAAAGTGGGGATGCTGTACAACCAGAAAGGGAACACATTACATTATCAGGAAACAAAACAAAACAAAACAAATAAATGATGGAAACAGTACATTGAAGAACTATAGTAGTAGTAGTAAAATTTTATTCGGTAATTGACCAGCGTATTGAAGAACTATATAAAAGAGATGAAAGAATGGCAGATTCATATGAAAAAACATTTCAAGATCAACATCTAATTTTAAAGAGCAATATGGAAGCAGCACTCAGTACAATTCAGAGAAATGAGTCACCAGGAACATATAGAATACCAGTTGAGCTCCTACAAAATACAGAAAGAGAATCCGCTAGTTCTAACTGAAATCTGTCAACAAATATGAAAAAAAAAAAAAACAACAAGGAGAAAGGCAGTAGGAAAGGAGGAAGACCACATTCCAGATGGATGGGCTCAATCAAGGAAGCAAAGGCTCTGAATCTGCAAGACCTGAGCAGGGCTGCTGCTGATGGGGTGACTTTGAGGTCTCTCATTCATAGGGCAACCAAAAGTCAAAGTCAACTTGGCAGCAGTTAGCAACAATAACAGCAATGCATAATCATTTTGTTGCCACGAGATATAATACGGGCTCCCAACTTAAATTTCTTTATAACGGATAGACAAAATCCTTGAGGAATAAGTCTGTCAATGAGTAATAATCTTGATCATTGTATGTTACACCCTATAGAGCTGTTGTAGTCATGTTCTGCTTGAAGACTTCTGATAGCCACATGGTTGGCTATCATGAGGACAGAACTTTGGTCTAAATAAGTCCTTGTGTGTATCCCGTAGCACTTTTCTTAGATTTTTTATGAGACTGAACAGTCTGTACAATCCACTTCACATTTTCTCAGAGATGAGTTCTATTATGTTCAGTGGGGCTACTCTCAGGCCCAATGTCAGCAAAAAGTTGCTGCATTTATGTAAAGAGCTGTTTGTTTTTAGTTGTATTTTGTACCTGCTTGGGCACATTTAGTAATGCCATCTTCTTTCTCAAAGTGGCAGGTAATTCACTTTTTTGCTTCCTACTCATCTGAGGTTTCTAATGCTGATGCCAGCTTTACTTTACTGTTATTTAAGAACCTAGGACAATTTCCTTCTACATTAAGCATCACCTTTTTGTGTCTCATAAGTGCTTCAACTTTTCCAAGACAACATAGCATCCAGAGCAAGGCATGTATTTTTATATTTATTTCTTGGTAAGAGAGAGAGAGTGAGAGTGAGAGCAAAATAGTTCCTTTGTACCACATCTCGGTTGCAATATTGGACTCAATTATACTTACATCTGAATAGACATGTATTGTAGTATCAATCAACAAAACTAAAGGCAAATCTTGGAAAACCAATGAATCCTTTTCATTACAAATTAAAATGGGTGATGGGAGAAAGTACTTGGAAAGAAATTATAAACCCACACTTTCCACCCTTTTAGGTAACCAGAAGGCGAAATGATGATAAATGTTCTATCAAGCTTGGTGTTTACAGTATATTTAGGCAAGTGATTAATTTCTCATTTTCATATTATCTGACTACAGCTTTTTCAGCACAGATGTTTTTGTTTTAAAACCATGAAGAAGCTGGAGTGATTAGCTTTTCTCTGCTTGATGCTAGGGAGAAAATACCAGATGAGTATGAGGAAAGTGACATTCTGTTAGTCACCAGGGAGTATCATGCCTGACAATTGGAAAATATATTTTTAAAGCAGCTGAGTCTAGGTTAGTCTATGAAAGGGCAACATTTCATGAAATATTAACACAGCTTTTGAAGTTGCAACAGCAGTTAATCCCAGGCACTAATTCAGAATATAATCCCATTATAATGAACCGAATGATGGCTATGTAAATAAATATACCGTGGTAGAAACATGGGACTGTTCATTATACCAAGTTAGCAATCAACCATCCTTGCAAACTATGTATGTCTGTTTTGGTTTTAAGGCTGGAATTCTTTAACTACAAAGATGGACTCCTAACATTCTTCATGTACTGGAGCTTCTGGAGGAAAACTATAATTTAGAATTGGAGACTTTTTTTTAAAAAAAAAAATCCTCTCCTCCTTAGAGTCCATGGCTTCTTTCTCCAAGCTGTGACTCCACTCTTTCCAGGCAGTCTTAAACTCAAGGGCCACTATGGTATTATGATTTCAATGTTGGACTAGGAGTTCAGCCATGGAGACCCACTGGGTCACCTTGAACAAGTCACATACTCTCAGCCTAGGAGGAAGCCAATGACAGATCTCCTTTGAATACATGTTGACAAGGAAAAAGAACCTAGGTTAGAATCACTGTAGGTCAGAATCGACTTGAAGCTATATAACAACAAGAAGTCCTAAATTCTCTATTCATTTCCAGATCCAGGGTTGCACTTGAACACTCAAATGTGATCTTCAAAAATCACCATTTTATTTAGAGAAGAAGTGAACCAACCTAAGGCACATTCTTAACTCACTGAAACCTAAACATGCTAAACTTTATTTAGATTTATTGATCACGGTTCTTAAATATCCCCCCTTCCTCTATTTATTTTTATTAATTTTGTTGATTGCTGTTGTAACCAGTTGTATTCTGAGTTAAACATTTTTAAAAAAGTTATCTCAAGACTCTTGAACTTTTATAGCATGTTCAGTCCTTGATATTCTCCAGCTTGTGGCTTAAATTAGTATAAAACTATAATCTTTCTCAGCATTTATAGCTATCTAAATTTAATGGACTGTAACGAGGCCCCAATCAAGGGTGCTGTTTAATACACAGAATCTTGGTCTCAGCTGGAGTTTACAATTTTCAGAGCAATAAATGCAAATGAGAGCTGTCCAAATATATTTGTAACTTTGAGAACAGTCTCCTCACGCCTACAGGTCTTCTTCAGTTCCAGAAGGGAAATGTAGCATTGATATAAAAGGGTCAGGATATCTTCTAGCATAAGACATTCTCAGACATTTCAGAGCCACTGGATCAAATGTGAACTTCAAGAATCACCATTTTATTTAGAGCAGAAGTGAACCAACCTAAGGCACATTCTTAACTCACTGAAACCTAAACATGCTAATCTAGTGATATTATGCACATATATCCCTTGATTTCAAATGGGGACACATTTGGATATCTTCACTTACAAATATAAAGACCTGGAGTTTCAACCTCACATTTCATTTACAACACTCACACTGATAACCAGAGTAAATTATCCAGTTTTCATCTGGGGCAGGTGAATGTGAACTCATTTTACAGAAGCACATAAGAATCAGGGGCCCTTTCACATTGTACAATTACAGCACTATGATTCCATTTTAACTGCCATATTTCCATCCTATGGAATCCTGGAATTTGCCATTTAGAAAGATATTTTGAAATCTCAGCCATAGTGTTCTAGTGCCTCTAACTAAACTACAAACCTCAGTTTGTAGGATTCCAGCTGATGCAGTCAAAGTAGTTAAAGTAGAATCACAGAGTTATAATTGTGTAGTGTAAAAGCAGCCTAAACAAATGTTTATCCATCCCAGATGTTCTCCACAGTAGCTAACCAGATTGTAAGGTGATAGACCGAATGGGCCCTGGTGGAGCAGTGGTTAAATGCCAGTTCTGCAGCCACAAGGTTGCAATTTCGATCCCAGACAGGGCTCTAAGGTCCACTCAGCCTTCCATCCTTTCGTAGGTCAATAAAATGAGAACCTAGCTTGTTGGGGGCAATTGGCTGTCACATTGTAAACTGCTTAGGGAGTGCTACTTCGCTGATAAGCAGTAGAGAAATTAAGGACCAATACAGATGCCCCAAAAGGGAGCAGTGGATCAGGGCCATGGCAACCGCACACCGCGGCCCCAATCTTACTTTTTGCCACCCCCAAAAGAGTGGCAAAATGCCGCTCCTTTTGGGGATGGCAAAATGCCACCCTTTCAGCCTTGGCGGTGGCTTTTTTGTACCCTTTCGGTGTAGCGGGTGCGCATCCTGATGCCATGCTCTATGCGAATGGGTGCACAGTGTCAGGGTGGCATCAGGGTGGAGTTGGGGTGGCTGGCATGTGGCTGCCCCGCCCCAACTCCACTCCCTGGCCGGCCCTTTGTGCCGGTCTGCAAAGCCCCTTACTTGATATTGCTATTGCTAACATGAAAGCCAAGAGCTTTCTGCTCATCTTCCTTAGTGATTGGTATACAGATGCTGTTACATATTACTTATATATTACTTCTACATATATTTGCAGTAATATATAGTCATCCAGATTAGCAGCCATGGATATCCTCATCCTCCATGAATTCTGTGTAATCCCATGTATAAAGCTCTTCATTTTTTTCTCATTCACTTTGGTGGAAAGAGCAATTCTGTGTCATCAAAGGGTTGTGTGAAGGATTCATTAGTAGTTTTTCTGGGGGGAGGAATGGCATAAATAGAAGTAGCCATAACAGCAGAGCTCTGTTGCAGCTTCATCTGATGATGCAGAATTTCTCCAATGTACTTGGAATTTTTAATTTTTTTAAAAAAAGGATTTTTTTTCCCTTTTGAAAGGACAGATGCAGACCCCAAATGGAATGAAATTGTTGGTAAAACACACACAGAGAAAGACTGAAAATATAAAGCATCACCTAATCCTCATCCATTCCCCTTCCCCATTCCTGTTCCCTGCTGAAGAAATGCTTTTCTGACATGTATGATAGGCTCTGGATTGCAAATAAAGGCCAAAAACCTCTTGGAGCTTTTTGCTAGTGTAACTGAAGGTTATGCTAGTGTAACTACTTACCCCAAATTGCTCAAGATATCCAATACCTCTACAGATAGGTCTCAGCCAATATTTTTGTAATATAGTCAGCCAGCTTGGTGAAATGTTTTGAGCTTTACACTGGTAGACCAGGATTTGAATCCTAGCTTGACCATAGGAACTCATTGGGAAATCTCTCAGCCTCACAGGATGTCAATGGCAAAGCCCCTCTGAATAAATCTGCCAAGAAAGCCTTGTGATAGGTTCACCTTAGGGTTGCCATAGTTGGAAATGAATTGAAGGTACACAACAATAACAACAATAATAGGCCTCCATATCCACAGATTCTGCATCCAAGGATTCAACCATTCACAGCTTGAAAATATTCCAAAAATGAAAAATTTCAAAATGCAAACCCTATTTTACTATTTTATATAAGGGATGCCATTTTACAACATCATTGTATATAACGGGACTTGAACATCCATGGATTTTGGTATCTGGGGGGGGGTGTCCTAGAACCAAGCTCCCCTGGATACCAAGAGCCTACTCTATGGACCTTATCACACGGGGTCTAAAGCAGAGTTAATCCAAAGGGTACCTGTAGCTAAAACGTATTATTTCCCCGTGTTTACACACGACGTTGCACCGAAACTGGAGAGAACCCGAAGGAATCCCGTAGCGAATGGAGAGCTTTTGACATTCGGTTTTTTGAGGAAGTACAAGTGAGCCTCCGGAATAGCTTCGCAATAGCCGCGCAGGCGAAATGCTTATGATCACGCAATGCGTGTTGTGAAGCCTTTCCCTGCCCCGACCCATGGTTCCCCGTGCTGCTTCCCATGGATCCGTGGGGAAGCATCTTATGGCGCGCCCATCCTGTTTGGATCGGGCAACAAACGGGACCGGAAAACATGGTCCTCTCTGGAAATTTATGGGATTTTGGAACGTGTGTGTGCACGGAGGATACGTTTCCAGGATCCGTGTCCTGGGAACAGCAATAAATGCGATATGACGGTAATTGCGTGTGGTGGGCATTTACAGCTCTTTCAGTTCATTTCGGTATAGAACTGAATTTACTCTTATTTTGGTTACTTTTCGCTTCGTGGCCAGGGTGTGATAAGGTCCTATGTTATATTGGGCAACATAATAATAACATTAATGATTTTTTTTCTGCACAGTGAAAAATGGTTTTTCCTCTTTAATAATTGTTGAAATCTTAATCTAATTCATTGAAAAATGGTTAAGGATTAAGTTTCATATGAGTCTTTCATAGTCAGTTTATTTTTGGAATAGAATTTAATAAAGCTAAGAATTCTCAGTAAGAATAACTATTCTGTGTATCTGGGGGGAGGGATGTAACACTTTTCTTAATTGCCATTTTCTCTTTCGGCAAGAGCAATTCATTTGAAATATATGCATTTAAATTCAGTATATTTATGCCTGCCAAAATGTGGCTAATAACATTTTTAGCCACATAGAATACAGAAATATTATAATTATTATCCCATACTTTGACTATTTTTATTAATTTTGTAAAAGAAGGATGGTCTGATATTCATCATGGCCTGGAATATATAAATACATTACTTAGAGTTTTTAATTACTTTTTCAATACAGAGAAATTTATCCAGATTTGAGTACAGAAATACTGTGACACTGCTGTCCATGGAGAGTTCTAAATGAACTTGAACACGTTTACTAGATATATTAAATTAGGTTAAAACGTCATCTCTCTCTCTGGTCTTCTCAAATCTCGGCAGCTGTTCATCCATGCAAAAGCTTTCATTATAGGCTCTACTAGTTAGCTATCATACCCTTTGCAAAGTGAAGCTTATATTTAGATGTACGGAAATACTTCCTCTCATTTGCCTCAGCGCTAAGTGGGAACATTGTATCAACCATCATGAGTTTTTGAACCTAGGAATTACACACTTCCCAAGATAAGAACGTCCATTCTTGCTATTAATTCTGGCCTTGTTGCTTATGATACATCATATGAACCAAAAGTTCAGTAGCAGATATTTCTCATCTCAATAGGGCTAGTGAATCCACTGTGGGGTTCAATCCAAACTGAACCTCCTTGGGTTCAACCAAGGAGAACCTAAAAGAGGTTTAGTATCATGGTTAGCACTTTTAAAAGTTGTATTAAACCCCAAAGCAGATTCAGACACACCCCACTGGCATGGGAGCCACCAGCTGTCAATAAAAGCTCCTGCTTTCACCAAGAGGGTGGCCACAGGATTGTGTGGCCTTTGTGCATAGAAAACTTAATGTCCTACTTTGGTGTTCTTGTCCATGTAATCAATCAAGGCTGCATCCGCACTGCAGAAATAATGCAATTTGACACCACTTTAACTGCCATGGCTCCATGCTATGGAATTCTGGAGTTTGCAGTTTTGTGAGACATTTACCCTTCTCTGTCAGGGAGCTCTGGTGCCCCAACAAACTACAAATCTCAGAATTCCATAGCATTAAGCCATGGCAGTTAAGGTGGTGTCAAACTGTGTTATTTTTTTTAATTTAAAGATGCAGCCTAAGTGAAAGGGAAGAGTCTGCTAGCTCCTACCCAGGTCTCCCACTGGTTATGCCCCCCTATCAGCCACACAATGAATTTATAGATGTTCTCCAACCCAAGGGGTTGTTCCATTCTCCTTTCTTTATACAAGCACAACTAGTGTGAAGGGAAACCCCTAATAGGGCTTATGTTGGATGAGAAAATGTCTGAAACCTATGTTGTTGCGGGGCGGGGGACAGGGACACAATTGTCTGCACCATACATTAGCGCACATGGGATATGTAGTCTGTGTGAAATTTTGAAAGCAATTGCTTTGAGTTTCTTCCACCCAGAGAACCATATGCTCCTCTGAAGTGAATGAGATGTGTACTGGGAAAATGAGCACTAGTCCATCTTTGGATCATGGATGTTTCAAGAGCTATGGAGCCCATGCATTTTTACCTGTATCTACATACTTAACAGTATTATAACAATGCACAAATAGATTTTGTACCACAGTGATTCCCAAACGTTGGTCCTCCAGATGTTTCAGCTCCCAGGATTTCTGACTATTGAGTGAGCTGGCAGGGGCTTCTGGAGGACCAAAGTTGTAGCATCTTTGAAACTAAGGGCCTTTACAGACGGCCAGAAATAATGCAGCTTGAAACAACTTTAACTGTCCTGGCTCAGTGCTAGGGAATCATGGGAATTGTATTTTTTTTCTGGGACATTGAGCCTTCTTTGTCAAGGAGCTCTGGTGCCACAATAAACTACAGTTCCCATGATTCCCTAGCACTGAGCCATGGCAGTTAAAGTGGTTCAAGCTGCATTATTTCTGGCCATCTGTAAAGGCCCTTACTGTGTGAAACAAGTTGTAGCATAAGCTTTCATAGACTTGGTCTGCTTCCTCAGGTGCAAATATTGTAACAAAATGATTGTAAAGTGAGAGTAGCTTCACACAAAATATATATTTATACTTGCAAGTGACCAAAGCTTGGGAAAGTGTGGGAAAAGTTACTTTTTAAAAATACAACTCCCCTAGCCAGCATGGTCAGCAAACCCTAACTCTTTCAAGCTCTTCTTAGTGACTTCCATATAGAAACTTATATGAATTTAGTGTGTAGATGACTATGCATACACTTTAGCCTATGTAGAAATTATTTGAAAGCTACAAGTAGTGAGAGAGAGAAATTTTGTGGCCCAATCTGATGAAGGGGTGATCCAATTTGGTAAAATAAAATAAAAATCAAACTTGGGTTTTAAAGCTGAGAATTTTGATGATTAAATTGAGTTTTGAAAAAGAAATGCTTTCCAGTTATATTTTGGACTGCTTCTGATCTGTATTCCATGGTCCATGTGATGGAGTATCTAGAGCCAGAATATTATTCTGTTATTGAAGCAAATATAACATTTCATGTATGTTTAAGAAAGAGAGTGATCAGTCCAGGTAGATAAGACTTGATTTTATTAATAAAATGTATACTTTTCCTCTTTGAGGTGACAGTTACAAACTTTGGTCTTTTTTGTTTAAAGGAATTCTGAATAGCAAACAGTTGACTTTAAAATCTGTTTTACATATAAAATGTTTGCACGATTTAAGAAAAAACCAGATGGAAATGAGCTAGTGGAATCTGATATCAATTAATTTAAACAAATTTATATAAGAAATAGTAACAAACATTTACTTTTCAAGTCTTACATATATTATGAAAAATAGGTACAAAAGGATTTGTTTTGTTAAGTTAATATCTATGTATGACTACCTGGGAAAAATGTCTTGAGGCCAGGCCAAAACAGCCATTTAGAACAAAAAATGGATTGCAAATTGTAACTTCTTGGGTCAGAAAAATAAGCTCCATATATTGCTGTTTCCTCTTAGGTTGCTTGGCAACTAGGTAGAATCACATGACCTAGACTTATTTGCCATAAATATAGCAAGGGGAATCCATAAGCAGACACAAGGTTCCACTTCAGCATGTCCCTTACTAGGGGAGCAAATAGATTCTAGGAATACAAATCCAGAACCCGGGGCTGGGTGCACATGGGATCTCTTCACTGTCCACACTTCACCGAAAGGATGATCAGCACTGGGTGTAGTCAACCACCATTGAGTAGCACCTAGGTAACATTGCCAGTCCTCCAGAATGCATATTGAGCTGGTCTACCAGTGCCTTTAAAGAGCCATTTGATCTGCAGAAATCAGCCGGTGAAGCATTTAAGGGCATGCTAATATCTATATTATCAAGCTTCTGTTAAAAGTACATCTGTTAGGTCAAAAAAGAGGACTGCTTTAAATATGTTTCATAGCCAGCTGCACTGATCATCTTAGCAGGAGGAGCAGATGCACAGCTTTCTTTTATGTCAAGTTATCACCTGATCAGGACTGGAGACTCTTAATCTCACCAGATGTTAATCAGAGAATAAAAAAATACATACATTAAAGGGGTGGGCAGGTACAATCTGGGACTGGCTGTATCAAATGATGGTGTCACATTCAGGGAAATAAATCTTAACTCTAGCTCAGATATAATTTAAGGCACACCTGACATAAATGAAGATAATATAATCCACAAATCAATGTTTAGAGTTTGGTTTTAATACAGATGTGAAAAAGCTCAGATATGCTGAAAGGGATGACTATGTGACTAGTCATTTGATAACCCTTCCTGAGTTACCTGTAGGATATGGCAGCAGCACTTGCTTCTCCACACAATTCTAGTAAAATCTGAAGAGCCAGCCCTGTGAGAGACGTTTACATTGCAACTCTTCTATACACCAGCATTGCTTTAGTTTTGGGAATGGACAACAGAGATCATGAGTCAAGTGTTCTCAGCTTGAGGTCTTCTACATGGACCATTTCTTCCAGTGTTACCAGAATTGTTGAGGAAGATACCATGCTGCAATAGCTCCTTAAAATTTATATTAGAAGGAATGTTCTTTTGCATCTTTTACATACTTATTTTAATCACATACATATGTTTCCCAGCCCCAAACATAAAACTTGCTTATTGCACACACACTCATATTTCTTGAAATATCCTGGCAGCAGAAACAGAAAATTAAGAAGTCTGAGGTATAGCACCATGGAAGAGCACCTCATCAGGTCCTTTTCCTTCTTGGATTTCCTTATCACAAAGTAGTAACAGCAGACAAGTGTGCTATTCAAATGTTTCCAGTTTTGCCACCTGAGGTTTTGCTGGTGACTTCAAACAACAGAGCTCTTGAACATCAATATATACAAAGGGATCTATTATTATTATTATTAATATTATTATTAATATTACTATTAGCATATCAGAAAAAATGGAATTGGATTCACTGGAAATTACAACTTTATTTTTCATAATACATACACAGTATTGACAACATACTTTTAAAAATTATTATAACATAAGAGCCAGTTGCAACTCAGGGACACATGCAAGTTTTGGAAATGGACACAGAAAGGGCAGCATTGTTCTGTACACAGAATAATTACAGTTTATTAAACAGACCTTCTTAGCACCTCCTATGGTGAAACAGAAAGAGCACCGTGACATTCAATTTTACAGCACCAAGAAATCAAGGGAGGTATGGTTGGGTTTGGTGAGATTGGATGGTTGAGGGCATTATAAAATTAACCCCATGTTGCCTGTCTCTGCCACAGGATCCTTCATAATTTGCTAAATAAGTTTAAGTCATGTGATTCTGGTCCTATGGGGCAACAGGTGTTCCTAAAGAAGACATAATTTTCTACTCCATCTTTATTCAAAACTTGCATGTGGCATCAAGTGGATTGGTGGTAGCACCAAGGTTTTTTTTCCCCCTCTTGTCGATAGTCTTCTCAATGCTGCAAACTTAACCAAGGAAACAGACTGGACCAATTTCAAATCCAAACTTCTGATTCTGATCACCAAAGTCATTGATCATCACATCAAAAATAGGCACTTGGTCAATTTTGGGAGTGTTGATTTCGATAACAGTCTTTGCGTAGCCCTTTCTTGACTGCAAAAGAACAAAAATAAAACAACAGCACTTAGAACAAAACTTAAGTAATGGTACACTGAGGAAACAGCCCTAGTTTTTGTGTAGACTGACTCACTGAACACAGCCAGTGGGACTAGTAACACAATGTTGAAATGATTCTTGATGGAAAGAAACACCAACAACTTGGGCAGTTATTATCTAGTGAACCGGGACAGCAGCAAGTTGGTTGATTATGGCTGAAATAACTTTGAAAAGACTGAAAGAATGCACTTAATAAGCTAATAAAGAAACTATTGATTGAACTGCATTTTATATCTAGGAGGAGCCCTGGTGGCACAATGGTTAAATGCCTGTACTGCAGCCACTCTTGGCCAGGGGCTCAGGGTTGATTCAGCCTGGCATCCTTCTGAGGTTGCTAAAATGAGTACCAAGCTTGTTGGGGGCAATTAGCTTAGGGAGTGCTTACATACACTGATAAGCTGTATAGAAATGTACTTAATACTTTCTAAACCAAAACTCTTGGGTCTAGGCTGCTAAAACAACAACATCATAGGCTGTGCCAGATAGCTCTTCAATTAGGTATCATTACCTCTGATTACCATCGCCAGTTCTGTCAGACTCATTTTTTGGAGTAACCAGCATGATAAAATTGCATTGCCTGGATGCTAATCTTAGATTGGAAGGATGAAGAAAGAGAGTCAGGGCTCATTTCCTCCCAATCTAGGAATTATGCTTCTATGTCTGGCTGGAGTTCTTACCAACTGCAGGAACCCCTGCAGCCCAATAATCAAAGTCTTAAATGGCTGAAAAAACAGATTGGCAAGAAGGAAAACTATGGGTTATTGTGACAGAGGGATGATGGGTAAGGGGATTGGTGAAGAGCATGGACTGTTGGGAAAGTAGAGTGAAGGGAGGATCTTATTTAAATAGAAATTTGGTCTAAATAACCCATACAGAATAAGGTGTCCAGGAGATATTGTTACACTAAAGGACTAAAGCTGTAGTACATAACACACCAGGCGTTCTTAGGATAGCATGAGTAATGATCTAACACTTGTGAAACTTCGCAGACATGTTCTCTTTAATACCCTTCTCTGCCCAGCAGATTGAAATTCCACTTCAAACAGCAGCTCATCAGATATGAAGAAGAGATACAAAAATTTATTTTATTTTTCAAAAAGGCTTTGGCATTGCTGCCACTTCCATTATCTGCTTTAGGGAGAAATTATATTAAAATAGGGGAAGGAGATCTTTCATTTTCAGTATTATTGTTATTTATCTTCATAGAGTACAAATGCTTCCCAATTACCATCACATATCTCAGTACTATTCCTCCAGTGACCTCCCTTACCACTGCATTTTTAACAAACAGTGCATTGTCTGTTGCTTTCTGATTTGCCTTTGCCTTAAGTTATGACTAACATCCCTCTCTTCTTCTGCTTTTTTTTTTTAAAAAAAAGAAACCCATTCTTTGTAGGCGAAGAGCAAACAGCAGAAATGAAAGGACACTTTGAACTTTGGAGATGTGCGTCATAATGGCATTAAGCCTGAACTCATTTGATTACTAAGCTAACCTGCCATCTTAAGTAGAAAAGAGCATCCTGAGCTTATACTTACTGCACAGCCATCATGAACAGCTTTGATGTAAGGATTGTTGTCATAAGACATCTCTTCATCATTTGAGCCTAAGAATCTCAGTGCTTTGTCATAGCTGTCGGAAGATACATCATGCCATGCCACTGACTGATGACAGTTGTAAGTGAAGTTTTGTCGGGCAGAGGCACTCAGTAGTTTAAGGAATGTCATTTGGACCATATTAATGGAATTGCCTTCAGCATCAACATAGGAAAGCTGAGGAGTTTCAAACAAAAAAAAGAAAAACAAGGTTCCGCAAACAATCACATAAATATGTGGTTGATTTTCCTTTCAAAGTGCAAAACAAGATTACATTTGACACAAAAACACATTAACTGGCCTGCCTGTAAATCATCAGAGACACACATATATGTTTGTTCTCCCATTAAGAATGCACTCAAGCTATGAATCTGTAAACAGATTCTTTTCCTTTATACAACATTACATGATTATGCAGCTGGGCTGCATACAAGTGTCAGAAACCTGAAAACTATCCCAAAATTCTCTCCCAAGGACACAACTTCACTTTGATGTAACTTTGCAGCCTGGTTTCCATGCTCACATGGGCCCAATGTACTCCCTTCCTGGAGAAGGATTTTGTGTTCCACCGCAAACATGATGTTTAAGGGACATCTGTGGGCATGCACAGATGCACATACATGCACAGATGCACATACAGAGGCCTAAATCACTCTGGCCATCACACACACAAAAGAAGGAAAAAACATATACAATTTGGCCTTCTATGCACATTGATACCTGCACTAAACCCCTTACATTATGAACATGAATATGACAATAAAACTTTTGACTTCTGAATAGTGAGCAGATTCAAATCTTCAGGAAGGACTTATGGAACATTCTTCAAAGGACTGTTCCAGCTCAAAATATATACTGATGCTGATTGTTGAAGGCAAATTTCATTTGGTTGACATTTTAAAGCAAACACAATTCTCATCTTCCAGGATAATTTGTGAACAATACTTCAAATTTCTGATGATTTTCTTTGCTCAAATATTATATAAGTCAAATAAAATATTAGATTTTACTAAAAGCCATTACAAACCACATATCAAAATCTATTTTTAAATGAATTACCCAAATCCCTTTTGCAACCTTGGCAAACAAAACTGTTTTGTGTGTTATGTTGTTATTTGTGGTTTTTTTAGCTGCCTTCGAATCATGGCGACCCTGTGAATGAGATGTCACCAAGCCTCTCTATCCTCTACTTCTCTGTTCAGGTCCTTGAAACTCAGGACCATGGTCTCCCTTATCAAGTATATACACCTGGCATGCAGTCTTCCTCTCTTTCTACTACCTTCTATCTTCCCTAGCATCATTGTCTTTTCTAATGAGTTGTGCCTTCTTATGATATGGCCAAAGTATGACAGGCTCAGTTTAGTCATCTTGGCTTCCAGGGAGAGTTCAGGCTTGATTTGTTTTAGGACTCGATTGTCTTTTTGTCTACCCACAGTATCCTCAGCACTCTTCTCCAGCACCACATCTCAACTGAATTAATTTTCTTTCGATCTTGTTCCTTCACTGTCCAGCTCTCACAGCCATACAAGGTAATGGGGAATACAATGGCTTGGATGATTCTAATTTTAGCGTATATCTTTACACTTTAATATTTTGTCTAAAGAAAAAGGAATGTAATTTAGATTTAAAGCCCAACTATATATTTTTCTCTAGCTTTAAAGCCCGACTATATATTTTTCTCTATACAGTCTCTTTCTGCCAGTATTCTTCTACCCGGCTTCTGTCCACTCCTCTTGATGGTAATCCCAAATTTGAGTCTATTAAGCTCTTAAAGACACCAATTTAATCCTTCCAACTGGGTTTTTACAGGAATACTTGGGGCTTAGTCCACAACAGTTCTAATGGTAGCTCTATTAGCGTATCTATCTTCACAACCTGGGTAACAAATAGTGGGAGAAAGCTTGGTCTCAAAATTCCTGTAAGTCTCTCCTCAAGGTTTGCTTATCTATTTTCAAAATTTTTGGAGCAGGTTTTCAGGATGCTGAGGAAGGGCTGCTGCAAAAAGAGGTGTTACACCTCACCTTACTTTTGATTCTGTTCTTGTGTGGGTGGAAGACCAGCACAGAATACAAGTTTTTAAAGAAGGCTTGCCATAGAGTTACTTTCTTGATTAGTTACCATTTCCAAAGTTCACTTTTAGCCCGACGTCTCTTGGCGATATTCTCCCTTCGCGTCCACTTTTCACCCCCAAATCACCCTGTAAACTGGTTTGGACTACGACTCCCAGTGTCCTTTTCAACTCAGGCAGCCTTGCCTGGTCTCTTTGCCAATTTGGAACCATATTTTCCTCCACAGTCTTACAATAGCTTCTTGTCTTAAATACAGATTCCTCATCAGGACTATCAGATGTAATGGCACCATGTCTTTTTAAGTGTTCCATAGCTCTTTTTGATCTATGCAGTCAAAGGCCTTGCTATAATCTATTAAGCATGTACTGATTTTTTTCTGGAATGCTTTGTCTTACTCCATTATCCATCATATGATTGTGATGTGGTCCCTAGTGCCTCTCCCTTTCCTGAACCCCACTTGGACATCTGGCAATTCTTACTCCATATATGATTAGAATCTATGCTGCAGAGTTTTGAATGCAATTTTGCTTGCATGGGAAATTAACACTATGGCTCTATAATTGCTGCAGTGTCTCGTTTTTTTGCAGATGGGAATGCATATTGATCATTGCCAATCTGTTGGCCACTGTTTTGCTTTCTATATTTGTTGGTATATTTTGGTTAACACTGGAATTGATTCTACTTGTGTGTGGTACAGGAGTCACAGACTGAAAGTAACTAGCATAGCTTTACAAAAGGACTCTCACCCCATAAGGATGCCATGATCTGTACCAGGACTCTTTCTTCTGGGACTTTGATACAAGTGGCAGTATAATAAGTAATGTGGAATATCCTCTACCTCATACCACCACTATGAAACTGTAAACTTCTTGCACCATGCCTATACTTTCCATCCAAAAAACCAATGTGGACATAGTTTGAAAATGTAATTCTGTAAATGCAGTTCTGAGAGACGAAGTAAGCATTTGCCTTTTTTGTTTGTTTTCAGGACCAATACTCATAGGAAAAATTTGAAGAATTAATTGGATCTATGTCCTGAATATGTATGTAGTACTACGTCCTGATTATGTATCTAGTACTTCAGTCCAACTGCAAACTGAATATACATAACTTTTACTGCACTGGTACCTGAAAACTAGATTGGGCAGTGTGTGAAATAAGTGTGTTAGGGAATGCTGCATATAAAGTTGCATAGGGGATGTTGTATATGAAAATGTACATAGTAGGGAATGCTACATATAAGTATTTTATTTTATTTTATTAAAAAACAAAACAAAACAGAGATTGATGCAGAAATTGAACCCAGTAGGCTTCAATACATGCAAGTGTGAGATTGACACAGGCCAGAAACAGACTCATCCATCCAAACTAAGATTAAGGACATATCTACATAAGTCATTTGTAGAGGTTTCTTCCTGCCCTTGCATCACTCCAGAGAACACAGGGCCAAAGGTCCAATTCAACTGCAGATGGTGTTCACATGGGAAGAGCAGTCTTGCAGCAAATTTGGGCCACCCGTGCTTTAAAGTGAAAGACTCTCTATTTGCTCCAGATCTTCCCAGAAAGTCCAGAGCATTCCAGATGAATGGCAAGTGGCTATTTACACAGCATCATGCTGTGCCCACCAACTGCTGCCACTCCTCTGAGATCACAACAAGGTGCCTAGACATGTAATCAATGTTGGACACCTTGGCTCTGGCCCATGTCATTGACACTGGGCACCTTGGTTCTGGCCAGCAGTGGCAGACAGCACAGTGGTATACTGTGTAGACAGCCTCCTGGCATTGCTCCAGAATATACAGATAATTGGGGTGGTGGTGGTGGTAGTGGTGAAAATTCAGGGCAGTTCAGGGGCCAGAATACTCTGGGAGAAGCCCAAAGTATTCTGGCCAGTGTAGACCCACCCTAAATCTGTCCTTCCCTTAAAATAACTTTCCATGGCAAATGGTAGCATGTAAAGAAAATTGTATCATCTCTCCTCATGCAGGTAGAGCCTGAGGTGAAAATTAGTGAAGTATGTAAACTGAAGAAACAGAACTGAATGTTTAAAGGAAATTTAAGTCTGGAAAACCCTTTTTAGTTCCAGTACTTTATTATTCTCTTTGTCAGTAAAAAAAAAAAAATATCAATTTTATACTAAAATATTTTTGTTCCTGACAATGTTCCTTCATTAGTACTTCAGCCCAACTGCAAACTAAATATACATAACTTTTACTGCACTGGTACCTGAAAACTAGTTTGGGCAGTGTGTGAAATAAGGATCTTTTACTAGCATTACATTTTGAATAAATTCCACAGTGGTAACATGTTTTGATAATTCAGCCATACATTCTCCAGCAAAAGCATGATGAGAATAAATTCTTCAGTAGAATGCCTATTTGAAATTTAATAATATTGCTTCATACACTGTGTCAACAACTCTGAAATATCTTGTTTGAAAGATGCAGTTGCTTTCCACTGGGAATGAGATGAAAATTATTTTTTTGGCATGTAAAATAATCCTTAGCCTTCCTCAAAACATAATGAATTCTGATTTAAAATTCATTTTAAAATATGCCTTTTCTATCAGTTCAAGCAATTCAGATTTGCATTCAGAGCTAAATAATAAATTCAGAATCTATTCTCTGTCATGGATGCTAACCTTGACTACTTCATCTTGTTAACTTTGAATTGAACAGAATAACTGGACAGGTTTTATTACCTTTCAGATCAAAGTGTGTGCCAAGACAAGAAAAAGGTTATCAACAGGCTGTCCCACAACAGGACATAATACTTAAGGATGGGTCCAGTTTATACATTTGATGGCCACCATATCTGATGGCTTTTGGAAAGTATATGGCCATTACCAGGCTCATAGAGTGGCTAGGACAAAGGAAGGTGTAGGTACCCTACCAGTGTGGAGGTACTTTGTTGTTAACTGCCTTTGCATCAATCTCAATCCATGGCGACCCTGTGGATGAGACATCTCCAGGAACCCCTGGCCTCCACTGCTCTGTCCAGCTCCTGTAAACTCGCACTTGTGATCTCTTTAATAGAGTCCATCCATCTAGCATGTGGCCTTCCTCTCTTTCTACCTCCCTTCACCTTTCCTAACATTATTGTTTTTTTCCCCAACAATTCATGCCTTCTCATGTTGTGTCCAAAGTACGTCAGCTGAAGTTTTGTTATCTTGGCTTCAGGGATATCTCCAGGTTGATCTGCTCTAAGACACCCCCTTTTTTTTTTTCCGTCTTTTTGGACATCCACGGGATCCTCAGCACTCTTCTTCACCACCTCATCTCAAATGCATTAATTTTCTTTCTATCTTTTTTCTTAACTGTCCAGCTTTCACATTCATACATGGTAATGGGGAATACAATGGCTTGTATGATTCTATCTTTTGTGCTCAGTTGTATATCTTTGCATTTTAGGATCTTTTCTAGTTCTTTCATAGCTGCCCTTATCATTCTTAATCTTCTTCTGATTTCCTGGCAGCAGTCCCCATTTCTATCAATATTTGATCCCATATATGAGAAGTTTTTTACTATTTCTATTACCTCATTGTCTAGTTTGAATTTGTGTAAATTCTCCGTGGTGATTATTTTTTTCTTTATGTTCAACAGTAAGCCTGCCTTTGCACTTTCTTCTTTGATCTTTCTTAGTAATTGTTCGAGATCTGTGATGTTTTCTGCTAGCATTATGGTATTGTCAGCATATCTCAGATTGTTGATATTCCTTCCTCCTGTTTTCATTCCTCCTCCTTCTGTGTCCAAGCCTGCTTTTCTTACAATATGTTCTCTGTATAAGTTGAAAAGGTAGGGTGATAAGATGCAACTTTGTCTGACCCCTTTGTCAATTGGAAATCATTCTGTTTCTTTATATTCTGTTCTGACCATAGCCTCTTGTACTGAATACAGATTCTTCATCAAGACTATCAGATGTTTTTAAGAGCATTCCATATCCTTTCATGATCTATGCAGTCAAAGGCCTTGCTAAAGCCTATAAAGCACATGCTGATTTTCTTTTGAAATTTCTTAGTGTGCTCCATTAGACATCATATATTTGTGATGTGGTCCCTAGTGCTTCTTCTTTTCCTGAACCTTGCTTAGACCTTTGGACTTCTGTACTGTCTCATAAAAAAAGGGTGCCCACTCAGTGGCAGAAGCTGCAAGACAGGTGAATGCATTCTCCTAGGAGGAGAAGGCACTGGGTATACAGCAATATGCAAAAAATGCAGAATTATCAGTGGTATTTCATACAAATCTTTTCATCAGAAATGGGCAAAGTATAGTCCATGGGCCACTGAGGCCCCAGTGTTGTTTCTGCTACCCATAACTCCCTTGGACTTACAGGAAGAAGAAAAATATATATATCATATTTTCTTCACTTAGAAGCTTCCAGGAACAGTGTTTTTGTGTTTTAAGATGCTGCAAACATTTTTTTAAAAAATAAAAATGAAACAGAGCACAATTATTACCTGTTCTTTTAATCAGAACCAGGCCTGCTGTGATCCACAGTAGGTTCTGGGAATGAAAAAGTGTATCTCATACTTCCAGTTATGAAATACACTTCCTCTTAACACTTAGGAAAGTCTGAGCTGAAAAATCTGTTATTTGTCCTGAGCCCTTGAGATGGGATGGGCTATAAATTAGTCATAGGACCTTATCAC
>CM034706.1:160317082-160330996 GCA_020142125.1 Phrynosoma platyrhinos | reverse complement strand
TGCGACGGGGATGGGACTGCTTTAGACCCCGTGTGATAAGGTCCATAGCTAAATAATTACAAGCAGCAATGTAAGCAAGGCAAAGGACAATCACATGCAGCTATCAAAGAGGTCTATGTATCTCTGCCTTGGCCCTGAGTTCCTCCAGGTTCAAAGGAAAACTGCTTGTATGTGCTACACATCCTTGACAATACTTTGTGCCTAGAGCAACCTTACGTGTGGCCTGCCCACACTGAGACCCAAACAGACAAGGGATATGATGTGTTGATACTTAGGAAAATTAAACTACATGTGGGAATCTTGTTTGCACAAATTGATCATCTTTGCTGGATTTGGGCACTTAAAGTTTGGATAATTCCAAAGGAAAGAAATGGTAACTTACCAGCTTGCCTCTCTTAAATTCACTGAACCAGGTTCCTGGATTTTCTTTTGGCCATGATGAAATCCTTACCTGTGAGAAGGGAAACACAGCAGAGTGTTAATTATGTCAGCCAGAAATGAGTAGGAATTAAAATAGTTTTACATAAACACTGTTATATTAATCTTCCTTTTTAAAAAGAGGAGGGTGGGAGAGACAGAGAAAGTGAAAAGTGCCTGGGCTCTCTGCCTAGTTTTAATTGTATTTTGAGTTATCTAGAGAGAAATTTATACTCAATTCTCATATTACAAATTAAATAACCAAATATATTAATTGGACTGTTCAGACAGATCTGTGGGGAATGGGTTGTGGATACTTTGCCTTTTGGCAGATTCCAGGCCCAGATGGTATTTTGTTCCTTTCAAATATTATGGTTTTGTGATTCTCATTGAATAAGTTATATTTCCCGCTAAGAGAGAATGACAGGCCTCTAAAAAGTAGCAAAAATGTGTACACTACGATGAAATGTTTCAGATTAGTTGGTGCCCGGATAAGAGACTGTGTGGTAGTATAAAGATTGTAAAGTACTTGGAGCTTACACAGAGCAGTTATTCTCAAACTTTGTACATCAGCTAGCTGAGTCCCTGACCACTGGCCTTGCTGACTGAGGATTTTGGATGGCAAATCCAAAACTGAAACACCAGAGAGCCAATGGTTCAGAACCATCTGCTTTAGAACAACGTTTAGAAAAGTTGCTTTTTGGAATACAGCTTCCAGAATCCCCCACCAAGTATGGCTGAGGGATTCTGGGAATTATAGTCCCTGCCTCAAAACACCCTTTCTAACCTTTGCCTTACTGTTTATTATTTTCCCCTTCCAAGCTCTCCTCTGATTATTGATTCCCCAGGTATTTTGAGGAGCTCTGATTTGGATATTTGATATTAGCAGTATAAAAACTAGAGCCATCATGGTGTAGTGGTTTCAGCATTCAACTACAACTCTGGAGACCAGGGTTCAAATCCCTGGTTCAGCTGTGAAAACCCACTGGGTGATGTTGAGCAAGTCATAGTCTCTCAGCTTCAGAGGAAGGCAAATACAACCAAATACAACCCTCCAACAAATTTTGCATGAAAACCTCCTGATAGATCTGCTTTAGGATTGTCATAAATAAGAAATGAGCTGAAGGCAAGTATAAAAACACTACAGGAGCCCTGCTGGGTTAGATATTGATTCATTGATTGCTTTCCTACCTTTTTCCCTAAAAGACCATTCAATCCAGTATCCTGATAGTAATGCATTAGTACTGTGCTGTATCATCACTTTGATTTGTATCTGGGTGTGGATTTTATTTATGTTGTCAACTCTCAGTATAACAAATATGGAGAAATACTTTTGGATTCTGATCTCCATGGATTCCAGAATGAAATATCTTTATTGGAACTTGGGAGAAAATTAGTACTTAGGACTACTTGTTATGGACAGAAGGGTTTGTAGGAACTGTCATCAAAAAAGAAATTCTGGACCAATACATAACCAATTTGTAAATCAGAAATTAGTTACCTGCCTCCCCCCCCCCTTGCCCTATTTCCTGAATGTCCTGGCACAGTTCACCTTCCCAAGAAGAATCAGAATACATTTAAAGTGTGTATTTTGAAAGAAAGTAAGTTCATTTGGAGAGTTGCTAAAGAGTTACATAAAATATGCATTTAAATATGTATGGCTACTTTCTGTGATATGGACAAGATGCACGCTGGAATGATGCCAGTGAAAGAGTTAGAGAAAAGAACCCATAAAAATGACTTCATTTCCCATGAATCAGAGTGTGCTTTGTGCATCATTGAAAATGGCTGCACAGCTGTGGCATAGGCAAAAAAAAAGTGTCCAACAAACAGGTGCAGCAAGCTAACATCTGCATTAAATGAGTATTTGTGTCCAATGAGGGATGGACTTTCCTAATGGTGTATTATCATTTCACTGCCTTGTTTGAGCTTATGTAAATTTGGTAGAGTAATTATCTTACCCAAAAAAAAGGCGTACAAAATGAACAAAAAAGTGACTGCATTTGTCTGCTTTTTGTCACTGTCTTGAAACAACCCAGCAGGAACCATAAACAGTGAATATAATAACAAATTGGTACTTACTCCTTCTGACTTCTTATCTGGATAGATGCAAGTTTCCCCACCTGCTGTGAAATTACAGTACACTCTGAAAGAATCTCCAGAACAACCCTGGTTGGGATCAATCCAATATTCTCCTGAAATGAATAAGAAGAGAATTGCATCAGAGGATTTATTTGCTTGATTCTAAAGCTTTACTGCTTCTTAAATGAGAGTATAAAAATTTTAGTGATAAAATTAGATGTTTTGTACCTTTTCACAAAATAAATTGGTCCCCATATCTTTATTGTTTCAAAACATAGATTGGTAAACTTGTCTTAAGTTTCAGAAAGTTTAGACAAGGATTTTTAAAAGAATTGTATCATAGAAATTCAGTAGGAGTGGGAAGATATATAGAGATGGCAACAAGCCGCTTCTCCATAGGGTCATCCCATATTTGTAGTGTTAAACTGTAGGCTGCATTTAATATTCTGCTCTTTAATTGGATTCCCCAATCAAATACAGGGACTGTGAGGGCAGAGGAAATTTATGCATATGTAACAAGCAAGAATTCCTCCAAACCTTCAGAAATATGGTTGAGTCCTAGGGGTGTATCCACACAGCAGAAATAAAGTAGTTTGATACCACTTTAACTGTCATGACTCAATGTTAAGGAATTCTGGGATTTGCAGTTTTGTGAAATATTTAACCTCCCCTCTCAGCGAGCTTTGGTGCGAGCTTTGGTGCCCCACCAAACTACAAATCCCAAATTTACACAACATTGAATTTCCATAGCTATAGAAATTAAAGTGGTGTCAAACTGCATTATTTCTGCAATGTGGCAGCAGCCAAGGACTGTGCCACTTTAGAATATATCACATGTTTGAATATTCCACTTGTTCTCAAATGCTATATGCATATAGAAAACTAGCAAGTCAGACAGAAAGCTAGGCCTTACTGATATACCAGCTTTCGATCCATAGGGCAGGGGTAGGCAACCTTTCCCCTTTAAGGGCCAAGGGACTTCAGCTCCCAGAATCCCAGGAGTTATTGGCCAACATGGGACTATTGGCCAACACGGCTGAGGCTTCTGGGAGCTGAAGTCCCTCGGCCCTTAAAAGGGAAAGGTTGCCTACCCCTACCATAGGGAGTTTTTGACATAGGGAAATGAACATGTCTATAATTTGCTTAACCAGAGTGGAAATGACACAGTCTCAGCAGGAATGTAATAGATGCTTTGCTGAATGTGAGATCATCCTAAGAGCAGTGAGAACAAAGTGGTCTGGATTAAAGATATATTTCTTTTCATGTGTGAGACCTGTTGTGTCATAACACATACAATATTATCTTTGAGGACCTCAATATCTAAGACTGGGTTGACAAGCAATAAAAAAATATTAATTGGAACCAAGACCCAAAGTAATGGGAGCAAAGAGGTCTCACGTTTTCAGGGTATCAAATATTTCAAACTATTGCCTACTTCTATGACTTAAAATTTGCATTAGAGACCCTCTCCTTGAGTCATCAACCTACATGGCTAGAAGAAAAAACTCTATAAAGCTTGAGCTTGCTGAAGTTCTCTGCTGTTCATATTGCAGCTTGCTCTGAGTCAGATCTCTATCAGATCGTGATTTTTTTTCTACACAGAAATTTGTACATCTTTCTTCTGGATAGAAAGCTTCACCCCAGCATATTGGGAGGGGTCCCTTGTTGCACCGGGAACATTTGGGAGGCTGACACCGATGAGGGGGGCAAGTCTTGGGAAGTCCTGCCTCCTCCTGAGACTCCCTCCAATAGGGGAGATCTCACGGGATCTCCCAGAAACCCCTTGAATTCTTGCAAGATCAAACATCTGCTCCTGTTGACCCATTGCCATAGTCCTTGGCAGCCGTTATGGCCAGTGAAGCTCATGAAGAGGGTTGTGGCTCCTGATGACTTGTACAAGTTCATGCAGCAGGTTCTATCTACAGGTCAAGTTAGTGGGGCTACCCAGTAGATTACACCTCCACACAACCACAGGGGCATGGCCCCATCTAGACAGGAGCCACTTTCAGATCCTGCATCGGCAACTGAAATTGAGAGTCAGCCAGCAGTGTCAGGTATGAGGCAGATTGCACCTTATGAGGGGGTATTGTAAACTAATAATTATCACCTGGAAGTTATCATGATATATTGATGAAATTTTGTCAGTGTCATCATTGGTCCCTATGTGTTTGATGTGGAGAAAATCAGCTCATTGTGTCCTTTATTTTTTGACAGGTTGTGCCAGAATTAACTAAAGTGTAAAAGCCTCATAAGGTGCAATCTGCAGACTTCTACAGGAGGGTCAAGAAATGCTGGGGGAAATGTGTAAATCTGGATGGTGACTATGTAGAGATAAGTTAACAACTACAAATCAAAACAAACTTTCTGTTGAATTTTTTAATAGGTTATAATTAAAACATTATGATACCCCCTCATACATTGAATCCTTCTGTTCCATCTCAGACATGGCCAGCTGTCATGTTGGCACCCAGCAGCCAGGAAGTGGATAGGAAGGGTCATACAGTTAGAGTCGATCAGCCCCAGGTGGCAGGGGGATGGGATCCAGTCTTTGCTTACAACAGGCCATCAGGGGTGGGGGAGGGACTACTGCTGCCACAGAGTCTAGGGTTTCAGCTTCCATGACTGTGGTTTCACAATATTATTTCTCTTTGGGGATCACCGAGCCTTCATCCAAGGACAAGATGAGTACAGCTTCTCAGCCTTCTGCTTCAGTGCTGCCACAAACACGGGGGCAGAAAGGTCTTCTGAATGCAACCACTACAGTGATGTATCCATGCCATGGGGGGGGGGGGGCTCATCTCTTGCTGGCCACGAAGAAGCATATATGGCAGGGTGATTACACTGATGTTTTTCATTGCTGTTCAGAGACCCAGAACTCAGGGTTTTGGCTGAAGGATGGAGTTCTGCTGAACCTCCCAAAAGAATTGGAGTTTAAGTGGCCCAAAATTGAAAGGAACTTTATTAATTGGCTTGCGGGTTGGACTATCTACGTGGGGGTGTTGCTGGAGGCCGCATTGGATCACCCACTCTCATGGCATTGCAAGCAATATGAGCTGTGGTCGGATATGATGGTGGGGGCCACCCCTTATAATCGGTGTGACAATGACTTTGTACCAATGGTCACCCAATCTAAAGGGACCTTTACAAGGTATGCCATGGCTGATATGAAGGCTACGGGTGTCTGCTGAGAGTACAATGCAGATAAGTGCAAAAGACAGAATTGCAGGTTCAACCATCATTGTGGCACATGTGGTGGGAGCCACCCCAATTCCTCATGTTTCCGAGGCAAGAGTGGTGGGGCTGTTGGGGACCCCATTCAAATTGGTCAGGTGGGGGCGAAGGGCTCCAGTGCACATTAAGTTGGGTGTCTTAGCTGCTTGGTTGGTGATTTATCCCAAATTGGGCAGTGAGGAATACTTACTATAAGGTTTCACACAGGGCTTTCACATTTCATATAGAGGCCTGAGGGCTTTCCATTTTGCACCTAATTCCATACTGACAGTTGACTTACGAGGGGTTGTGAGGGACAAACTGGTTAAAGAGATGCTGACTGGTAGGATATCTGGCCCTCATGGGGAACTCCCCATACCAATGTTGCAATTATTGCTTCTTAGTGTGATGCCTAAGAAGGCACCTGGGGAGTACCAGTTGATACATAACTGCTTGTATCCCAAAGGTGAATCTGTTAATGATGTAATTAAGCTGACTCTGGCTTCCCTTAAATATGCCTCTTGGATTCAGATGTACAGATGACAAGGGGGCTTGGTACAGGTGCCCTTATGGCTAAATGTGATATAAAGTCTGCATTCTGGCTCCTTCCTGTCCACCCGCACAACTTTGATTTGCTGGGTTTCCAGTTTGAGGGGGCATATTACTTTGATGAGGCAATGCCAATGGGCTGTTCAATTTCTTGCCGAGCTTTTGAGAAATTCAGTACCTTCCTTCAATGGTGTGCAGTGAAGAAGTCAGGTAACACAGCAATCACCCATTACTTGGATGGCTTTCTGTTTGTGGGTGGGCCTGGCTCCTCATTGTATAGAGACACACTATGAATTTTTCAGTGGCTAATGGACAAGATGAGGGTGCTACTGGTTTATGAAAAGATTGAGGGTCCTTCCAGTAAGATTACCTTCCTCAGCACTAAGCTAGACATGATGGCGGGGGTGTCTCCTCTCCTGCAGGACAAGCTAAACTCATCAGGCAACAAGTGGGATCAATGAAAGATAAGTGTAAGGCCACATTGCATGATTTTCAAATGTTGGTGGGTTTGCTGAATTTTGCCTGCAAAGTAGTTACACTGGGGTGAGTCTTCAGCACACATTTGTATCATGCCATGAGGGGAGGGGAGTCACCACATAACCACATACATTACTAGTGGGGTCAAGGAGGATCTGAGAGTATGGGAGGAGTTCCTCTGGGATGTCAATGGGGTGTCATTCTGGAGGAAAGAAATGCTCCTGAAGGCGGACTTGCAGGTTCACTCAGATGCCTCTGGAGCTCACAGTTTTGGACTATTCAGGAGCAGCCAATGGGTGGCAGAGATGGCCGACAGACTGGATGAGTACAGGGGTGACAAGGGAACTCACCTTCTTGGAATTGTTTCCCATTGATGTTACAGTATGTCTATGGGCAGAACAATTTTCCAACAAGACTGTTTGGTTCTGGTGTGACAACCAGGTGACCGTCCATATCATCAGTTCCCAGAGTTCTAAATCCCCAAGGGTGGTAGATTTGGTTAGATCCATGATGTTACAATGCCTGTGATACTATGTGCTTTCCAGTCTCGGCATGTTCCAGGATTACTTAATCCCTTGGTGGATTCCATCTCACGCTTTCAATTCAACAGGTTTTGGGCACTCATGCCAGACGTGGTGTCCCACCACTTCAGGTCCTGGCCCTACTTTGGAACCTTGACAGATAGAGACCAACTGGGCTATTCTGCAATCACTTGCCCCCTCCACACACATTTCTGGAGTCTGTTGGTGAAATCGAAATGTTGCCCCTCTGGGTGGAAATCATACTCCGCTTTGTGGTACATCTTGCGGGGAGGAGGATTATGACTTGTTACAATCAGAGTGCAGCTGGTAGCACTGGCATTTTACTCATGAGTGGGTGGATTTTTGGATCCTGCTGGGGATTTCCGAGTTAGAAGGGCCTTAGAAGGATGAGCCAAGGATTTACCTGCTCCGTGTGACACCCATCTGCCTGTTTCTGAGCTAGTACTTCCACACATTCTCTACTTCCTACATTCTGTGTGTTGTTCACCCAGTGAAGTGGTCCTCTTCCAGGTGGCCTTTATGTTGGTGTTTTTGCCACCTCCAGGATTAGCGAGCTCATCCCCCAATCCTATACCGATTCATTGGGGAGGGTCTTGTTGGTTTCAGACATACAAGTTTCAGAGCAGGGGCTCCATGTGCACTTCAGGTATTTCAAGACAGACCAGAGGAGTGGGGTCAAACTGTAACTTTGGCAATGGCTCCCCCTGCCAGATCTGCCCATCACCTTCATCTTTAACTACTTGGGGTCATGTCCAATGATACCAGGTTATTTGGGCCTTCCTCTGACACAATTTCAGTTTAGAACAGTGTTCCATAGGGCGGTTGAAGGCCTGGGCCTCCTTGCAGCTCAATTTTCTTCCCTAGGTTTGCCCAGTGACATGGTCAGGTGCATCGAGAAGTGGCACTCAGGAGTTGTATGACCGAGCCCATGCCAGTTCCCCTGCAATTTAATTTGTTGTCATTTATTAAGGGGGTGAACCTCCTAAAGTCATCAGGATTGTAGGTGCAAACCTGTTTTCTAATCCGAGAGACACATGTTCCAATCAGGCAAGAGTCAAGATCTGGGTCTGAAGCAGATGGCATATTTTCTATGGTGCAGGAAATGAGGAATGTTATGGGGAGCTCTCCTCCCACATGTCTTCAAGTTTGCATCCCCACATACTCCTGATTCATCTTGGAGAGAATGACCTGGTCAAGACCCCTGGTTTGGAATTTGTGAGAAGGATCATTGCTGATCTGCATGAAATATGATGTCTACTTCCAAGGACAGCAATCCTGTGGATTAAATTGTTACCAAGGAGGGTCTGGCAAGGAGTGAGGAGGGAGGCAACTATCAAGGCAGCACGTTGTTTTGTCAACAGAGAGATCCTCAAGAGACTGGTTTGGCTTAAAGCTTCAGCCACCCATCATACTGGAATTAGGGCAGAATTTACTCATTTGTACAGGGGCGATGGAGTCCATCTTTCACTCACAGCCTGCAACATCTATTTGGTCTCCACTGTGCAACAAATTTGGTGAGTCACCCAGAGGGGTGGGGGGAGGGGATTCCAAGCTAGGCTGGCCACTTCCTATGGTGGGACATAGCCACCTTTTGATGTTGGAATAACTGGGATAGCTTCATGTATATTAATTGACATGTAATGAGTTATGATGGCAAGCTGCATAATTTATGATGACAGATGGTTGATTTATGATGATAGCTGTTGATTTAAGATTTTATTAGCATAAATGTCAAATTATTAATATTAGATTTGATTGATTTATGACATGATTTATGATATGGAGATGACAAAGCATAATAAATGAGTAATTCTGTATCTTAATGGATTTATGACTGACAGTTTGATCATTTATGACCGCAGTACTGATCTAATAAAGTTGTGGACATTTATTATCCATAACTGATGCTCTGTTTCCTTTTGTACCAGTGCAAAGTCCCGCCCCTTCCAGAGACTCCTTTCAATAAAGGAGATCTTGTGAGATCTCCCAGAGATCTCTTGCAATCTCATGAAATTGATCAATCTTGCAAGATGTGGGGTGAGATTCCAGGCCTATTTAAGGCCCATTTCATGTGGCAATGACCATTCTTCACTGGTCCATTTTAAAAATTATTATTCTACTTCTTGCTTTTAATGATTAGTTAGTTTTTAAGGGTGATACAGATTTCAACAAAACATTAGTAAGAACTTCCTGAGGGGTAAGAGCTGTTCAGCTGTAAACTAGATTCCCTGATAAGGTGGTGAATTTACCTTCATTTGAGATTATCAAACAGATGTTGGAGGACTACCCCTGAGGAGTGATTTAGTTGTGGATTCATGTTTGCTGGTCTAGATGGCTCTTGGGGTCCCTTTCAACTCTATGATTCTATGATAAACAGTGTATGCTACTGTACACTTACTTTGTTTTCTGTTTCCAAGCCACTCTGACCAGTCTTAGTAGATGATCAGGATATAAACACAGTCACTCCACAATATCCACAGATTCTTACTCCATGGATCCAACCATCCAGAGCTTAAAAATATTCCAAAAAATATAACTTGCAAAAAAGCAAACCTTGATTTTGGAATTTATATAAGGGATGTCATTTTACTACACCATTTGATTTAATGGGACTTAGTAATGGGACAGTAGTAAGTGAGTAGGCTCCCCCCTAGCCCTTATTGTTTTACAGCAATGGTGGAAAACTATGGAACATCCTCCTCCACTGTTGGTGGGTTCAGTCATAATCCCTGAATGTTTGAAAGATCTTACTTCAATCATTGAAAAAAATGCCTAGAATTTAGAGTACCTCAGGAACCTTTTGCTGTACAGTGAATTCTTTGCCATACTTGCAAATAGTTTATAACAGCAATGCTTTCCCCATCCACCCTATAAGTGAACAGTATTTCCATTCAGTAAGCTTCTTTGGTTGTTACTGAAGTACAAACATTTATAATGGATTTTAATATTAAAAAAATTAAAAGGATTTAACAAACATTTTGCTTAACTCTTTTTTAGAGAATATATTAGTCATATAACTAGAATAAATGTCCTGACACCATCACTTAACAAATCCTAATTTCAGTACATTTGCTTTTGTCATGTAACATTAACATACCATCTGGAAAGTCTGGGTGACAGAGTTGGAGATCCTTGCATGTCCGAGCTGGGTTGTTCTGTGTCCCCATTGGATATTTCATATGCTCAATGTCCTGCTTCAGAGCATTAAGTGAGCCAAAGATCTCTTCCATGCCATCAGTGTAATCAAGGATGCTATCGGCTGCGTCAGACATCATGGCATCTGAAGATCTTCTGGTTTTCTTGGGTGACTGGATTGGCAAAGGCTGAATAACCTCACCTGGAGGGCCCTGGGGAATACAAAACCAATAATCTTTGCTTTCTTTCTTTCACTCTTTTAGGACTATAAAACTCAAGAGATCAAGCTAAGGTGAAGATTAGAGTGGAAAAAGAGAGAGAACCTTTGTAGAAACAGCATTACTGCATCAAGAGGTCAAATGATGAATAAATAAATAAATATCTAGACTCTCCTTGCAGTGCTGGTGGACTGATCAAGATGGCCCACCCCTGGAGATTTATGGAATCCGAAGGACTCCTGAATACTCTGAAGCTGATAGGGCTGGCAATTCAATTAAGACTTTGGTCTCACTATGGAGCAATCAATCTGAGCATGAGGACATAGAACCTTCTCTGCTGTGGCACTCACATTATGGAGCACCTTCCCCTTGGACATCTGATTGGCACCAACATTGTGGCTGTTTAGGCACCAAGTTAAAACATAGATATTTATGAAAGCTTTGGGGAATATAATTTTAAAAATGCTATCTTGTGCGCATGGTTTTAATTCATTTTGAAATTACACTAATCCTTTTAATATATTAATTGTTCAGTATTTTTTAACCTTTTAAAATCATTCTAATTATTTATACTATTTTAAATGATTTAGACTGATTTTATTGCATGCTTCCCTGAGATCGTCAGATAAAGGGTAGGGTAAAAATATTTTAATAAAACAACAATAACAGATATTGATATACATTATTATACAAACAAAAGTACACAAATGGAATGTGCAAAGGAGATAAATACTTATCCAAACAACATGTTTTATATATTTTTCTTGCTAAGATGTCTGGGTTCAGGAGAACTTGGAGAAGACAGTTCAAAAAGAAAGTAAACAGGCTGGGGCTGCTACGATCTGTAGCTCAACATCTGAGAGGCTACACAAGTCCAAATCCTGATATACAAATAAAGCTCATCCAGTGAATCAATGCAGTGTATATAAGTGTGACTTACCAAGTTCCCACTGATTTAGAGCATTTATCCTAAATGGGACTAACATCTGGATGGGGATACCTACCCACTGAAGTTGCACACACTTTTTCTAATGAGTCATGCCTTCTCATGAAGTGGTCAAAGTACAACAGCCTCAATTTAGTCATGCTGGCTCCAGGGAGATTTCAGGCTTGATCTATTCTAGGACCCATTTGTTTTTCTCTTTGATCATATATGGCATCCTCCATCTCCTCTCTTTGGTCATCTATGGCATCCTCCATCTATTGTCTTCTCCAGCACCCCATCTCAAATGAGTTGATTTTCATTCTATCAGCTTTCTTTACTGTCCCACTCTCACATCCATACATTGCGATGGGAAATACAATCATTTGCACAATTCTGACTTTAGAATTCCCTGTTCTGTCTTTGCACTTTAGGATCCTGGTTAGTTCTTTCACAGCTGCCTTCCCCAGTTCTAACCTTCTTCTGATTTTTTTTTTACTACAGTCTTCTTTCTGATCAATATTTGATCTGAGGTATGGAAATTCTTTGACTATTTCTAATTTGTCATTATCTAGGATGAATTCATACTTCTTCCGTGTTTATATAACTTCCTAGTTTATATACATATATTCCTAGTTTATATAACATTAATTATTACAAGATGCAGTTTTACTTACAGGAGGCCCAGGAGGTCCAGGTAAACCACCATCACCTTTTTGACCACCAGGACCCTATGAAGAAATGTAAGAAAGACCACATAAGCAATTATGTTTTTTTTCGTAAATAGAAAAAAGGGATAATCAACAATGGAAAAAGATTTATGTGACAGTGAGGCTACTTACTGTTGAACCTTTAGAGCCTTTGGGACCTTGAGGGCCCTAAATTTTTTTTAAAAAAATCAGGTAAGTAGAGTTAAGCCATGTTGTATTTACTAAGATGCAGAAGTAAAAAAGAGATGAGAATGGTATACAATAGAGTGAAACTACTTACAGGTAAACCAGGTGGCCCAGGAGGACCAATTGGGCCAGCAGGACCAGGAATTCCCTTTAAAATGAAAGCATGCACAAGTCAGTCCTTCTGACTATGTTGTAATTTTAATTTCAAGTAAAATAGAAATATGAAGTCCTTACTCCAATAATACCATACTTCCACACAATTTCATGGAATTTCTGAAGACATCAAGCTATGGACATTGATGTTATTCATATATAGGTAAGAACTGGGAGAGAGATTTTTTTAAAATTATCAAATATGAAATAGGATTTATTTTAACACAAAAATTTGTTTTAAAAGTTTCATGAACTAGACTAGAACAGAGCCAATGTATTGAAGTGGTTAGAATGCTGGACAGCAACTTGGAAAATCCAGATTTCATCACTGGGCCATTAAGCTAAATGAGTGATATTGGGCATCATTCACTCTCAGTCTGGCCTACTTCACAGCGTTATTGTGAGGATAAAGTAGGGAGGAGGAGAACCATTTACAACACTGACTGCTTTGGAAGAAGGAAAAGATAGAAATGTAAATAATAAATTAGTAATTATATACAAAAAGATCTTGTAGCACCTTTGAAACTCATAAACTTATTGCACCAGTACCTGTAATGTTCCCATAGAGTCCCTGGAATGTAACGATATAGGAATGGGTGTTACCGCATTAGACTATTGATAACGGGATTGTAACGTTATGAGAACACATATTATTGCACTGCATTTACTGTTGTACCGGTATGGCGCTAAAGTAGTTCCTCAGCCGTCCCTCATTGGCACATGTTCACTGTTGCGAAAACCCCTATATCTGCATTGGAAAGAATACTATTGAGAGGTTTAGGTAGCAAGCATTCGTTGTTTTTTCTTGTAAGTGCAATGCAATTCAATCTACAATAATAATAATTAAAAAAAATGCCTGTGGCACCTTCCTTGCATCAATACTGGAAGAGCTGAGTTGAGTTTGTGGATGTTCTAGGATGGGAGGGGAGGAGGTTGTCTTAGCCAATCAGAACATGACTGGGTAGGATTATCGCACACACATCATCTGGAATGGTCTAAAAGTGTTCTTGCTGGCTGAGGACACATTTTTATAGTTCTCCTGGAACAGGCTGAGGACTGTCAGAGCACAGAATGGGAACTCGATGAGGATCATACTGTGCGATAAAATACATTAAGTTCCGTTCTCATCACGTACTCATTATGTTCCGAGAACACAGTGAAATAAGCTTATAAGTATGTGAAAGAAGCTGTAGCATAAGCTTTCTTAGACTAAGGGTGTAGCCACACTGCAGAAAAAAGCAGCGATGCCATTTTAATTGCCATGTCTCTATCCTACAGAATCCTGGGATTTGTAGTTTGGTGAGGCACCAGAG
>CM034706.1:160248434-160277381 GCA_020142125.1 Phrynosoma platyrhinos | reverse complement strand
AAGATTTTGCCATGCCACTTTTACAGTGTTCTTGCTGAAAAAGCTCCCTTCTTCAATGTAGCTGTCTTGTTTCCCAGACTGGGTAGAAAAAGCAAAATTCCCTCTCCTGAATATTCGTAATATGCCATGCTCCATTGCAGCCAATGCAACTAAAAGTGGAATGGCAGATAACAATGTATAAGGAGAGTAACACAAAAATCAACAACTGCCAAGGCAAAACACTTGCAGATTTTCCAAATGCAATGGGAAGGAATCTCCTACCTCTACATAGGATGCTGGCAGATGACCCTAGAGTTTCAGAGAAAAAAGAGGCTTGGGAGAAATGCCCTCTGTAGTACTCTGGGAACAGAATTTCAAAGGTTAGGAAATGTTCCATTTTCTCTAGTGCTATGACACTGGGTTTTCTTCACCTCAGGACCTATCAGAGCAATAAAAGTATGGAAGGGCTTCAAGGAATTGGTTCCTGTGCATTATTACCTGCTGCAGGACCTTTGTCTCTAAAGGCTGTTAAAATGTGTACTGTCTACAGATGATGTGTATTTTATCTCGGCTGTTTTAATTTTATGATGGTTTAATTCAGTTTTAAGGGGTGGGTGGGTAAGAGATGGGAGGCAGAAATTGTTTTATTTGTTGTATTTTTAATTCTGTTGTACGCCATCCCGATTGCTGAGCAGAGGGGTGGGTTATAAATAAAATTTATTATTATTATTATTATTATTATTATTATTATTAAGTGTACTGATAGTAAAATAATTTTCTAGAAGATAGCTTGAATAGGGACATTTCCCTTAAATACTGTCATGACCATGGCCTTTGTAGGGAAAGGGCCATGGTCCCTTCTAGGGTCTTTTTGTTTATTGCCTATAAACCTTACCTCTTGCAGTTCCTGACACAAGTATCACAGAGAATGAACCCTTATTTCCCAATGGCTCACCTAAAAGGCTATAGGTAGTGACCTACTGTTTCACAATACATCCATTGTCTCTAAATAGAACCAGATATCAAGTCCATACCAATTCTGATCTGAGTGGAAAGGCTCAGCCAAAAGGTAGGAAAGGAAATCCCTTGTGGTTTACAGAATAGGGAATGCACTTTCAGAACAATTGAAGGGCCAGACAATTAACATTGACTTGCCAGAATGAAAAATAAGTGGGAATGAGAAAATAGAGCCAGTAACTGAGCAATGAAAAGGAGGAAATGCATTACTGAGCTTTGGGTTCCCCTGCTTGACAGGTAAGTAATACTACTGAGAAAGGTATCTGTTCATTTTCTATGTTTTCACTCTGCCCCTGTCTTGTACAGCTCTGGATGATACAACTGAAAACTTTGAAAGTTCTCTGTAGAATGGGAACAAGTAGAACAGTCTAATTCAGGGTCTTCTACTTAAACATCTTCACGTATGGAAGCTCTGCTGTTTTATTCTGAATTCTGAGTTCCCACCAGAGCCTACTACATATTTCCAGGATTTTCTCTTCAACCTTGAGATTTATTAATATGTATTTTTGGATGTAAAAATACATGTCAACTGATTAGAATACAGACACACCTTACAGTTGTGCAAGACAAAAGGAAACTAATCCCTGAAATTATTGGCACAGTTCTGGTTGTCATCATCTGCTTGCTTACCTTTTCACCAACACCTCCAACAGAGCCAACTGAACCTGGAGGACCTTGAGGACCCTAAGATGATGAAAATATTTAAGTTGGAGCATGTGCTGTTCATTTACAAACAAACAAAAATGAATGCAAAAATCATTGGAAGGTTGTGTTTCTTACATCAGCTCCATTTGGACCTTGAGGACCTCTTGGGCCAGGAGGACCAGGAGGACCCTGTATGAGACAAAAATAACAACAGTCAACAAATAAATCAGGATTATTGATATATTTGAGAGAGAGCTGATTAGGCTAGGAGCTTCCAGTATATGACAAAAGTAGTCACAAAACGCAATGAATGTGAATACAATGTCTGGTGCTAGGTCTTGCTTAGATGAAAATATTGGTTGGTTTCTGAACTACCTTCCTCAGTTACCCCAAACATTGGGACTTCCCTAAAAGTCTTAGAACAAGAGTCTCATGATTAAGAGAGAAAAGAAAGGTCAAATGAACAAAGATATTTCCTATTTTTCACAATTTACTCTGTAGCTTCTATGTATAGAAGGCTGGGTGAAGTGGAACTCACCATTGGACCAACATCACCATTTTCACCTTTTTCACCTGGTGGTCCAGGAAGACCCTAGTGATAGAAAAGAAATCAAAACACATAATTAATTATTGTACATCAAGATCGAATAAATTACAATAACTGAAAGCTTTTTTTAAATTTTCTGCTTCCATTATATTCTGTTGTAGATCTGTCCTTCATGTCCTAGTAGATGTAACCATGGAGTACATGTAGATGTAGCCACGTAGATAAGATATCTTTGTATAGTAGTTTGTATTTATTTATTTCTATAGTCATCCCATAACATATTTTTCTGGGCAGCTCACTAAACCAGTATAAAAAGAAAATGTGATATAAAAGAAAAAAATATATTAAAAACTACACACACACACACTATTGAAACACATAATTCGAAGTGAGAGACTATGGCCGTAATTCGTTTTTTTAAAATTAAAGATCTACATGAACAGGATGGCCTTTTTCTGAAGAGACTACAGAGATAGTGTTAGGTTAAACTCTCTGCTAATGTTCGTCCATAACTGAGGTGTCATTACCAAAAAGGCCCTCTTCCAGATGATTACTTGAATTCATGTGGCAGTGACAAACTGCCTGAATTCTGATTGAGTTTGAAAGCATTTGATTCTGTTCTACATTCTAGTGTAGTTTAAAGACAAATGTTTTCCTTATTCAAACCTATTTGTGGACACACTGCAGTTCATACGTCAAAAATACAGAGTGAGAGCTTAAAGTACAGTTTTTGATCCAAGCTTTGAAAAGACCTTGCTATTCAGAAATCAGACAGAATGATACTAATATCCACACTTTATCAATTTGAAGAAGTGACAATTGCAAAGGGACTATTATTAAGCGAACTTCCTCAGTTCACTTTAGAATAGAGTTTTCTGTTACAAGTATGTTTAATTATGAGTATTGTATTGACTGGCATGGGAAACTTGCCAGAATTTGGGAAATAAATCTGGAGAAGCAGACTGATATCCATGAAAGTTCATGGTAAAATAAAACAGTTACAAAGGTGCTGATTGATTCCTTCCTTCCCTTCCTTGCTTTCCATTTTATGCTAAAAAAGACTGAAGCTGCTGCCACACTGCAAAATTAATGCACTTTGCCACTGCTTTAACTGCCATGGCTTCTGGATTCATCACTACAGTTGTCAGCTCAGATAGATGTGATGGCCAGGAGTGCTTGCTAACAATTTCAGCTGATACGCCAACTGCGACCTTACCTGGAGCCGGGAGACCTAGAAACAGTGGTACATGCTCTGGTAACCTCTCGATTGGCCTTCTGTAATGTTCTATACATGGGACTTCCCTTATACCTAACTCAGAAACTCCAATTAATTCAAAATATGGCAGCCAGGTTGGTCGCTGGAAAATCTAGAGGTGATCACATAACACCAGTTTTAAAATCTTTACACTGGTTGCCTATTAGTTTCTGGGCACAGTACAAGGTGTTGGTAATAATCTTTAAAGCCCTACTTGGCTTAGGTCCAGCTTATTTGCGGGAACGTCTTCTTCCATAAATCCACACACTCAGGTCCTCTGGGAGCAACTTATTACAGCCAAAGAAGACTAAGCTTGCTGCAGTTACCCAGAGGACTTTTTCATCGACCGCCCCTAAACTTTGGAATGACCTCCTGAAAAGATCCATCATATTACAACTCTTGATGCCTTCAAGAGGGCTATCAAGACAGATCTCTTCCGGCAGGCATTTCCAGACTGATAGATGTACTCTCCCATTGTCCCATAAGTATGGTTGCTCTACTCATCCCACAATGCCTCATTTTAATAATGGTTAATTTTAGATTGATTTTAGTAAACTGATTGTATTTTATGATGTTTTCTATTTTAATTGGGGGTCAGGGAATTATGTTTAATTAATGTCATTGTGACATTTTATTATTGCTATCCACCTTGATCCTTCGGGGAGAGGCGGGCTATAAAATTATTATTATTATTATTACTATTATGACTTCAACCTATGGAATACTGGAATTTATAGTTTGTTGTGGCCCCAGAGCTCTTTGACAGAAGGCTAAATATCTCACAAAACTACTAATTCCAGAATTCCGTAGCCTTGAATCATGACGGTTAAAACAGTGTCAAACTGTATTAATTCTACAGTCTAGATGCAACTTAATATGGCTATCTCCTTGAATACACAACAGAACATACACAGAGAGAGCTCTGGGCATGCTTACTGTCTTCTCTCCTAATAACAATGGTCAGAATCTACTGTTACTGTTATGTATTCATGATCCCTATGTTGCTCCTAGTTTAGAGGTAACATAGAGACAATGGGGCCTGCTTGCCTGAGAGGTGGCTGCTTTACATTCCCAAGCCCTCCTCACATGAGCAATTTCTGGCAGTAATGTGTGACAGGTGCCCCCTTTCCTACCTTTTGTGCTAGAGATTGCTCACAGGAGGGGGTGGGAACATCAGGCAGCCCTTCTCAATTGACAGGAGAATGGACCCCCATTTATCCTAGTGGCTGCTTATTGATAAATGAGGTTTGGAGAGGCTCTGGCTGGAATTTACTATGTAGCCCATAATGGTCATACAGGGTTCTGCCAAATATTACTGGCAATAACAGCAATATTATTTATATCCCACCTTCCCCTCCATCCCTGTTTGGGACCCAAGCTGGCTTGCAACAATTAAAACAAACATAATTAAAAATTAATAGCATAGAAAGTTTCAAATTCACAAAGGATATTGATAATCTGGAGCATGTCTAGGGGAGGGTGACCAAAATGGTGAAGGGTCTGGAAACCATGCCCTATGAGGAGAGACTTAGGGAGCTGGGTAGGTTTAGCCTGGAGAAGAGAAGGTTAAGAGGTGATGTGATAGCACTGTTTAAATAGATGAGGGAATGTCATACTAAAGATGGAGCAAGTTTGTTTTCTGCAGCTCCATAGAATAGGACCCAGAGCAATGGATTCAAAATGCAGGAAAAGAGATTCCACCTCACCATTAGGAAGAACCTCTTGCCAGAAAATTTATGTTTGCATTCTCCTATCCCACATTAGTTAGACAGGGATGCCCCTCTCTTTCTCATTCTATCATGGGACTTTGGTCACTGACTCTTGGAGGCAGTTTAACAGCTCTCTTCCAAGATTCTAAACTTTTTCAGGCAATCAGTTATAATTTCTTCCTGCTATCCAAAAGATGGTGAGATTTGTCTCTCTTTACCCAAACCATCTCCAGTTAATTAGGCTTTAGTTTTTTTATGTAAATATTTATTAAAGCCAATATTGGCTTTTTTTTTTAAACCACAAACTGCATGTGTGTTGTTTTTTTCTGATTTAGTCTTTATTCTTTAGGAAGATAGATTTAAAATAATAGTCTGACCCACACGTCTGTTGCTCTGCTAATGAAAGCTGGATTCTAACAAGTTTAACTTCATACCTGCATATTTTTGTTTCCCGTTAAAAGGGTTAACACCCTGGGAAAGTCAAATTGCACCCCACATTTTTGGGTTATGGGCCCAGAAGGGGTCCTAGTCTAGACCAATGAGGTCTCAGAGAGGTGCCAGATTATTTTTAAACTGCTTCTCCTGAAGATGCTGACTTTAAGAAAGATTTTTTTCTATTCAAACAATAGAGAATGGCTTCAACTAATCCCAACTGAACAATGATCACGGAAATATTAAGGAGAACAAATTATAAAACATGGTCATGGAAAATGAAAATGTGCCTAACTACAATGGGATTACTGAAAGCAATAAATGGGCAAAGACCCACAGATGCAAGAAAACAGCAACAACAGTTTGCTGAATATGCAAAGAAAGCAGCTGCTTATATATGCTTGTCTGTAGACCTCGGCATTGCATACCATATACAAGGTTTAACAGATGCAATACAAATATGGGACAAACTATAGAAAGTGTTTAATTTTCCAAGTACTTCTAATCAAACAGCGTTCAAGATAAAACTTGTTAACACCATGTTGCATCATCTTCAATATTTAAATCTGCATATTAATGGCTTTATGAAACTTTGTCTGGAGTTACAGCACCTGGAGAAACCTTTCCAGAACATGTAAAACTTGGACTATTTTTGGCAAGTCTTCCAAAATATTACTCTCCAATAATTAATACTTTACAAGTCAAAGGAGATGTTTCTTTCCAAGATGCAATTGCTCAAATTGTTGAATTTCAAAATAGGCAAAACTTGATGGAAGACAACTATAATACAAAAACAGCAGACAAAGATGTAGCTCAATTTGCTGCAGAGAATTTAAAAAAGGCTTCTTTTTCTAACAGATCATATATAAATAATGTTAACAAGTCAAAACTAAGATCTGAGCTACAAAAGCTACCAAGCCAGGAGATGAACATCAAAAGCAAAAGCAACTTTAAAAAAGTAGCTTATAATCCTAAACAGAAATCTTCCAATCGTTTTGAAATTGGTTTGATTCATGAACAATTATTTAAAATTGCTGGAGATAAATATAAAAACCAAGCTTTTATTGGTAGTGGAGCAAGTGTGCATTACTTCAACAATAAGGAATGGTTTCTGATTTTGCTAATGGTCAAAAAGGTTTTGCACAAGGAAAAGGGACTGTTATTTTGTAAACAAAACTTGGTCCTGACAGAATAGAAACTTTACAAATCCCAGATGCTTACTATGTACCGGATTTGCAAGCCTCCTTTTACAGTGTGCAAATGACAACATCAAGAGGCAACCGTGTCATTTTCAGAAAGCAACCCTGCTTGGATTTCATGGTAAAAATTTGATTTTTAGAGCAGAATTAAGATCTCATGGATGCTATCAGATGCAGATTTTGAATTCACCTGTGAACAGTGTGATCAGATGTAATCACAGAGACTGTTCAGCTTTATAGCATCACAGATTTGCTCACCAAAGTGTTGAAAATATTAAGAGATTGGCAAATCAAGAGCTTGCAAGAGACTAAATTCAAAGCATGCTCTAACAATGTAAAATGTGTACAATGCTTGAAAGCAAAAGCCACAAGATCTTCACATTCTCCAGTTATTGTGAGACAATCCAACAAAGCATTGGATCTTTTACATGGTGATCTTTCTGGACCAATAAATCAAAAGTCAGTAGGACATAACTCTCACTTTATGACTACTACATATGATTTCAGCAGATACATATACTTATCTTCTCAGAGAGAAGAATCAAACTTTTCAAAAATTCTAAGAGTACTTTAATTGAGTCTCTAACAAATTTGGCTACAAACCAAAGAGCCTGAGCACAGACAACTGCACTGAATTTGTCAATGCTGAATTTGATGAATTTTTGAAAGAACATGGCATTGAACATCAGACTACACAGGCTTATTCTCTAGAACAAAATGGCATGACAGAGAGAATGAACAGAACTCTCAAGGGTATGGTAGTCATTATGTTTTTGGAAGCTAATATGCCTAAACACTATTGGTCTGAAGCCATCATAACTGCTACATACCTGTGTAACTGATTGCCAACTAAATCCAAAAATGTAACCCCATTCCAATTATGGCATGGAGTTAAGCCAAAATTCAACCATATGAAAGTTTTTGGAAGGAAAGCATTTACCCGTCTTCCCAAGTAGAAAAGAGGTTAACTTGACTGCCAAAGTGAAGAGGGAATTTTGGTTGGTTATACTAGAAATGGTTACAGAATTCTAAATACAGATGTAAAGCTGTATTCAGTTCTAGAGTCTGCTTGTGCAGCCAGCATAATAAGGAGGAGATTATCTCCTCTCTTCATTGCAGCCTTACGAGCATTCAAAAACTTCTCTGGAGGCTGGAAACCCCTCCAGATACAACTATAACACTATTTCATGCTACACAATCATAGTGCTATGATTCTGCTTCAATTGTTATGGTTCCATTTTGCAGAATCCCATGATTTGTAGTTTAGGGAGGGATACATAGAATTCTCAGCCAGAGAGCTGAAGTGGTTCATCAAACTACAAACTCTAGGATTCCATAGGATGTTGGCATGGCAATGATATAATTGTGTAGTGTGAAATGGCCCAGGTTTCCAGGCAGCTCCTATGACTGGTAGGGAGAATGGAGGGGAAGGAAGTTCCATAACACAATCTGGTATAACCATGCATTGTTTCTTTAAATTTAAGAAAGATATTTGTGCACCTGCAGAATCCAATTTTCCATGCCAACTCACAGAAAAACTTCATAAGGAAACAGTGTTAGCATCATATTGCTTCCAAGCAGTAAGATACTATTCAAATATATACTCCAAACCAGATAATTATGTGTTGAAGTGACATGACTATCTATACAAAGTGACTAATTATGCAGAGTCCCTTTACAGAAATTTCTTTTATCAGCCTGGAAAGAAACCAAAAAGTCATTTTGACATGAGGTTCAAATCACCCATCGGGTATCCAGATCTGTTTTTCCTTGTTTTCTTCATCAGAGAAACTGAGCCTTGTGCAGATGGGATTTAACTGAAACTGTGGACCAAATTGGCCATTTCTGTTTTGAAGGGGAGGAGGCAAGAGAAGAAAAATTATATCCATAGGAATAAGGAGAGAACCAGTCAAAAAGCATCAAAGGGCTCTGCTGTCCTGTTCTCTTTGATGTGCCATTTTCTAATATGCTTGAGTGGGATAGAATCAGTTTTGTTACTATAGAGTTTGCCCTGATTACTTGAAAGTCTAATAGACTATGCTGCAAAAAGTCTATTCAAACAAAAAGATTGTAATGAACAGTAACAACCCTAATAAAAAAATATACATTGCTTGATAAAAGGTGCAGAGCAGAAGGGTTGATGTGTTCTTGTCTCATTGCTAGTTCCTAAACAGGATACACTGGCAAGTGTTTTCAGTTATTTAGAGATGCACTAAATGGGTGTTTATCTTTGGATACACATCACTTTGTCTTCATGGTTGTGTGCTTTGGATCAACTCAGAACTTCAGCATACTCAAACCTCAATCTTTTGGGACAAACGGTCTGCCTCTTCTACTGAATACACAATTCATTACATTTTCCTCCAATAGCCTGCAACCATTTGCTACAGTCATCTAATAGTGTTTTAGGAAAGAGCAATGTTTACCCTGAAACCATGCAGAAAACCCATAAATGCATTCTCCTACTAATTCCATAAGCAACTCAGAACCTTGTACTACCCCAAATATCTGTTTTCCTCTAAACTCTTCCTCAAAATAGCAACATGAAGTGATGCATGTCACTTCCTGTCACCAATCTGAGAGGGACCAGAAAAAAATTGAGGTATTTGGGCTTGTTTTATATGTGTGGGTGTCTATGGAGAACTGTTCCTTTTCCCCCCTAAAGTCTCCAACCATTGCTTAAAACCATTCCCTTGTGCAAAAAAGCTCTGACAGCCTGATTCTTATGACAGAAGTGCAACTTTGGATGTGCTAAGAGATTGTCATCAGCCTCTCTGTTGCACTCTTTCCTCCACTTGAAAATTTTGGCTTCGGTAGAAAATGGAAAGATGCTGCCTTTCTGTTTAGAGTCTCCTGTCCATGTACCAAGGAGAAGACAGATAGAATATGAAGGCAGAAGTCGGTTTCCATTGCACTCCACAATGATTCTGCCACATTTGTACAGGCAAAGAATAAACTATTTTCCCATGTGTATATGAGAACAGGATTGTATTGTTAATTTCTTTTATTCTTTCTGGTGAAATCAGTCAGTACATACATTTTTTTTTCCTAAACAAGGAATAAATATTTGTAGCTTCACTCCTTTATGACACATCATGGGCTTCTTTTTTAACAGGCTAAAAATGTAAAAGATTTGCTAAGTGTGTGACATTATGGAACCAGACAAACTGTCAATAAATTATCCCTTAGGACACTAAGCTCAACAGAAGTTTTGCCATTCCCTTCAATGGAACTAGTATCTCACCTGCACTGGTCTCTGGGAAGCAATAGAATCTCAAGTTGTTTATGATAGATTGTCTCTGAAGGAGAATTTGATACAAAGGTACACTGTCAATGTACACTGTCCTTAACTGCTGAAATCCTCAACTTTACAAAGACTGAATAGACTGGACTGCCCCATTCTCACTAATAGTGTGTTAATTACAGCTATCAACAACTTCATACTGATAGTTTAAATATGGGTGACATGCAGCATGATGATAGTTAAATTGTCAGCCTTGGGTTTAAGTGGACTTTGATTTACCTGGGTCACAGAACTGAGTCATAGTTATTATTATTTTTTGGAAGGACTTAGACTTTTCAATTTCTTGATATGCTATGGCATAGCTCCCTAGAACTGAACTAGCTAATATTTTACTGAGCAAGGCAGCCTTGATGCTGAAATTAATTTCCCCTATTATTACTACATAAGAGGCAACTTCTGTGTAAGAACAAAACTCTTATCTGCATGAAGGAGCAGAAGGATGCACTTCAAGGGATTTTGCGAGAATTCCAGAAGGAGTGCTTAAATAACTGAATACTTGTTGAATGAACTGAGGCAGCCACAAACTTGTCTGGGTGACCTTGGAAAAGTCATAATCACAATCACTTTATCTTTTCACTTTGCAGCATTGTTATGATGAAAAAAATGAGGGACGAGAAACCTTTCTTGTGATACTTGAAGAAATAATAATTATCTCCAAATAAGTATCACACCAAATAATTAAATAAATACAAGTATACCTTTAATTTTCCCACTGAAACTATGTAGGCTCAAAAGTGATCAGATTTAAATGGTTTGTGCTGTTATGATTAGAATGAGTTTTCAGGCCCTACAATTAATAATGAATCACAGAACAGGCACACAAATGTCAAAAGGGACAGGACATCTATAGCCTAAATATTTTCAATGAACAATGGACTACAAATCACTAATTCATAGCTGTGACTGTAAAAATGGTAAATACCTCTTTGTTGTGGATGTAGGTATCTCATCAATTACAATTTGCTATCATGACAGATACTAACAACTTACCCAGAGCATTCTTATTAAGATTTATTGAGCAATAAACTTGCCTTTAGTAATTCACACTTAGCAGACCCTTTATTATTTTGAAAGTTACATATAGGTTCAACTTTAAAACTACAAATGGGGGCATTAATGACCTCGGGAGAACAGCTATGGTTAGGTTTATGTTTATTGGTGTTTACTGAATTACAATCTTGCAAATAATTACACCTTTGAAGCTTAAGGGAACTTTGGCCAGTTTGCTTTCAACAGAACCAAGACTTTTCTTTCAGTGGAGCCAAGTCTGTTGTCAGTAACAGACTGGAAGAGGGCAAACAAACAAACAAACAAAAAACCCACAAAAACAAAAGACAAACAAACAAAAAACAAAAACCCTGAAGCTTAAACCAGAAAAGACAAAGGTTCTCCTGGTCAGTCAGGAGGCCAATCAGGAAACAAGGATTTATCTTGTGCTGGAAAGGGTTACACTCCCTCTGAAATCTCAGGTTCATAGTCCAGGTGTAATCTTTGATTCATCCCTGAACTTGGATGCCTAGGTTTTGGCGATGGCCAGGAAGGCATTTGCACAATTAAAACAGCTGCACCCATTTCTTGAGAAGCCAGATCTGGTAACACATGCCTTGATTGCATCCTGGTTGGATTATTGTAACACACACTACATGGAGCTGCCTTTGAAAACTGTTTAGAAACTTTAGCAGGTTCAAAATGCTGAAACAAGACTGCTGATTGGAGCTGGTTATAGGAAGCCAAAACAGCTTCACTGGTTGGTAGTCCGTTTCTGGCCACAGTTCCAAGTGCTGGTTTTGAACTTTAAAGCCCTATACAGCTTAGGTCCAGAATATTTGAAGCACGTATCTCTCCATACAAACCTATTTCTCTCTATCCTACCATCTTCCAAGGCTTGGTTGGTGGAAACATGTGAGAGTCTTCTCAGTAGTTGCTCCTAGGCTTTGGAACTCCCATGGGAGATTTGATCTGCCTCCTCAATGTTGTCTTTTTGCAGGCAAACAAATATATTATTATTTAAACAGTCCTTCAGACTTGGCTGACCAATTACATTTGACTTGGTGTGATGTTTAATATGCATTATGGTATTTTAAATTGTTTAATTGTTTTAAATTTTAATGTAAAACACTATTTTAATTGAATTATAGTATTTAATGCTTTTAAAACTTTTTTACTCCATACTGTTTTAACTATTCTGTTTCAGTGCTATAAACTGCTTTGAATCCCATTTGGGAGAAAAGCAGGGTATAAATAAATAAGGCCTTTCTCTTATCTTCAGCCTGTTCAAGTATTCAAATGCTGCTTCTAAATGGCATGGGCATCAGGCACTGTCTAAAGCAGGGGTCGGTGACCTATGGCCTGTGAGCCGCATCCAGCCTGTGGACCCCCGCTTACTGGCCCCTACCGACCCCTGACACCCCCACTGCCACCACCCGCCACCACCACTGCGCGTTTTGACCACCACACAGCCACCATTTTGGTAAACAAAAAGGTGGCCATGACGTGCGTGGAGGCGCTGCCGACAGTGTGCGCAGCAGCGTGGGACACTTGCACGTCCACCATTCCCCCCCCCCCGCCTGCCAGAAGGGACCGCCGGAAGGGACCGGCCCCAGGTAAGAGAAGGTTGCCGACCCCAGTCTAAAGCAAGGACCTCGTCTAATTGTGCAGTTGTATATGCAACTTAAAACAAAACAGTAAGTAACTACACTTTCAGCCCTTGGAATTATAACAGCCACAAATTACTTTTAAAATAACTTTCTGCATTCTGTAAGGGATCTGTAGGGAATTCTGGAAAGAGAATATCTTAATCTCAGCAGTACTATGCAAAACCTTTCCTTTAAAGGAATATACCAGTAATCATTTGTACTATTTATTTTTTCCTGGTATGAATAGCATCAAAATGAGATACCATGAAGACAATATCAATAGATCTGGTGATAATCATGGAATATTATGAACAACAGCAGCAGCAAAAGATAGGGTCTCCATGTTACTTTGAGAACCAAATTAGTGACTAAAAAGAGCTCTTGATTGTTCAATGGTCCTTTATTACCATCATTGTTTGAGGTATCCAGGTGCACAGAAACAATGCACTTGAAGGAAGATGAGATTCAAAGAAACATAATTCAACAAGAACACATTGCTCATTTGTTTAAGATGTAAATGAATGGGTGGTTGCTCTTATATAGCATTTCATTAAATTAAAATACATAAAAGTGAAGTGTATCACTTGCTTCAATGCAGAACAAGTTGAAACTGTATTTACATTTAAAAGCACCTAAAATGAGCAATGTCAACTTAGAATTCTAGGATGTTTCAATATTGCACTATTATAATATAATCACTTTAAAATCAAAGATGGGGAAACCCCCAAATCTCCTTAGCTGGTAAAGTTGCAGACTGACTGACTTATCCACTTTCTTCCTCAGCTTTTCTATTGTTACTACTGCTGATGCTCACAACGCTCATGAATGTTCTGCAAGGAAGACAAGATCAAGCTGTGAATCATGACAATATTAAAAAGCCTTTCTCACAAAGGACCAAAGTCCATGTAATCTGGTGCTCTGTTTCCAGTAGGCATCATCCAGATGTCTCATATCAATTTGTTCCCATTTCTGATACTGAGCATCCAATATTTGGGAACAAAATGCCCTTGAACATGGAGGCTCTATTCAAGTAACACTTCAACTCTTCATAGATTTCTATGAATTTATTTGTCAGAGTAGTTATGAATTTATAATGTGTCAAACAATGATTATATTTAATTCTATATTGTCTGTCTAATGAGGTGGAACCGCCACCCCATGAAAGATCTGGATTGAGCTTGCATGACTTTTGAGCCACCCCTTCTCAGGGCACACAAGTCCAAAATCCTACAACCACTTGTCCCCCCCCCCCCCGTGAAGTCAAATAGGATGCCTCATCATGATATCACTGTGAGTGGTTTTAGATAGCATGGGGCTTGTTACCTGTCTTATCTATCTTAGGACGCTGAGAAGGGTGGAGAGAAAAGAGTTCGACCACATTCTGTCTGCTGGAACAAGAATTATATCTAAATCCTGAAATCAGCACAAGGATTGTAGAGAATATATATTGATGAAAAGGGGTGTAAATTGGTGTCCCAAGTAATGAAAAAGACAAGTAGTCACTCATACAACCATCAGAACTCTCCTAGTTATTGCAGCTTATAAGAAAATGAATGTTCAACATCTGGATGTTCACACAGCTTTTCTGTATGGTGATCTCACTGAACAATTTTATGGAACAAAGTACAGGATTCCGAGTATCTGGTAAGGATTATCTTGTATGCAAATTACAAAAGAGCATTTTTGGTTTAAAACAGGCTGCCAGAGCATGGAGTGAGATACTGAACCAGCTTCTTATCAAAGAGGGGTTCACTCCAGGCATGGTTGACGAGTGTGTATCCAAGAGATTCATAAACAATAAATGGGCTTACATCACTAGTTATGTAGATGATATGATGCTGTGCACTGAAGACAAATCAGATAGTGAAGAGATAATCCAGAATCATTGAGAATTTGGGAGACATTTCATACTATCTTGCAGTGCAAATACAAAGAGGCAGTGATGGACATTCCTTTTTGAATCAAAAACAGAAGATACTGGATCTTCTGGACTGTCTTGGTCTCAAAGATGCAAATGCTAGAACAAGTAGGATTCTTAAAGGACATTATGAAATCCAAATCTTTGCAAAATGGAGAAAAGTATATGACTGCAATTGGTAAACTCCTATACATAGCCAACTTCACCAGACCTGACATAGCAAATGCTGTTGGCATCTTATGCAGTATGGTCAACTCTCCTACAGAAAAAGATTTTATTGCAGAGAAGAGGTGTTACAGGCTATCAGCCTGTAACAAACCACATTTGATCATCCATAAGGATGCAGACTGGGCTGATCTGGTAGACAGAAAATCAGCCACCTGAAACTTGATCTTCTATGATGGAGGAGGTTTAAATTGGGCAAGTAAGAAGGAATCGACAATCATAGATTCTTCTACAGGTGCTGAGTGTGTTTCAGCAAAAGCACCATGTGACAAAAACAAATGGCTGCACAACTTACTCCTGGATTTTGGGATTACAGAACCCAAATCAACAATTTTGATGCAGGATATTCAGACATGCATCAGAATTTATGAAAGTGAAAAGCTACTTAAGGGTCTTTGCAGACTGCCAGTGCATTTTGACTGCCCTGGCTCAGTGCTAGGAAATCATGGGAACTGTAGTTTCTTCTGAGACATTGAGCCTTCTCTGTGTGCAAGAGATATGCAAAAGTGGACTTGTCCAACAGGAATACTGCAACACTGAGGTGATGATTGCAGAAATCCTCACTAAACCACTGCCCAAAGATCAGTTCCAGAAGCTACGCAAAGGACTGAAAATCCTTGTTGTCATTCCAAGAGAATGAGAAGGGGATTGTTGGAAAATTTGTTTGCATTCTCCTGTACTGTCTTAGATAGATAGGAACTCACTCCCTCTCTCTCATTCTATCATGTGACTCCTGTCAATCTTGGAGGCAGTTTTATCAGCTCTCTCCCAAGATTCTAAACTGCTTCAAGCAGTCAGTTATAGTTTCTTCCTGCTATCTAAAGATGGTGAGATTTATCTCTCTTTACCCATATCATCTCCAGTTAGATTAGGCTTTAGTTATTTTATGTAAATATTTATTAAAGCCATTACTGTTTGTTTTTAAATTACAAACTGCATGTTTGTTGTTTTTTGGAGTAAATCTTTATTTTTCAGGAAGGCAGATTTTGAATAAATAGTCTCTAACAAGTTTAACTTCCATACCTGCATATTTTGTTTCCTTTCAAGGGGTTAATACTCTGGGAAACTCAAATTGCACCCCAACAGATTTCCATGCCTGAGTAGGTTTTAAACTCTGGTCTCCCAGCATCACTGTCCATTGCTCCCAGCATCACTGTCCATTGCTACACTACATGGGTCTAAATATATTTAAGAGATTACCACTTAGGAGATGAAATCATGATTAGAAATGAAAAAAAAAGCAACTTTGGCAATAATTATTGCAAAACAATGCCTCTTTAACAATAGCTGCTGTGTCCCCAAAGTGTGGTTAGGACATCCCATTTCACTGACAAAAGAAACCTTTTTCAATCACACTAGTTCCCACGTATGAAATATCACTGCTGGGCCCATTGCATTATTGGAAGACATGTGGTGTCAATGTCCCCTTTTCTCCCCCTGTTCCCCCCCCCCCCACTATTCCTAAGAAGTCTGATTACCTTTATTATATTATTATTATTATTATTATTATTATTATTATTATTATTATTATATCTCAAATCATAGTAGCAGAGCTCTAGAATTACACAAAAAAGAGGAAATAAAAATAAATAAAAATAAAGCTAAATAAATCTGAAAGGCATAGTGGGTAAGGCTTACAACAGGGAGGTGGGGTTAAGGGGGAAACTGGAGGAGAGCACAATGATGATAGCAACCCCAGTTGTGCGATTACAAAGAGAAGTGGTAATGGCTGTTATACAAATAGGTACAGTTCCATTTTCATTGACAAGCATGATTGTAATGACAATAGGACTTATGCAGTAAAGCCCTTAATTGTTACATTATCCTTTATATTAAAATACTAGTCATTGAGTAATGAGGGAAACAGAAATAAGAGCAGTTATTTCATTTTATGGAAGGAGGAAAGACAATAGTAAAATTTACCTGAAGACCAATGGGTCCTGGAGGACCAGGAAAGCCTCGTGGACCTTCGTCACCTTTCTGCCCAAACATTCCTTGCTGTCCTCTTGGACCAGGCTCTCCATCACCACCCTAGCAGGTTAAGGCAGACATAGTTAGACAGCCATTAAACAAATGAAAGATCACACACCCTCTACTAATCTTAATTTATATTCTGATGCTAAATTATGTGGAACTAAAATAAATGGTATTTAACTGCACACTTATTTATTTATTTATTTATTTATTGTCCATTATTCATTATCCATTATCCATTACTCTTGGAATGAATCCCATTTGCACATATCCTGAAGCAGTTTACACCACCACCATAATGAATAAAACAATCCAACAAAAACACAGTCATACAGTATATGGGGGAATTCCAAGGAGATCATACATAGTAGTAAGCCAAGGCAAAATCTAACCTTTCAACAAATGGCCCAAACTGGAAGTCAAGCTCAGTGTGGAAGAAGGTGTAAGAATGCATAAGGAAGGCTGGAACGAGAGGGTAAGAATAAGGGAAGTTTTCAAGAATGGAGAAAGGAGAGAAGAGGAAGAAGGTGGAAGGATTAAGGATTAAGAAGAAGACTTGATATGAAGAGGTGTGAGAAGGAAAGTAGGGTGAATGAGGAGTGTGAGAGAATGGATGAGGAGGGTAAGAAAGGATGTGTGATGTTTGGAGGGAATATATAAACAAGGTATAATGAATATGGTAACATAATCCTGGAGAAGACTAAGGATGTTATGATTATGAGTTAGAATGTATTTGATGTTTGATGTTATTGAAGATGATACTTATATGGATGTTTTAATGTTGGGTATAATTGCTGAATAAAACCATTTTTTTTTAATAAAAAAGAATAAATGCCCCAAACACACCACTATTGAGACCTGATGTACCACAGAGAATATAGCCTTCCATAATGTGGATAATGTTTTATCTAGTGCTTAATCTTTGGAATCTGCTATGTTTTGTTTGTATGATTTTACTGCTTGTAGCTATTTTTAATATCATTCTAGTTTAATCTAGATTAGGTGGGAGGGTTAGGGTGATGTATTTGGAGATGTGTTTTACTTTTGTATTGTTTTAACCTGTTGAACGCCGCCCCGGTTGCTTTGCAGAGGGGCGGGTTAGAAATAAAATTTATCATCATCATCATCATCATCATCATCATCATCATCATCATCATCATCATCATATTCTTGCTGTTGTGAACTGTACGATTAGCTTTACTTCCTGTTAGCAATTAAAGTGGTACAGAAGCATAAGGAGGGGAAGATACGTGTTATTTTTTGGACAAACAAACAAATAATGTGGTTGGGATAGGTCTTTGCTTTCTAGAAAGAAAGTGACACTGTGTGCCTGTATTCTGACTCATTCATTCAGCAGTTACAGTGAACTAAAGACTTGCATTCTACAGATACAACTAAAGTAAGTGGCCCAGCCATAATAAAGTCACCAAAAATATTTTGTTATGTACTTTATTGATCAGTGCAGCTATTGTGCTGAGAGTTGGCAAATGTTGGTTAATTCTAATACAAGCATATTAGAATTGTTAGCAAACAGTAAGGTTCTTAACTTTTTGACTATGGGCCTTTGCAGACTGCCAGAAATAGTGCAAATTCAGTCCACTTTAACTGCCCTGACTCAGTGCTAGGGAATCATGGAAAGTGTAGTTTATTGTGGCACCAGAGCTCTCTGTCAGAGAAGGCTCAATGTCTCAGAAAAAAAATACAGTTCCCATGATTCCCTAGCACTGAGCCGGGAAAGTTAAAGTGGACTCAATTTGCACTACTTCTGGCAGTCTGCAAAGACCCTATGTTATTTCTGAAAAAAGGTCTGTTCAGAAAATAGTAGAAAACTCCATTCATAGGATTTGACTACAGTTCTAAAGGCAGTATCAAAATCTCATTGACTTCAATTGCAGTTCAGCAACTTAATGATTGCAACATTTATTACATCATCACAAGTAAGAATACAAGCTTGCAAAGCAGACATTTTAAAAGGGGTCATAGAATAGTGCGCAAGTGTGAGCCCTATCATAGTAAAGTTACAAAAAGTATTCATATAGCATATTGCATGCAACAGTAACAGGACTATTGTATTGCTAAAGAAAAGGATAACACTCAGCGATGAGAAAATAAAGTCATAATATTGCTTGGTGCTATCTTTCAAAGAGATATAATTCCACACCAAAATGACACACTCTGGGCCTTTACAGACTGCCAGAAATAGTGCAAATTGAGGCCATTTTAACTGCCCTGACTCAGTGCTAGGGAATCATGGGAATTGTAGTTTATTGTGGCACCAGAGCTCTCTGACAGAGAAGGCTCAATGGATGTTTTCACACTAGGGGTTTCAAAGCCGCATGGAAGCAATCAAGAATCATTCCGGAATGGATCGACCGGTGAAAGCAGCATCATTCCGGAATGGTTCTCGATTGCTTCTGGCCACGGCAACTCAATTCCTCTTTAAAAGAGGAATTGAAAAGAACGGGGATGATGCAGAAATGCGCCGGGGCTTGGACAGGATGGGGTGGGGTGGGGCGGGGCTTGCTGCGATGTCGTGTGAACACACGGAGAAAGGACCCGGAATGATGCAGGATTGCGCGGGGATGGCACTGGATGGGGTGGGGCTTGCTGCGACGTCGTGTGAAAAATTGGCTAAGGATCCAGACTGGGGCCGGAGTGAGGTAGGATTGCGTCTGCCTTAAGCCTCGTGTGAAAACATCCAATGTCTCAGAAAAAGATACAATTCCCATGATTGCCTAGCATTGAGCCAGGACAGTTAAAGTGGCCTCAATTTACACTATTTCTGGCAGTCTGTAAAGGTTCTCTGTTGCCAGGAATCAATCAGGAAAGGTCTTAAGTGAAGCTGCTAGCTAAATTACAGATGACCCATTGTATCAGTGGGATTTAACAGCTGACTTAATGTTCCACTCTAGTTGGGAACAGCAACTGGATTTAGGCCAAATTCCTCCATTTCATTTGTCACATGAGCTCTTTAAAAAAAAAATACAAAACATGATAAATGTAATTTGCATGCACATTTTATGGCCTAAATGAACATATTCTTATGTATGGACTAAAAAGAAATGCTGAAGATGAGCTTAACCACTTGATATTCTCTAACTCACCAACCCTTCTCATGTGTATGCAACAACACAAAAGGGCCTTGATATTAATCCTGAGCTAGGCAACCATTCAGCGACACTGACTTTTTCTCAGGGTTTTTCTACACAGTAGAAATAATGGAGTTTGACACTGTCAGAAGATTTTTGCATTCTATCATCACCTCCTAGATAGATCGATTTTCCTGCATGCAAATCCTGGTGTCTCCCCTCCTTCAAACACCCCATTTACTCCAACTGAATCACAGGGCAATAACTTCGCAAACTGGTAATCAAATCATGTGACTCAGGTCACTCCCCCTTTTGGAAAGTTCTCTCTCTCACACAAAGATTTTCTCCTGCCCTATCGGGTTCCCCATCGTCCTCCTGTCTCAAATTTCTTTGGAAAGATGGTGAGATAAAGATGTCTTCTTTACTATTCATTAGCTAAATTAGGATATAGCCTCTATGTATATATAGATGCAAGCCTTTAGTAAACTTTTGCTACAGGTGCTGTTTTTGAGTCAGTCTCAATTTTTAGAGAATCACAATTAGACAAGGACATGTTTCTGCTACTCTTTCAATTTAGACCCTAACATGCTTGGCTTTGATATTTTTGAAATTTCAATATTTTTGTTTCCTTAACAAAGGCTGAAGCCTTAGGAAACTTGAATTGACTTACAGACATCACTTTAACTATAATGGTTGCATTCTACAGAATCCTGGGATTTGTATTCTGGTGAGGCACTAGCACTCTTTGCAAGAAAAGGCTAAAGACCATGTCTAACTGCAAATCCCAAGACATGGTAGGATGGAGTACAACACTTAAAAGTGGTGTCAAACTGCATTATTTCTACAGTGTAGATCAGAGGTAGGCAACCTTTCCCCTTTAAGGGCCGAGGGACTTCAGCTTCCAGAAGTCTCAGCTATGTTGGCCAATAGTCCCATGGGATTCTGGGAGCTGAAGTCCCTCAGCACTTAAAGGGGAAAGGTTGCCTACCCCTGGTGTAGATGCACCTTCAGTGTCACCTTTTCAATGGAGTTAATTCAGCTTAAGTCATCAATTGATGAGTCATCAAGTGATAACAGAAGACATTTGGAAATACTTATTCTACCTGCATTCAGTTACCCAGCTTGGAATTAAGTGAGGCAAAGCATTTCCACAGTATTTTGCTCCTGTTCAGGCCTTTGAATTGTTTAATTCCTGTAAGGCAGAAGCAGGAGTGTGCTGACCCAGGACTGTGGTATGTATAGGAGTGCACACACACTAAATGCCATGAGGAGGTGATTTAAGATCTTCTCCATTTTAAGAAACATAAATTATGTCTGAGGTTTCAGTAAAACTAATGGGGATTTGGGAAAATGTACTCATTTCTTATGCATAACATGTAGGATACTTACAGCTATACCAGGAGCACCGACAGGACCTTGAAGACCTGGTGGTCCAGGAGGACCCTGAAAGGAAGAGAAAATAAGGTAAAGCTGGCATCTAAAGTCAGATGAACAGTGGATTCACAGAAGGGTATTTTGCATTATTCAGGCCTAATAACCATCTCCACATTTCTTTGGAGGGATTGTGCTGCTACTCTAAGGTCTTTTATATTCAGGGCAGTCAAGCATTATTTGTTCATTTCCAAAATCTTAGACTTGTTTGTCTACAATACACTGGAAACTGACATTTATCAAAGGTAATTATGCTTTCAGTATTTCAGGATGTTTAAAAGTGCTTTCCATTGAAAAATGAATCACGACCTAGCCTAGCTTTTCCAGAAACACACACACACACAGAGGTCTTTTCAAGATTTGAGAAAAATAAACTATAATTTTGTTATCCATTGCCAAAATAAATGTTTTTCATTAAAATCTTATTTCCTGAATGAAACTATAACTTGCTCTTGTGATTGGCAGACTTTCCTTTCCATGCTAATTTTCATATTAAACATCAATCTATTCATTCCCTTTTGAAATTTTACATTTTAATGAAGTAGGCACCCTAAGCAGTTTACATATCACTAAAGAAGAAGAACAGTGAAAACATCAACACCACCAACAACAGAATGCCCTGTCTGGGTTTCCATCCAAAAGACATAACAGAAAAGGAAACAAGGCAGAATAAGTACAGGAAAAACATAAACACAAGCACCAGATCTTACAACAGTACATTAGCATGGAAACAGTTGAGAAGGAGCCAAAATGGAGCTGTCACTCTATAGAACTGATTGTGTCTCATCATTCCCTCTTTTTCAGTCTCATGGCTGTTGAAGAAGGAGAGAAAGATGGGCTGTGGAAAAGGAAGAACCTTTGACAGTCTCTCAGCAGGGTCAACGGTGTGGCCACTTTCCCTATCTCTCCCTCTGCTACAGGTTGGTAGAACAGCATGCACAAAAGGTGTGCAAAAGCACTGCATACTGGATCAATGACCTGGTCTTTAAAAATAAAGTTAAGTCACTGAGTTGTCTGGATACTATTTATGTTATACTAATTACACTGTCTTAGCCTGCAGTAAAGTAGACTTTCAGTATGTTGTCCTTGTCCATAGACATAAAATAACATTTAAAGTGATACTCAACTTTCACTAACAGGATGCAGGACTTGATTGTGAAGATAGCTTCACAATCACTAGCATCCTGCTAGTGAAAGTGCAGGTAACACATGCATAAGTCTCTTTTTGGATGGGGGCATATTCTCTTGCCCTTGTGCTCCGTCTGAAAACCTCCCATGCCTAGCAACTGTCAAGCACGGTGAGTGGCTACTGCTTCTTCATACAGGAGGGAAGAGGATGGCAGAGGTGCAAGATGTTTCAGACCTCAAAGATAGGGCTGCTCTGAATCCCTAGGGAAGGGGGAAGTGGAGGAACTCCATGTGAGAGTGCACTCTCATTTCTTCCCCACTGACTGAGGTGAGAATAGACCAGCTGCTTGCTTATGATCTGAATCACTTTTCCCACTGGAATAGAGCCCTTTCTTGGGCTTGACAGCTGCCAGGCAGTGGGAAGATGTTGAACTGCATATGCATACCGGTGCATACATGTAGGATCTCAGTCTATGTACATTTGAATAATTTCTCCCTGGAGGGGAAAGACAGAAAGATAGATGCTTATAAGTATCTGTCTAATCATAAGTATGGAAACTCTCTTTCTAGGGTGTATTTTTCCCTTTTCTTTTTTGAGTACATAAAACTGGCTGGAATTCATAATCACTGGCTAGTTCTTATTCATGATCCTAATGTATCCAATAATGTAGAGAATATGTAGGAATTGTGAAAGTCCTCCAAACTGGAATTATCAGATAGCAGCCACTATGAGTAGTGGGGGTCTGTTCCACTGTCAGTTGGAATGCACATGAACAATCTCTAGTGTGAATAGGAATTGCAACAGCAATCCTTCTGTTAGACCAGAAATCACTTGTGGGAGGAGGGCTGGGAACTCCTGTCTTGATCAACAGGCAAATGGACTCCAGTTGCTCACAGTAGCTGTGCCTGATAAGTCTTGAACTGGGAGACACTTCTCAGTTATGTAAATAATGTAGTTATACAATTGTGTAGCTCATTTAGAATTACACCCTATGTTAAAACTTGAATGTATCAAAGTAGAACAACTTTTTAATTGAGAAAGAATATAAAGGCTGCATCCACACTGCAGAAATAATCCAGTCTGACATGACTTTAATTGCCATGGCTCAATGCTTTGGAATTCTGAGAATTATAGTTTGTGGCACATTTAGTGATACCTGTAAGAGAGCTCTGGTGCCACAGAAAACTATAGTTCCCAGAATTCCACAGCACTGAGCCATGGCAGTTAAAGTGGTGTCAAACCAGATTATTTCTGAAGTTCAGATGCAGCTGAGGATGGATGCTTTTTAATGTTGAAATAATAATTATTCCAGAAAAAACTGGAAGAAGACTAACGGTATTGTAATTGCTACTGCGAAAGCAAATAAAAGAGACCTAGGAATGTATTAAGATGATAGAGAACATGCAAAATGTGTGACTCTCAAAAAACTATTTAAAAAACAGTGACAACAGGCCTGATGCTTATTCTGTATGCTGAATATATGGAAGCACTCATATAGAAAGGTGTTAACAGCAGAATGCAATTTTCTCCACTCCTGGAAAAATCTCCAAAGTTCATTCCACATAATATCAGGGGTACAGAGACAGTTTTCCTCATAAGGAATTAGTTTAAAAACTTGTAAAAGATAACAATATTTCAAACCTCACTTCTTTTATGACTAAGAATGGTCTTATCATTATGATGTCCATGGGAACTAACACACTAAAACAATATGTAGAGACATCTTGTAGCACCTTTGAGACTAATTGAAAGAAATAAATTGGCAGTATGAGCTTTCATAGCCTTCAGTCTATTTCCTCAGATGCATTTGGTGGAATGGAAGCCAGGGACAGACATATATATGCCATTAGTATGTGAGGATGTCAATTCAAGTTACAAATCCTTTGTGAATGGAAATGAAGTTGCAGGTGCAGTTTTAACGATGGTCATGGTCGTTAGTGCACAAAGCCATAGGAAACTGGTCTTTGTGCATGGGGCTGAACTGGCAGATCCAGTTTTGCAATGGGAACACTAAAACAATGTAACAGCAACAGCAACAGCAAATCTATCATCAGTTTCCCAATTAACAGAGGTGTTCACAGCAAGACAAAGTGAAATGAAACAAGAACAGCAAAAGTGACTTAATATTATCCACATTTTCAAAACAGCAAAATAAGCACATGTACAACCTGCAGCAGATCAGATGATGGTAGGCTACCTGATTTCTGAATGGTGATTTGAAATACATTTAAGTTTCTGGTATCTTTGGGAAGTCCAAAAAACAAGCCTACTATGTGGGCTTCAAAAAGTCCTTGTTGTGTGTGGTTATCACCTACTGGTAACTGTGATAAGAGATAAGATTTCCTTCCACAAGGTGGGTAGTTGTCTGAACAGCCACATGGCAACCCTGTCCCTCCTTAGCTCGAAATGTGGGAGGAAGGCTGGGGATTATTCACCACCTATGTAGTCAAGCTGAAGTGCCTTGGCCATATGGGCCAAAGCAGTCCTTTCCCACATCATGGCCTTTCCTGCTCCAGAACAGTAATGGCAGGCAAAAGAAAAGTCACCTGCCCAGTTTTTGTGAAAGATGCTGAGGAGGTACAGGGACCAGAATGGGAAATATGTAGCCAGCAAACTGCATGAAGCCTTGTCTGTTTTTAAAAGGTCTGGCCCCTCCTGAGCCCCATGGATGCCCCACATTTTTTTAAAAAAATCACCCACAAGAGGACATTTGCTGCTCCCAGAAGGTGCATTTCTCCCTTAAAACAACCCCCCCGACCTACGAAGTATTTTGCAAAAATAGACATGGACCTCCAGCCACTACTGACTTTAAGGGTCTTGTATTATCTACAGCAGGTCTTGGGGAGCCAAAAATTACCTGTGCCTGTAAAATATACCCATGTTATAGTATTAGACAGCAGCACTCAGTGGGGTGAGCCTTCTTGCTGCCCACATCTTTCCACTAGAAATTTTTAGGTATAGGAGAGTATTTGGCTCTGCTGGCTAAAACATAATGTGTACCCTAAGACACCAGAGCCCAAAGGTGGATGCTTTCTTCAACTAGAAATGTCAGGCCAAGGAGAGGCTACCAACTATAATTTTGGCAGGATGCTCTCTCATACATGGACACCTTGTCCCATACCAACAGGAACAGGGCACCTGGGTTTAGATCGCTGGTGATAATCTGAGTGATTGAACAAGGTCATACCTGATTTGGGGAGGAAGTACTTCCCAGTGTTCGGTTACTCTAAGACATTGTAACAGAGATTAATTCCTTGCTATAAAATGTTGCTGACTTTCATTAGCCTGACCACTGACAAAGGGGTTGGCTTGTTTCCATGTCTCAGCACACTGGCTAAATACAGGGACCAATGGAGGCCTCCTTCCATTTTAGTTCCCACATATTAAGTAAGTACATTTAGGAAATGAAGCATTTGGCAGGCTCAGGACCGTGCATACCTGTATGCTTATGTGCAATTAAATGTGGGGACAACATTGAGCTGTGTGCAACATACTTAGTGCATCATCATAGAGTTTAGCCATGAAAGCCTAGAATAGAAAGATGGGGAGGATCATACACCTCTCCAGATAGTACTGGACTTCAAGTCCCAGCAGCTCCAGCTAACATAGCTAGTAGTGAGGCATAATGGGAGCAGCATCTTGAGGGCCATATGACTCTCACCGCCAGCCTAGAAGTTGGACCTCCCTGAAAAAAATCTATCGTTGTTATGGGAAGCTATTGCAAAAGTACCTAACTTTATTCCTTTAATTTAACCAATCTGAAATGGCAAAACCTTTCTAAAACAAAGGCCTCTTTCGTGCTTTCTCAAACATAATGTTTTCTGATATATGCATGCCTGCATTTATTCATTCAATCCTAAGCCATAAAAAGAAAGATAAATATTGTCAGAAGAAAAGAAGGAAAATACCCACATTTTCTCCCTTGTCACCTTTGCTCCCTTTCTGACCTGGTTCTCCAATTTCGCCCTAAAAGAAAAGAAAGAAAAGAGTTAATTTTTTCCTTTGGAAGAGTCTGCTTTCCAGTTAACTGGCCAATCATGAAGTAACTTTAAATGTCATCTTATTCCTGCTATCTTATACCACCATTTTCAGAGTGAAGGCCTAAGAAGGGCAATTTTGCATTGATCAGCCACATTTTGGCATGACAGATTAGTACATGTATTGACTGCTATGGCTCAAAGCACAACATGGCCTCATGTCAAAACCTACTCTAATTGGATTTTATAAGAAGGTGCCGTACTAACATTTTCTTCAATATAAAATGTTTCTCTAATAGTGAGTTATCAACTGAAAGAGAACTTCCTTCTCCTGTACACAAGAAGACTGGTGGCACAGCGGTTAAATGCCTGTACTGCAGCCACCCACACAATCATAAGGTTGCAAGTTCAAAACTAGCTCAGGCTTGACTCAGGCTTGCAACCTTCTGAGGTTACTAAAGTGAATACCCAGTTTTTGGGGGCAATTAGCTTACATATTATAAACTGCTTAGGGAGTGCTTAAGTGCACTGATAAGCGGTATAGAAATGTACTTGCTATTGCTACACAAATAGTATCAAAATTCAGATTATAAACCAGTTCATGAGAAATAATTATTGACTTTGTAAAAGAATGGCCTCATTTGCATGGTCACATTAGAACTTAAAATGCAAAATTACAAATGAGTCTTTTGCCTGGGCCCACAGCCTCTTTGCTTCTCCCTTTGCAAGAGGTGCTGTTATATAAGGAGGTTTCAACCGTTTCCCATTTCATCTGAACCAGGAAACTATGGCTACTAGCTGCCAAACCTGTTAAAAGCCTGGCTTGGCTTAGAATTCTGGCTTACTCCAAAGCCTAGTTCCCTGATTCAGATAGAACAAAAGCATGTGATGGATTTCAATTCCACACATATTTAGGTGTGCAACAAAGTGAAGGGCCAGAGGATGCATGCCTGAGCAAAATACGATATCCCAGGTTATTAGACCAAGGCATCATAGAAGCTCATGGACTGAGCAGAGTGTATCAACTCTTCCACACTGTAGAAATAAAACAGTTTAACTGTCATGGCTTCATCCTGTGAATCCTGGGATTTGTTATTTGGTGAGGTATTCAGCCAGGAACTCTGGTGCCTCACCAAACCACAAATCTCAGAATTCTGTAAGAAAAGATCATAACAGTTAAAGTGGTGTCAAGCTGAGGAAGAGGAGGAGCCACAAGCAATGGTGTGAGAAGCTAAGATCATTTTATCCTAGAAGTTAAAGCAAAACACCCAAAGAATCTCTTCTAAATGGAATAAAGACTGTGAGTAATTATCAATAAATAAATCGGAAAGAGAGGAGAATAGAATGAAACTGTTTAACTAAAGCTCAAAAGAGAAGAAAGATAAATAAACAGTACTTTCTTATTTGGCACTGCCAGCCGGATGGTTGTTATGCCAAGTGGATGTTAAGGTTTAAAAAATAAAAGCAAACTAAAACAGTGTAAATATATGGGACAGTGATTATGAATAATTGAAATACAGAATTATTAATTGAGGGATAAATAAAGAGAGAAAATATAAAATTGTGTGTTATAATGGAGACACAATACTGATTAGAAGTTGGCAGATGTCCAAGAGGAAAAAAAGAAGAAGAAGAAGAAGAAGAACTTAAACAAATAGTTTTAAAGTGGAAAAAGGAACCTAACCAACATCCTTCAGATCAAGCTTATTCTCACCTACAAAAAGTGAACTCACAAGAGAATTTTGAAAATCATAATATAGAAATAAAAAAAAACCAAAAACAAAAACAAAATCCTTGGAGACAATGCAGAAAACCAGAACGAGAACCAGACCTAAATAGTAACATAAAGCAGTTCTAGGAACAAAGCCAGATCCTGACAAAGGAATGAAACCATGGCTCATCCAGTTGCTAGCTGAAAACTAAAATAAAAGTTATAAGAATTTAAAAGACATCATTACAAAAAATAATGTCACATTATCAGAAACTAAAACTAAGAAAGTTATGGGTGAAATGAATAAATCTTTTCAGATTATCAAAAAAGAGATTGAGCAAGTGGATAAAAAAGTACAATCAATACAAATTGAACAGAAAGCTCAGCAAAAGATGACAAGATTGGATCAACTTGAAAGAAAAATCATTGACCTGCAGGATCGTAATAAAAGGAATAATCTTCATATTTGGGCTTTCCTGAGATGTCAAATAAAAGACCGAAAACCCTGAAGACAGAGCTTTTTAAATGGTTACAAAGTATTGTTCCTCAAGTTATCTGGGATGAGAAAGAAGAGGAATGTCTACACAGAGCAATAATTTTTAAGAGAGGCCTAGTTCCCAGAGATGTAATCATGAGAGTAACGAGTTTCTACAAGAAAGATCTTCTAATGAAATAAATCAGGAAACTCTCAGGAACATTGAAATATGGAGACAATACAATAGAAATATATACCGTATTTTCCTTCGTATAAGACGACTTTCTAAGCAGGA
>CM034706.1:160164680-160199388 GCA_020142125.1 Phrynosoma platyrhinos | reverse complement strand
AAATGGGGCTCAATGGCAACACAATGATTTAGAGATTAATTGATGACAATAGTTGACATTTTGTACTTTGTTTGTACCTAGGATATAGATACATAATAATAACATTAGGGTTTAAAGTTGCATTTAGTAAGAGAATATGAACATGTGTAGAATGTGTAAAAATAATTACCTAGCATAATTGAGCCAGCTCACAGTGCACGGAAATATGATTGTATAAAATGAGAGGAATAGTGATATTGGTATGAAAAGAACCAGAACTCCAGATAAAAGAAATGAAGCATACAAAATGAATGGTTTTTTCTTCCTTATTCTAAAGGCTATCTATAGTAAAATTTGAGTGGTGTTAAAAGTTAAACTTAATAAGTGAGGATAATTGTATATATTCCAAAGATGATTAAAAGGGAAGAGAATGAATGATATGAAAGGAAGGTGTAGTAAGTAGTTAAAAGGTAAGAGAATATAGGATAGGAAAGACAAAGAAGGGGGAAAAAGGCGAGGTATAAGGTACTTGGGAAGGAGGATTATGAAAGTAGATGAAAGAAAGAAGACGTGAAGGAAAGAGATATATAAGAAGAAAAAGAAAGAACAGGATGGTATATGAAGGATTTGAAGGGATTTACATTAATTAATGTAACCTCACTGCCTTAGAATAAGAAATAGTTATAGATATCTTTTTTGAATATTTTAGTCATTTTAGAATGGATATATGATTGTATATACTACATGTATGCTATATTATTGGACATATGTATGTTTTAAGCTGGGGTGATAGATAAATGTATAGGTAAATGTTATATGTAGGCTTCAAGTTGTTTGTTTGTTTAGATTTACTATTAAATTTATTTTAAAAAGCATACCTGACAGACAGCCATCCAGTCTCTGTTTAAAACCTCCAAAGAAGGAAACTCCACCACACTCCAAGGGAGTGTGTTCCACTATCAAACAGCTCTTGCTGTCAGGAAGTTCTTCTTTATGTTTAAATGAAATCACTTTTCCTGTAGTTCCATCCTCAATATGACACCCCCTCAAATACTTAAACAGGGCTATCATATCACCTTTTAACCGTCTCTTCTCCAGACTAAACATACCCAGCTCCCTAAAGCTCCCCTTGTAGGGCATGGTTTCCAGACCCTTCACCATTTTGGTCACCCTCCTCTGAACATTTATTTCCTTTATTTGAAACATCAAGACCCTGTTCCCAATTGACATTCTCAGGGCAGTTTACAATACACTTAAAACATAATCAGAGCTTTGAAAAGATACCGTTTTGGATTAGGGCTCCAAGAATTTTCCCAGTCAGCAAGATCACTGCCCATGCTGGATGGGGAATTGTTGGGAACCTAGTCCAAAAAAAGTAACTTTTCTGATCACAGTGAAACAGACAAAAGTTAATAATAAGAGGAAAGAAGAGGAATTTGGCAAGCAAATGTATTTATACCCCCCTCAAATCCTCAGCTATTTGGCCTGCCTTCCACTAATGTTGTATAAAAGAATCAGTCAGCAGGAATTAGCCCCCCAATTCATCTTTACCTGCAGCAGAAATGTCGGCTTTGAGTAGGTTTTTATACAGTTTGGTTGGGAGGGGAAGCCTGAAAACTTTTTTTTTAAAAAAAAAAAGAATGTGGGTTTCTAGGCCCTTGTGCATACACCTGATATACCCTATGCATTTTTTTACTCCACAGACTCCATCATTTCTGCTCCATACTCTCTATTCCTCCCAATGCTTGCCTGAGTATGTGGAATTAGCAGGTTGGGCTTGGTCCCTATTGGGAGGAACACAGACAACTCATTGTTTGTTTGTTTGTTTAATTCTCTGGACTCCAACACATGCAGTGTTATCAGTGTCAATGCACTGGGACCTGGAGATCTCAGATGAAGGTCTAGAATGATCCAGAACTGATCTAGTGTATGGTGAATTTATGAACAATCAGTGGAACAATCTGCAGCAGTGTGGTCACTATTGAAAATGGCTTTGGGTACATTATTAGGATAATAGTCTTGTTTAACATCTCAGGGCCTTCCACAGTTATATATAGTGTTATATTCCAATTTAACTACCATGGCAACATTCTATGGATTCCTGGGGTTTGGGAGGTATTTAGAATTCTCAGACAGAGTGCTCTGATACCTCTCCAAATTGCAAATCCCTGGATAGCCTAGGAAGCTGCCATAGCAGTTAAAATCTCTATATAGGCCGGCCCAAGTTTGAATTTCTCCAAGAAGAGCTTTCTCTCAGTCACAACACCACCAGTGGTACATCTGGTGAGGACTTGGAAGAGAGCCATTTCAGTGGCTGCATGAAGCTGAGGGAGGCTCAGTTGGCTCATTCTCTGATCTTTTTTCACCAGGAGGCAAATATATTCTTTTTAAAACAAGCCTTCTGTTTTTGACTGGTTGAGGTAGTACAATGGATGCGCTATTCTTAATATGTTATATGTTTTAAAGTGGGCTTTTTTTTTTTTTTTTGCTGTTTCAATTTTATGTTTTTAAGTGGATTACTGTTTAATGTTGGGGATTTTTTTTTTTTTTTTGGTTAAAAATGTATTATGGAGCAGTTTAACAAATTTGTTTTAACATACTTTGTAAACTGTTTTGGGTCCTCTATGGGAGTAAAGTGAGATACAAATGAAATAAATAAAGCATTATAATTATATAGTGTGGGAGTTCCCTGTATCATGTTGGATATCTCATAATATTTACTATATATTTCTGCAACTGCTGTGGTAAACAATCCATACCTGCCACACCAAGGATACTGGAAGAACGGGATAATTAGGTCTAGCTCCTTGTATACTACCATTGAAAACCACAGCCCATTTCATAATCAGTCTTTCAAAGGACCATTTATTTTATAATAGTCTGTGTTTACTGGAGCATTATTATTTCAACATTAAAAATAAAAAGCTTTTTCAGTTCAACAGATAGCAATTGTGAGTCAAGAAAAAAATATTTAAGACTAATTGGCCAGTTATTTACAATTTCTTTAAAAATCAATACATAATTGTTCTACTGATAAATTTATTCTCATTGAGTAACATAAAGTATCTTAAATTAACAGTTACAGGAACCATAGAGTCATCTAACATTTTTTGATGCACAGAACTAATAAAACTGTTTGTTGGCATGATTCTGCATTACATCCTGTGAAAAAAACATTATCTCTCTCTCTCCCTCTTATGTATATGTGTGTGTACATGTGTGTGCACGTAATCACTAATAATACATATTTCTTAGAATGATTAACAAACAGAATTTTATAAATACATTAAGAAAACCACACATCTTCTGCCTTTTTCTGTTGTTGAAAATTAAAAGTGTATATCCGCCAACATTTTACAGATGAAAAAAAGGACATGTTACAAGGAGCAGTACAGTGTGGCCAAGATGAAAAAGGTTATTAATGAGGAAAAACAGCTAAGTTAAGAAAGGCTGCAGCATTTAGATTTTGCCTGAGTCTGTTGGGAAGGGCAAGATTCCATCCCTCTTCTCCTCTCTCCCCTGCTGAGTTGAGTGCAAACTGCTTTTGCACTTTGAATTCAGTTTGCTAGTGGACCTAAGCCTGTGAGAAGTGGGGGAAGTGGATGGATGAAAGAGAAACACAAACATTTTAAAAACAGCTTATAAAATTGGGATTGGGACCTTCCCTGCCAAACTTAGAGCACTGGAGAATATGAATGGGAGCTGCCTCTAAGATGACAGTTTAGAACACTACCTTGAATGGCTGTTAAGCATGACAATATACTTGACAGAAGATAACTTGCTTAATATAAGATGTCATTTGCTTTAGTATTTAAAAACAAATGAACTGTGAGTGACCGTGTGTGTGTATGTGTGTGCATCTTTGTGCTTCTAGGTGTGGACATCTTTGGTCATCCCTAAACTTCTTTCATAGTTATCCAGGGTGGGATAAGTACCTAATCTGAGTTATGCACAGTGTTTCACTTTAATTTCATGGATATTCAAAGCAATGTGTATTTCATTCAGCATTACATAGTATCTTAAACCTGAAGTTCCAAGAGCTATTGAAACTTGAATGCTGCTAGGTGGTTATGCAGGCACTGCAGGGGCAATTCTGACAGTCCAATGCTTGTGGCAAAAGACGCTTCATCTGTCCATTATTTAATTGGATATTTGTTACACTTCGATGTAGAACTATAATGTCTAGTCTACTCATCAGTTCAGTTAATGAATTATAATATTTTAATTGAATAAATAGGAGCCCTTTTACTCAGACATCAGATTTATATATATATTTTTTAAAAAACTTATAAATATCACAGACGGCAATAAAGACTTCTTCCTGTGAGGAAGGACAGGGAATTCTCTTCCGGGACAATGTCTCCCTGCTGTGGTGCAGGTGTTCATCTTCTAAAACCACAGTATTTCCCCCCTATTCTGTTGTCTCATATGTAAATTTAACAGCTGTGCAGTGAAACTCCTATGCATATTGATGGAGACATCAATCCCATTGGGTGCAGTATATCACAGATCTGGGTATGTGACCTTAATAGATCAATTCATCAACAGTCCATACTATTCACCAGCTACAGTGATGATGATAGTAATGGGGGGGGGGGAGAGACAAATTTTCCACCCCCTTCAGTAACTTCCAGCGTAAGAGTGCCAAAATACTTTATTTTTGTTTCCCCTGCACAATGGTGACTGGAAGTGACATTATTTTATAGTGGGAAAAGAAGATATTTGAGAAGGGGTTCTGACAACAGTTCAGGGTGGTTGTAGTTTAGGGTTTGGGGTTGCATTTTTACATGGATTTAGAGGCAATTTTCAACTGAAATCATGCTGTGCTTTTTTTTTAATTGGAGGGTTAAAGGGCTTTGTGGGATTGGAGGCTTTGTGGTTTTGGGGTTGTTTTTTTTTTTTTTTTTTTTTTTTGGTGTCACAAAATGGGGCTAGAGGTTGCATGCAGCCCATGGGTGCACTTTCACCATCCATAAGCTACAAAAACCAATTTTAAAGTATTGTTACCTCACCTACATTTTAAGTTAAAGGTATGCAAGATGAAATGAAATTTCATAAACTTGAAAATTGAAGATGAGATTAGTCAAATAAATGAACTAATTAAAATGCATACTATACTATTCTGAAGCTGTAAAGACCAGTCTTTACTAGGATCCTAGCATCCATTCTTATATGCAAACATATTTCTAGTTTGAATGAAAAAAATTATCCCTGATGTTTGCACAATGTTTGCTTCTGTGCGGTTACTACTCCAACCACAGTAGGTTAAGTATGAAAGGTTTACAGACTAGGAGGGACATTAACATAAGATCAACATGAAATATAAATAAGTCTTTGCATACCCTTTCACCTGGTGGGCCAGGCGGTCCATCGTTGCCAGCAGTGCCCTGCAAAACATCAATTCATTCAAAGATTATATGTATGCTTTCATCAGAAGGAAGAGTACCAGTAAAACTGCCAGTGAAAAAAACTGATTCTCAGATTCTGGCCAAATTACCTTTGGACCAGGTTTTCCAGTTGGGCCTCTTGGACCTCTTGATCCACGTGGTCCCTGTTGAGTGATGGAAGATATGCAACTGATTATGCTTATCATTCATTGCATTTGTTGTTTGTTACAAGCATAAACAAACAGACAACTTTTTTAAATACTGCACAGCTGGCAATTGATATGGAATTGCACATGATAACATTAAGCAGGGTGATGGGGAAAATGTATAATACATACTGTTGGTCCTCGTTGTCCCCTTGGGCCTGGTTTGCCATGCAAGCCCTGGAAAAGAAAGTTCACTCAAATTAATCATAGTATTTGGTGTGTGCGTGCTTTTTACCCCTTGAGAAGATTTTGCTCCTTCAAAAGGGCAGCACAGAAGCCTGGTAGGATCAAAAGCTATATGCCATATCTGACTACCTGCTTTGCATTCAAGTTTTGATAAACAGTTTATTCAAATATTGATCACTTTTCTACATATTATATGGAAAACACTAAGAATTCGCCTTAAGTTAATTTTATACACAATATTCTTAATAATTTTGTGGAGTAAACAAAGGTTGTTTACACTGAATCATCAGAAAGAGAAGATGACACTAACTCAGCCAACCATATGGACAATTTTGAAGAATTTTTAAATCTCCAAAATTTGGAGAATTTCAGATTTTGGAATTTTGGATAAGGAAGACTCAACCTGTATGTACAATATGTATTATCAAGGTGCTTGATATATGTTTATTTCAGTGGAGCCCAGTCACATCTTATGGACAGGATTGCAGTCTATCTGCAAAAGCTTTATGTTCTTCTCTAAATTGATGGTGGTGTGTGGGGGGGGGGGGGAAGAATGCCAATTACTTGTTTTTCTTTTCCCTCCTCAACTTCTTTTTTTCCCCTTTTGTGCTACATTTTTTAGGACTGAAAGCTTGAGGTCAGAGACTGTCTTGTTTTTGTTGATCTTGTCTGAGGTGCTTTGGGAGTCTTTCTTGCTGAAAAATGAGGTGTTTTAATAAATGAAAAGATTATCCGAACATCACTTTGCACTTCCAGTTTTTTTTTTTTTAAATCATGCATGCAGCTCAGATAAAACCATTCTTGGAGAAAATGAGCACAGTTAAGAACCTTGCAAGGATGCTGGAAATACAATTACCTCACATTAATTTCATATCTGAAGTGGTGAATCTGTAGGCCTGCTTTTGAGTTAAATAAAATGGAGTGGAGGGCAAAATAATGATATACATTACTTCAGTTTTACTTAATGGCACACTAAGCTGCCATCAAGCACAATTTTCAAGTCATATTTTTTCCCCTTTGATAACTTCATCCTATTTCTGCTGCAAGTGATCAGCCACATCCAGTTGAGCTTTATGGATACTGATGCAGTGACCTTCTAGAGCTTGCAGACTCTGCATTGTATATTTCACCCACGAGCTCCATATAAACAAAACAGTTCCATCTTGACTTTTTACAGCCGTTTAAATATGTATCCTTTTTCATACTTGCTGTATTTTTGCCTGTTCAACTGAACACACTGTGTGTGTGTGTGTTAAATAAAAGAGTGCTGGTAAATTAGAATGTATAAAAGATTCAAGAGGAATCCCCTTGAGGATAAACTGCTGGCTTGGTTGAGGATTCACAGGATATGGGAAGAACTGCCAGCTCTTAATTACAACCAACACCTCCTCCCCCTCCCCTCCCTCTCCTCATCTGTTTTATTATCAAATGTGCACACTAGATGCTTGACAGAAAAGGTGATATCACCCTATCCAGCACAGAGGACCCCAAGCATCCCTTATTTACTTTCTAACTTGTTTACTTGCTGATTTACTGGTAATAGGTCTGTGCTGCCTTTCAAAACCTGGTTTACATCATGAAATTATGTTCAGCACACACCCTCTGCACAGGTGTGTTTCCTCCACTCTCTTTACAACTAAGGAACAGACTCATCCACAGATACCTATTCATCATTGGATCAGTGGAGCATAGATTTACCATCACAGATACATCACCACCATTGTCACTTCCAAAGATGTGCCACTGTGCTAATCATATGGGTTGTCCAAACTGGAAGTGGTGGGATGTGAGATGATAATTATTGTCAATGAAAAGTGGGGGGAATATATAGCCCTTCCTTCCTCTGCTGCAGTGAAAGAGAGATGATCTCCTCTTCCCACAGCAGCCCCTTCTGCAATCCCCAAACCTAGTTTGCAATCCAAGCAAACTAGGATTCCTGAAAGACTTCAATTTCAGGCAGCTCTAATGGCTTCATGAAGGAGGGTAAGGCAAAGAAAGTTTGCAGTTATGTTTGATTTAGGTTACTATGTAGTAACTATCTTCTCAACTTCCATCTTCAGATTCAAAACTAGCAATGTATTCATATTCATAAACAACATATAGAACATATATCATACCCTTGCACCTTTCTCTCCATTGGCACCTGGGAATCCAGGGAATCCTGTAGAGCCCTGTAGGGGAAAAACAGATATAGTGGCTATACTAAAAAAAATATCTGGATAACATCTCATATAAAATTTATTTGCTGCAGATTATAACAGGGATGCTCAAAGTTTTTATGGAATTATTAATTATCAATCCAATTGCAATATATTTTTACTGCACAAGTATCTGTACATGGAAAGACATTTGTGAGATATCAATGACCATGTGACAACTACAACACCATGTGGCAGTGTTTAAGACTGGAAGTTTTATTAAAAAGGCAGAAGAGGAAATCACAAGGAGGATGCTTCTACTTAGTCAGATGATTGATCCATCTAGCTCTGTACAATCTATTTTGACTGGCAGAAGCTTTCTGGGTTTCCGGCGAGGGCTAGTTTACAGATTTACTTGGAGATGCCAGGGCCTTGTGCATGCAAAGGAGATGCACAGCCACCAAGGTACATGTAAGTTCCATAAAGTGTGTTGCAATATGTCATATATTACGGTAATCTGATGGGACAGCATAATTGCCAATATAAAAATAATTATTTGCAGCTGGTCTCTTGGTAGCTTACCACAATTCTTCAAGTCTGGAATGCATTAAAAACATTAACAGTGGTATCATTTTAATACATACATACATCTAAATCTTAAGTCATATTAGTACAGTCAAGCCATAGAAAAACAGACCAAATCCATCCTCACAGTTTGGACAATAGAGAACAATCAGTGCCCAAAGAGAAGTGCTTTTAAAACAAATAACACCACTACAAAAAGCAAGCCCAGAGGTGAAACATACACACACACACTCCTAATGCCTGTGGACCCCATGTCATTGGGACAAATAATCTGTTCTTGGTATTATTCTCAACTTGAAAGAGGTACCCAAGAAGCTGATTGTACCTATTGCCAAATAATTCAGCACCATGGATAAAAAGGTAAAGGTATTCCCCATTTACAAGGTTGTCAAGTAGTGTCCGACTGTAGGAGGTGGTGCTCATCTCCATTACTAAGCTGAAGAGCCAGCTTAAATTAAAGGATATCTTAAATTAAAGGATAGCTCCTTTAATTTTCAAAGTAAAACCTGGATTCACAACTTCACTGAAGTGGGAGCCACCAACTGTCACCACCTTTGGCATCTTCCTCCTACATCTCAGCATCTTCCACTTGAAGCAACAGCCTTACATTGCCAAATGCTAAGCTGGTCCTGTTTCTCACAGGGTTATAGGTGGTACACAGTAACTAAATTTGCCACCACAGGTCCTGGCTATGCATTTCCTGTAATAATTACTAGAAATCTCATTTCTTTTCCTCTCTTTCTGATTTTTGTCACTGTGAATTTCTGTAGCACAGACAGTTTGCCATGTACAGATTTGATATAGGGAAGACCAGTGAATGGAAATGGCCAAATTCTAGATCCAATTTAATTTCCAAATACTGGAGATTAAAATCATAGGATATATTTACTTAGGTCTCACAGTATATAAGTGCTATACATATCATCCAAAGGCTCCCTAAGAGAGATCACAATGATTACTCATTTTTTTCTGGAGCAACAAAGGTGTTTTATGACTGTTATAATAATAATTATTTAAATATAAATGGAAATAAAATAGAAGGCAAATAACTCCTCTGGTTTTGCAAAACTACATTGAATAACCTGTGAATTTCTAGTAGCCATTAACAAAGAGCCAAATTTTAAAAGTGGGAGAGAGGTTTTGCATACGAGTTCTTTTAAGTATGTGTGTATGTCTGTCTGTTTGTCTGTCTGGAATGAGATGAAAGTCATTCTTTAGTAAAGCAGTACTGAAAATAATGGTCAATAGGACAATAGGAGAGGAAAGTTATTTTCTCACACACTAGTAAAGCATTTTCAATAGTGATGGCAAATATATGTATAGGAGAATAAAGTTCTCTTGTGTATTGGTAAAGTAAGGAGTTTCCTCCTCTATACAGTACATATGTTTACTTGCTCATATGAGACTGTAGGCAAAACATGTCTCCCATTTTTTTCTTTTAACTATTCTTTATAACCATTTTTAAATTGATGCCTATGACTACTAAAACAAGTTTTGTATTTCCACTTTTTTTCACACTTGCCCACTTCAACTGTATATATGTTTGTCTAGAGAGGCTCCCTTCAACGCATCTACCAGAGTGGAATAAGTCCACAAAAACTTCCTAGAAATATCTTCTTACTAATTAGTCTACTGGATTCCTTTATGTCTTTTTTTAAAAATGCTAAAATGGACTAATATCACTATCTCTTTGAAGGCTGCTTAAAAATCCTGTTACACTAGCAAATAAATGTTTGGATGATGTCTGTTGTCTGTTAGATGCTAGATACTAGATGTTATTTGAAAAGGACAAGCAATTATCATCATTGGGAAAGAGCAGGATTAGAGTAATACCTTTGCTCCTTCTCATCTGAAATATCAGGAGTTTTACAGTCTATTTTAGGGCTGAAACAGCAACCACTAACATCTATTTTTTTTCACTGCAATGAATAAGTGAAGTGAAAACAGGCACATGAACAATTGTTATCTCTTTAAAACTGAGTTCTCAATGCATGTGGCCCACAAATCATATGTTCTTTACTCCTTATTCAAGAGGTGGATAGGCAACATAAGGGGCTTTGAACCACAAAGTGGCCCACAAGAATAAGAACAAAATGGAGGAGTATTATATATGGCAGTGGTTCTCAAATTTTGATCCTCCAGATGTTTTGACTTCAGTTCCCAGAATCACTGGCCCCTCGCTGAACTGGCTGTAGCTTTGGGGAACTGAAGTCAAAACTAGAGAAGCAAAGTGTGATAACACTGATACAGTGGTACATTGATACTGATATAGTCTAACTATAATACTCAGAGTTGGAGCTTATTGCATTGTAAAATAACTCACCTTACTTGATCTGGCTTAAAATTAGTTTGGGCAGTGTCCAGACCCTATCACAAGGGTTTTGCCACCGGAATCACCACCCAAATGCAGCCTGGGGTCATCCCCACTCCTAAAGCTGCTCAGCATGGTTCTGTTCAAAGCCAGGAGTTTTCTGGCTTGAGAAAGTGGTTGCCAGAGCGGCTTGAGCAGCATGGTCCCAGGCAGCGATTTCAGTGGCAAAACCCTTGCAATAGTGTCTGGATGCTGCCCAAATTTAATTTTAATATGGATCAGGTAAGGCGAGTTATTTAACAATGCAATAAGCTTGTTTGTCTAAGATATTTTGTTGCCTGAGGCTGTAGGTCAAGGTGCATGGTATTGAAAGGTGCAAGGTGTTTTGGCACAGAAAGCAGAATCAGCTCTTCCTATTCCTGACCTTAAAAATACTATAATAATAAATTAAATAGCTAAACATATGCTATCCTTTCTACTCATTGAGTGACTGCCTCATTCTGTTGGCCCCAAAAGCTTCTTCCACAGCTAGTATGGTCAGCAGAGTAGCCAGAGGCGTTGTGGGAGTGGCTGTCCGCTTCTGTTTTTATCGCTAACATTTTGCCTATTACTGTGGGAGCAAAGAACTGCACTAGGTAACACCAAGTATGGAACCTGGTATGGCTGCTAATCAACACAGAAAGACCATAGGACTGTTAGACCCATACACGAGATCACAGCATGGAACCTACAACTTGCAACATCTTATAACAATTACAAACTCTTCAAGAGTTTTCAATTTTTTAAAACCTCTAGAAAACATTAAGCCATGAGCAATGCCAGCAAACTAATTTACGTTTTTACATAATGAAGGTATGGCTTCATAAAATTCACACTGACACTTCTGTTTCCAAGGGGGTGGGGGAGGCCACAGATTTTCTTTGAAGTATGTCGTTTGTGTTCATACTTTGAATAATGGAAGATCGCTTTGATCTTAAGAAATTGCCAGAGAATTTTGAAGCAATGATAGAAAAAATAATAATACAGAAATCTCAGACGTTTAGGTTAAAAGGCAGGTGCATCAAAGCCCTACTTCTGAAGATGAATATTCTTGATGAATATTTTCCATAGCAGTAACAGTATATCACATTAATACAGATTGTTTCCTTTAAAAAGGACAAAAAGTTCATCCATAGAAAATGAAAGAAGTTCTATAATAAACATAGGATTCTAAACCTTTAAAAGGGCTTATCTTTTCATTTAAAACTTTTCAAAAATCACAAATAATTTAGTAAAACCCCCACTGACTATGATAACTTTCATGCTATGATTTAGCACACACATCACATACACAAGCACAAGAAGGTACTCATTCAAGATGGAGATTCCAGCACATAGTTCTCTGGTTCCATTTGTCTATATCCATATATTTTCTGTGCTGTCATAGATGTAACACTGGCTTTCTTTTAATGGCAATTAACAGGTCAAAGGTCTAAATGCATGCTCCTGCTATCTTTTTTTCCTCAGAGGTATATTTCTTCCTCTCCCGACTGGAGGAACCATGGTTAAGGTTACCACTAACTGAGGTCTAAAACTCAATGATCCTCCCATTCATCACCACAAAATTAATGTAGAATGTCCTGGCGACTTGTGCAACAAAATCAGTAACAAAATTCTTAAAGAGTTAACTGATCAATGACGAATCCAAAAATCCAACCCTGTAGATGAGACATCTCCAATAATCCCTATCTTCCATTGCCTTGCCCAGATCCTGCAAGCCCTTCCTCATAACCCCTCTGATCAAGTCTATCCATCTGGTTTGGAGTCTTCCTCTCTTTCTTCTAACCTCTAACTTTCCTAGCATTATTGGTTTTTCAGTGATCCATGCCTTCTCATTTTGTGGCCAAAGTACAATACTCCCAACTTTATCATCTTTGCTTTCAAGGAGAGCCCTGGTCTGATCTGTTCAAGAACCCATTTATTTGTCTTCTTGGCTGTCCATGGTATCCTAAATACTCTTCTCCAGCATCACATTTCAAATGAGTTGATTTTCTTTCTGTCTGATTCCTTCAATGTCCAGCTCTTGCATCTGTACATGGTAATTGGGAATACAATGGCCGGAGTGATACTGACTTTAGTGCCCAGTTGTATGTTTTTGCTCTTCAGTATCTTTTCCAGTTCTTTCATAGCTGCCTTCCCCTTTCCTAATCTTCTTATTTCTTGACTGCAATGCCCATTCTGGTCAATATTTGATCCTAAATATGGGAATTCTTTAACTATTTCAATTTCTTCAATGTCTAGATTGAATTTGTGTAATTCTTCTGTGGTCATTATTTTTGTTTTCTTTATGTGCAGCATCAGACCTGCCTTTGCACTTTCATCTTTGACCTTGCTTATTAACTGTTCCAATTCCTGAATGTCTTCTGCTAATATTATGGTGTCGTCCACATATCTTAGGTTGTTAATGTTGCTTCCTCCTATCTTAACTCCTCCTTTTTCTGATTCTAATTCTGCTTTTCTTATGAAGTTTTCAGCATATAAGTTAAACAAGTAGGGTGATAAGATGCAGCCTTGCCTGACCCCTTTGCCTATTGGGAACCACTCTGTTTCTCTGAATTCTGTTCTGACGGTGGCCTCTTGTCCTTGGTACAGATTCCTCATCAGATGTAGTGGCACCCCCATGTCTTTGAGTGCATTCCATATATAGAGATAGATAGATAGATAGATAGATAGATAGATAGATAGATAGATAGATAGATAGATTGCTTTGTTGTAATCTATAAAACACATGCTGATTCTTTTTTGGAATTCCCTGGTGTGGTCCATTAGCCATTGTATGTTTGCAATGTGGTCCTTAGTGTCCCTTCCTTTTCTGAATCCTTCTTGCATCTCTGGAATTTCTCTCTCGATGTATAGTTGGAGTCTTTGCTGCAGAATTCTGAGCATTATTTCGCTTGCATGTGAAATTAGTACTAGTGTCCTATAGTTGCTGCAGTCTTTTGTATCTCCTTTCTTGTGAATTGGTATGTATTGCAAGCATTTCCAGTCTGTTGGCCATCACTTTGTTTTCCATATTGAATTTTTTGTCACTTTTCTCCACAATGTCCTTTAGTGGGTGTGGGGTAATATTTTCCATGCTTTCAATCCCCTTTTACACATCCTAGACCCAGAAAAAGCCTTTTACAAAATTAAATTACCTCAGGGATCCTGGAGGCCACATGTTATCCATAGGTCTAACTTTGAACACCTGTGGTCTACTGAGTCAGCCCAGAAAATTTAGTCTGCACATTCTGGTTTAGGGGTTTTTCATATACAGTATGTGTTCCATCTTTTGGCTTCTCTTCAGATCATACACATCTTTAACCCTTTTACATGGGGATGACTTCTAATTCTGATCGTATGAACACAGATCAGGACTTCAGCATAAAAACACATCTTTTTTCAGGATACAGACCGTAGACATATTTTTCTTTTTTTCTTGGAGTTCTAATGAGATTAATCCCTACAGAAGCCAATGTGCTTTGCACACAAATAACATTTCAGAGGAATAGAGAGACCTCCCCCTCTTTTTAACCTATGTTTTCCTTTTACAGATTTCTAATTTATACAAACTTACAAACACTTAAGAGGCCCAATGACTCAGCATACTATAAAACAGAATAGAAATATTATTACTTTACAAGTTATGTCCCAGATACAGAGATCATTATAATATTGTTTGACTACTTTATAGGTGAATGATTTTTATGAGCAAACACAGTCAATGTTTACAATGCTAATTACCACCATCACACTGTTTGTTATCCATCTATATCAGGGTGGATAAAGTGAGGCTTTTCAAGGCCACTTTTGTTTTCTTCAAGCCCCTCCCATGATGTGTCCCTGGGTAGAATTATTTTTAAAACTATTTTTCTTACCAAAAAAGGTGTTTTTGTGAGAATTCCCAGACACAGTATGCAGATTTTACACACTGTGGGATTGCAGCCCCCTTTCCAAGAGCAATTATTTACCCATACAATAAGTCCTCAGATCAAAAATGGAAGGGGCCACCCAGTATGTATGGTTTGGTGTGGCTGCAATGGATAATGGGTTGGAACTGTAGCTCAGACCACTGTGGCTCAGACCTGCAAAGGTTTCCCACCCCAATTTATACAGTCACCATGATTTATAATGGGAGAGTGCCATATCTCATAATTTATTTATTTTATTTGCTTTATTTATTTATATCCTGCCTTTCTCCCAATATAGGGACTCAAAATAGTGAATCATAACTGTATGGATGTTAACACATCAACAACATGAACATGATTAGGGTGGAGGAACTGAATCAAACTGGATTATTTATGCAACATGTGGACATCATTATGGATATAATATAACTGAATATGGATGTTTAGCACTTACTTAAAACTGATACTCCAGACAACTAAAAACAACCCTTTTTAATGCTCCATTTAACAAATCTGTTTTCCAATACATTTAGAGAATGAATTTACCTTTGGGCCTTGTCTTCCTGGATATCCTGGCAATCCTGGAACACCAAGTTTGCCCTGTAATTAAAGGGAAAATGTTTTATCATTTGGGTCATGGTAGTCCAGTTACAATTCCCTCAAGTTACAATTCCCATCTATTCTCAAATAATGAACAATTATATAGTTTATTAATGTAGACCTGGATCCAAAGAGTTATCCTTCCTTGTAGGTATACTTATCTCCCTCTCACTTCTGTTTAACAGGTTTATAGATTTGTTAGTTTCAAAAACTAATTTTAACAATTCAGATAACAGGAGGAGAAAGGAAATGCATGTGTGTAACATGCAAAGATAATGCTGTTATGACTAGGATACCCTGTTTAGTATTGTCTTAGGCCTTGAAATTTCCAGGTCAAACCCTGAGACCTAGGGACAGCCTCTGGTAGTATGCAGAAGAAGAATGCAGAAATGTCACCTGCCTACAATTCTCTCTTCTGTACTAAAATGTTTATTTTGAAAACATTCTAGCTTCTGGGTTCACTTTATGCTTATTGAAGGACTGACAGAGCTCAAAATAAAACAAGTTAGGGAATTTCATCCTAGTCTCTAAGGCTACATTTATCAAACCTACAGAAAAGAAACAATTAAAAAAATCAAAGCTAATAAAATGTCATCTATTGATCTAAGACTATACCTCCAGGATGTAAATTGCATTCCACACACAGTTATAACCATTTATTGGTCTGATCAAATCCAAGACAACTGAACTGGAATGGGGGCAGAAAATAAGGAATCACATGCCTATGTAAACAATACAATTTTTTCCACTTGTGATGATGATTTATAATAATTTTATGATAATTTCTTGCAGCTTTATTTCTGCTCTCAGCTTTAACCTTTGGCTTTAGAAAGGATTATAAGACTTTAAATCTGCACTTTAAACATTGTTACACTTGGTTTATTGAGACTACATTTTTAAAGATGAAAGAGGAAGGCTGAAATGTAGAATTATACATAGAGATAAAAAAAGAAAGAAAGAAATAGATACTGAAAATGTTAATATAGATGTTATAGTTCATGACATTTAGTATGGAACAACCCTTTGGGATACATACATTTTGTGTCTCTTTTGAAATAATAGATAAAAACGTATTTTATCTCTATATTAAAATATGGGTATGTTAAATATTTATGTTCTGGTTTAGTAAATCAATTAAAAATTATGGGTTGGATCCAAAACTAGCCTTCTGGCTCTTATGGACATGGATAAACTATGGATTCAAACCATAATTTTGTGAATTTGCTTTGTATTATCTTTTCATTTTGAACTGTATGCTTTATCTAAATCACATGGATACTTAAAGTGGTACATAGTGAGACTCAGTGTGGTTGTGGTTTGAGTGTTATACCAGGATTCTGGGAAATTTAGGGCCTGAATAGATTGCCATAAATAATCCAGCTTGAGACAACTTTAACTGTCCTAGCTCAATGCTAGGGAATCATGGGAATTGTAGTTTTTTCTGAGACATTGAGCCTTCTCTGTCAGAGAGCTCTGATGCCATAATAAACTATAGTTCCCATGATTCCCTAGCACTGAGCCAGGGCAGATAAAGTGGTCTCAAACTGGATTATTTATGGCAGTCTGGTTACCTTCTTAGTTTAAATCCTCCCTCAGCCATAGAAACCATTGGGTGACCTTTGACATTACATTCTCTCTGCCTGAACAATCTTGCCCAGAAAATCCTGTGTTAGTATTGTCTTTGGAGATTATCACACAGAGGATGGGATAGGGATGGGATCTCTCCCCCATCCTTATCTTGTCTGTGACCTATCCATAACCCAATCTCCCATCCAGAAAGCATGAGTGAAATTGATCCCTGAAAGGCTTTCACAGTACATCGTGCTGATCCTGTTTCCTGTGAGTGAAATGGAATTGTATTAATTGGTTCTTCCGTTAATACAAAATGACAGCAAATGATGGGACAATTTCACTTCACCCCTGGAAGAATGACAGGATCACCGGTGTGTACTGTAAAAGCCTTTTACGTGATCACTTTCACTTGTGCTTCCTGGATGGGAGAATGATAGGTGTAGTGTGAAAGTCCTTCCCGCAACTGCACGGGAATCTCCTTGAGTCAGTGTATATTTGAAACAACTTAAAGGCATTCAACAAGAACAACAGATTAATAAATAAAATGACAGATGATCTTGCAACCCCTCCCACACAAACAATTGTACAAGTAAAAGGAGAATTACTATAAAACCTATTTATTACAGTATTATGAAAACAGTTATTAAAATGTATTTGCAAACATTAATAAAATAAAATAACAAATTTCCCCCTTTCATTCATATCTCTTTGGATCCAATTCACCTGTCTTAATGTTGCTATACTATACACTAAGACTGAAGAAGATCAATAAGAATTTTCCCAAAAAGAAGTTTTTGGAGGGATAGCAGAGTTGATGCTCATTTATCCTAATTTTAATGGAACTGGAATTTAATTTGAATTCAGTCATGACATTCCAATTATGCCTTCATCCATCCATAATTATAATATTGGCTTTCTTGATGCATGACCTTGTTAACAGCTGGCAAGATGTCTTGCAACATTGTGGAGACCATTAATTCCAACATAGCTCCCAAAAGTTAAGTGAAGCTGAAAGGAACACCTTCTGGAATGAGTGATGTGATTTTTAAGGTATTTTTTATGATAGCTTGTAAAGGTCACTAGCATCAAATAATAAACAGCACTTTCCATCTCTTTTTAAAATTCCAGTTCATCAACTGTTCTTCCTCAGAGGAACACTGAGAATCACAGAAAGACAGACAGTCATCTGAAGGTAAAGAAAAACCCTTATGAACAAATATCAAGCTGACTTTCCAATCAAGCAGTAATGTGCTGTGACTGGTTTGTGTTAGGAATGTGAGGACACCTGAAAGTAACTTGTGGACAGTGAAAGAACACAACTGTTTGCATACACAAGATTCAAATGCAGAGCCACATCCCTCCAACACAGACAGGGGAATGTTCTCACTTTGAAATCTGCAGTCCATTATACCAGGACATTACTATATGGTGAGAATATCTTCTCTGTCCCTTTTTCCTGTTTTTGTTTCTTTTGTTTTCATTAAATAGCAGCAGCAGCAGCAGCAGCAGCAGCAGCAATATCATCATCATTCATTACCATGATCTCCAAATACTCAGTTCTTTCACATTCATTGTGTTAATAATCTTTACTACTGTAAATATAGGCCAGTAATCGTACCCCCTTTTTGCATGCATTAGGGCTAGAGACTGAGGATACATCCAGAATGATTGAAACATCATATATTTTTTTCCTGTTCTTTCCAATTTTGTGCTGGATTTCAATAAACTGACCTGGGGAGCTGGTATAAAAAGCCCCTGATCATGACAGAAAATATTCTGGAATAAACCAAACGTGTATGGATACCCAAAATAAAACCAGAAAGAACAGAAATAAAATCGAGGGTTTTCTGGCCTTTTTAATCAGTCTGGATTCTGAGACAGTGGATCTGAGTCCATGGATAAAATAAAATTTGAAACTAGAGATTTGCCAGTTCACATTTCCTATGAATGTAGCAGCAGCCACAATGCAGGTGTGAAAGAGGAGTTGAGGTACTTTATACACATTATACAAGTTATCAAGTATTATAGACAATTTGATAGACAAATGCATGTCTGTGATCCACATATGCTGTATAGACATGTTCAGCATACAGCCCTATTTGGACAACACAGAATTTAAAAATGGAGTAGGTATCCATTTTGTGCATACCTTTGAAAAATTTCTAACATATTGTAGAGTGCTGCACTAGAAAATCCTCATGATTCCACAAATATGTACCATAAGTGCATTACTAACCTTTTCTCCAGCTTGACCAGGTCCACCTGGGTCTCCTGTTGGGCCTGCACGACCTTTTGGTCCTTCAGGGCCATCTTCTCCTCGAGGACCTAAAGGACCAACTTCACCCTTTAAAAAAAAGTTTTGTCACATAACATGTAAAAACCAGCCACCTGTGCCAAGTTGATTTCAGCTCCCTTTTTACCACCACTCTCATCTATATTCAAGCCCAACTTAAAATAATATTTGTACATTGTATTTAAGAGAGGTCTGTGAATTTGAAACACATTTATTAATATGATTTATATGAAAAAACAAAGCAAGCAGCTTCATTTATATACCGTTTCATACCACGCTATGCAGTGTCTAAGTGGTTTACAACTGTAAGCTCATTGCCCTCCAACAGCTGGGTACTCATTTTAGCAACCTCGGAAGGATTTAAGACAACTGATGACAATGTTTTCATCACAATACTGAAATGCCCATAATTAAAACAGACAGTGTATGTACTTTTGTGGGTGAATGGTTTTTCTTTTGCAAATATTCTTTGGGGTCTAAGTGCATGTTTGTATGGAAGCCATGTTAACATGAGTTGGGTAAGAATTAGGTCTGCCCTCCCTGTAATGGTGTCATCATATTGAATGTTTTAACTTTTCCTGTAGCAATGTATGACAATGAATCCATCCATTCATGGTATGGAAAGAAGCGCTTTGTGGCTGGGTTGTAAGCCTGCTTCATGACCTTCTTGAACCCATCTACTAATGGAAAAAGCCTCCTACCATCAGCATAATCCTTTCTCTTCATCTGAAAAGCATTGTCCTTGATTCTTTTTTTTTTTTTTACTCCCATTGAATTTTGGGGACTGAGCTTGAAAGAGAGATTATATGTGTGTGAGAAAGATGGAGGGAGGAAGCGAGGGGAGACTTACTCTGTCACCTTTAAGGCCCATATCACCTTTAAACCCAGGGAAACCATCTTCACCCTAACACAGGAGGGGAAAAATCATGTTACATTTCTATCTGCAAACAGAATAGAAATTATTAAAGAACGTGAATGAATCCATGAGAATAATGTGTATAGCAACCATAGCTACTTTGCTCTAAGTCACAATATTTTACACTACTAAAGTTGGATCATAACATGCCAAATAATTTTAGTATGCCAGTTTTTCTATCAGGAAAAAAAAAACATATTGCAACAGCTAAACTGAATTACTTTTGAGCTTTCAAAGGGAGGATGAATAATGAGAAAGGTGTTTAAGCAACAGGCAAATTCATTTCTTAATTCCTCAAGAGGCTCTTCATTATACCATTGCTCATCAATATTTAAAATTTAAAATTTGGGACAATTTCTCCATAAGACAACTCAAGTTAAAAGGTCAACTAGGATATGACCCCAAAGGTGCTAGTTAGTCATTAAAGGATGATTAACACAATCATATTTCTTTTGTGACAATCATGTCATCCCAATAGAAAAGATAGGAATTGGGAGGAAAATAAAACCTCCTCAGTGTATAACCCTCTGAGACAATTCCAAATTAAGCCTGAACTCCAGAATACTGATCCCATGTTCAGAATGGGATTAGTCTTGAATTAAGAACCCCATTTTCTTTTTCCCCCCCTACTCAGATAGAGTTGATATCTACATCATCAGCAGATACAGAGAATGTTAAGATAGGTCTTCAGTTAAACCCTTGGATGTTACTGCACTGCTTCCTGAATATCAGGTAAATTGGAAAAAGAAACTCTCAGGGCTTCTGCCATGTCTAAGTATACTGTTTTGCTAACGGCTTCTGAAGTCTAGAATGCTACTAAACATATTGACAATCATATCCTAGTAACTGAGGCTCACATATTAACTAGCAAATTCAAGTAAGATTATTGCAAATTGACTACCAAAATACATTGTATTTCAGCTAGACTTGAGAAAAAGTAGTGTGCTACAATATCCGTATGCTTCTCATTGATTTATAAAGAGAATCCAGACTGTTTACTGTCAATCAAGAAAGTCTAATATGAATGATTGACAGTATGTACCAGCTATTATTAAGAAAACAACAAGAATTCTGTGCTTCTGCAATTTGTAAACCTGTCTATCTTGTATTCCCCTGTAGTTGGAAATGTCCTCTTTTCCATCATTACCTAAAAGCACTTGTAATTTTTGGCAGGAATTAAGAAAAGTTCTCTCCTCCCTCCCCCGTTCAGCAACCAAAAAATGTCTTTCCTGACTGACTTAAGTGTCAAAGCTGGTTCCAATGGCAAATATTGCAATACAGACATTATAATAAGATACAATGTTTATCCAAAGGAAGCACTCAACATATAAAATATATAGTTGTTGTTGAGGCAAGATATGGTATAAAATCCTAAAAACATAATGGGAGCCAGTCTAGTTGGACATGAATATTGTGGACAATAGTGATCAAAAAAAAAAAAAAAGACTGCATGAGGACTTATCAAAGCTATACATGAAATGTCCAGGTCAGGAAAGACCTAGGGGCTTAACAGATGACCCAAGAGGAGCAGCTTCCTACTGCCTCCTTCAGCACCAGATCAGGGCTGCAGTAACTGATGCTGTGGGCCTGATCTGGCAATTTGCCAGCCCAAAAAGGAGCAGCAAAATGTTACTTCTTTTTAGAATGGCAAAAAGTCATCCTTGCCGCTGCACCTAAATGCTGTGTCGCAGAAATAGCATGATGCCATCTGCCATCAGGGTGAGAGGGCAGCATGACACCAACATCAGGGCAGAGCCAGGGCATGCGGTCGCCATGTCCCCACTCCACTCCGATTCTGGCCCTTTGTGCCGGTCTGTAGAGACCCCTACTAGTCTAGATTCTCACAAGGATGCATTGATAAATGCAGAACATGGACTACAGGAATGAGCTTCCATGCTTGAAACCAACTGATGGTCTTTGGCTGATGAAGTCTGTGAGTGAGCAAGCATCCAGTACTATGAGGCCAGAAGTGCTACTGCCCCAGCTGCTATCAATCACAGCAATACGCCATTGGAAGGTGTGGAAGGCCTTCTCTGCTTCGGCATCGATTGGTGCCAATGATACTGTCATTCCAGCACCTAGGACAGTGATGGCTATCCTTTTAGGGACCGAGTGCCCAAACTAAAAGATCTTCCAGCACTGAGTATTGCTGGGGGCAGGACCTCTGGGGCAGGACTTCTCCCCCCCCCCCCCCGGGATTTCAGCTGCCCATGCAGAGACAGATGAAGGTCCGGGGGGGGGGGGAGAGGAGAAGAAGAGGAACAGGTATGCACCTCTTCCTCCTCCTTCCCCTGCGGGCTTCAGCTACCTCCGGAGAGGTGTATGCCTCTTCCTTCCCCCCCTTCTGTGTTTTGGGGGAAATGACTTCACATGCCATCTCTAGCGCATGTGCCATAGGTTCACCATCACAGACCTAGGATAAAAATGATTGCTTTATGTTTAGCTTAGGTTCCATTGGCTCTCAAGGATTATCCAAGACTAACTGCAGCCAGATGTCAATTGATGTAATTTTCCTACTTGTGAATGGCAAACTACTTTTGAACTAGACAGACTTCTCGAGGATCGTTGGGCTGATGGAACATAGCTTGGACTTTCTTCCAGGAAGTGGTAGATATTCTCAGATGGCTCAGAAGTGACAATTTCTCCACTAGGCAGCAAAATGCACATGCTAACTGTAGCATCTGAGGTTCCATTTCAGATAGTGCATCTAACAGCAGAAAAGCATAGGATACTCGATTTTTCTAGGTCCTAGAGTTTAGGATGTCCTCTCCTTTTGATTCACACTGTTCCCAGTTACAAATGAGCAACAGAAATCTATGAAATACTGAGGCTAGCCTTGTTTGGAGAAGACAACATGCCCTTTATAATCATTTCTATAAGGTTATAAAAGACAGGTACAAAAACCCTATTCATTGGCTGTCCCTATACACCTATCCACTATGCATTCAGCCTATGCCCCCAACAAAAAAAAAATCTCTTGCTTATTTTGGTAGAACTTTTCTCGACTACTTCATATACTGAAAACACAGTTATTTATGCCTATCAATTTCTCCTGTGAAGATGTATTATTAAGACTGTATTCTTTATATACAGTACCATGGTTCAGTACATGTAGCACTTGATTTTTATTAAAGAGTAAGCTCATTTTGTAAGAATGTATAAATTATGATTTTATTAAAAATAAAAGAATTACCTTTTCCCCTTTGCCACCCTTTAGACCACGGACACCATCTGCACCCTATTAGAAAATAGAGACAAGAATGACAATGTTATTTGATGCATTAGACAGAATTAACAGAAAGTTTATATCAAATACATGCAAAAGCAAGCAGGTCCATACCTTTACTCCACGAGGGCCAGGATAACCAATTGGACCCTGAGGACCGGGGGGCCCCTAAAATAAATTGGATTATAATTAGGTTGTGTTGTTATAAAAGACAATCATACAGCTGTTGTTTAATAAACATTTATCATTCATGAATGATCAGGGACATCAAAGGAACTTGTATTTTATCTCTCACAAGAGTTACATCCAATGCTACACAGCACATACAGATAAATTATCCTAGCTTGCTGTATTAGCAAACATTTCTTGAAAGCATCAAAAAGAGGATTTACTGGACACTTGATAATTACTGAATGGATTTATAATGCTGTTATCCATGCTCATTCCACCTGTCCACTATCAAGGAATTGTAAACATTGTTTTGGGGGAGGACTCATTCCATCTGTCCATTATCAAGGGATTGTAAACATTGTTTCCTTTGGCAATAACATGCATGGTAATAGGCCCTTAGTATTAGGAATTCTTCAGGTTAGTCAATTATGAGATCTAACAAGCATGACAACTGAATAAAAGGAGCTCTTTTATTGCTTTCATTGCTTAAACTATAGTCTGTACTCCAATACTCGTGTTTTTATGTACTATACTGTTGACAGTTCCTCCACTCCCAATCTATTCACCCATGATAGTGAACTGATCATATGAATGTTAAGAGGAGGTTTAAGGCTCCAACCTGCCATGTTCACCTTCATACACCATGTGACAGTTCAAAATCTTGCAGTCAGATTGAAGAGTGGCAAGTCCACTGACAGAGCTTGGCGGTGCTATGCAAAATATTTCTAATGACATAATTTACTCAGGGGCTGTACAGACAGCCCCTAAGGGGTGACATCCCACCACCCCTTTCCTTGCCAGATTGGGGCTTCACTTTACTGCTCTAAAAATCAGTGCCACAAACACCCTTCTTTTTTAGAGTGCCAAAAAGCTGCCTTTGCCATGGTGGTGACAGCTTTTCCACGCTCCTTTGGGGCAGCTTGTCTGAACACTGTGTCAAGGGAGCACCCTGATGCTGCCCACCATGTCGTGGGGTGCATGGCATGACAGCAGCAACAAGGCGGAGTCGGGGCAGCTGGCATGCGGCTACCACGCCCCGACTCCACCCCCAGGCTGGCCCTTTTGACTGGTCTGTACAGGTCATAGTCTTCACAACTGATCCCAGCACAGAATCAGCACAGAATTAGGCTACTGAATGTGCACAGAATAGGGCATAAAATCTCCTCCCTTCTTTACTCTGAATGCTAAAAAGATCCTTGTTATATCCTTACACACACAGGGACTATGGACAGAGAAGTAATCAATACATGTCCACTGGAGCATATTGGAGAAAATATGTGGACAGAAAAACATGGATTTGATTTGCAGTAGAATAGATTTTTCTACAGTCTAGAAATTCTTCTTGACTATAAGACGGGTCGGCAGATGGAAGATATTACTTGAAGAAAACAGGTAATTGCCTTACCCTAAGATTTTGCAAGAAGAGACGGGGGGAAAAACAATTCTCAGAAGTCAGAGAAACAGAGCAAACTGAATCAAACTTCCATTCATCTAGCTCAGGTAATTTACATTGACTGGTATCTCATCTTCAGGGTTTCAGGCAGGAGAGGCCAGGAATTCAACTCAAGACTTTATGCATCAGACATGTACTCTACTGTTCAGTTATGGCTCCTCCTCTTGCACTGTTCTTTGACAGTTGTGCTACTCATCTCAGAAAGTATTTTCTAGCTCTATGATGTAATTCTGGTATGATTTTCTTTCCCACTATTGAGGAAGAAAGATAGTAGAACAAAACTGCCAGAGAGAAATTAGTGTATGCTGGTATATGATATCCATGTAGACTTTGCAGAAATGATCCACAAACCCAAGAATGGTACTATGGACCAATCTTGCAATATCAAAATGGATTTTGTCCTTTTTTGCCCTACTCATTAGCATAAACAAACACACAAAAATGTCAATTTGTTGGCCTTCTCACATTGAATCACTTTGCCAGCCCAAAACAGGAGAAATACCTGTAATTGATTGTGTTTCACAATTGTATAATCTTGTACCTCAAAAACAGCTTTCCTGCCATGACAATAGCTGAATAGTACTGAAGAGCCATTGTGATATAGTGGCTTGAATGTTGGACTGGGACTCTGGAAGACCAGGGTTTGAATCCAAGCTCAGCCATGGAAACCCACTGTGTGACATTGGGCAGGTCACACTCTATCAGCATCAGCAAATGGCAAAGGCAAACCCCTTCTGAAGAAACTTGCCAAGAAAAACCTATGATAGATTGGCCTTAGGGTCACCATAAGTCAGAAATGTCTTGAAGACACACAAGAAGAAGCTGAAGTGAAGAAGGAAAGAGCTTGAGGGTGAATGGATGTAAGAAGGCTGTCAGGCCCCCAGCCCCTTGGGTGGGTGGGGGGTGGGGGTGTTGCCTCTGTGGCCATATGCATTCATTGTTCTAAAAAGGCAGCTACAGTCTTTATTTACACGTGCCAACCAACTTTATTAAAACACCTCTACCAATACTCAAAACACAATGGGGTTAGCTTCACCAGGCGTAGGTTGATTAATCTAAAAAGTCCAAAGAAACTGTCCTCATTCTCCTGAGGGTAGTTTCAGTCTGACTCCCTTTCTTAGTCTAATGTTCTTGGGGCTCTCCTGGGGCTGGCCTCACTACTTTCTCAGGGGTCTCCCACTCATATTTATCTAGGAACCACCTTCCCCTTCCTTGGCTGCCTACCAGGTCACAGGTCTATTCCAATCCGGCTCCTCTTGGTCCAAGACCAGGAGCAGTGGGGTTAGGGGAGGGCTAGTTGGAGAGTTGACCCTGACCCTGCACTGAGCCTCTGCACCTGTCAAACCTCCAGCACCTCCTCGCACCTCTTCTCCAGCAGCCTCTTCCTGCCAGGGTGAGATGTGTTCCCAGCCTTCTGCAGCACGAGGAATTTCCCAACTATTTCCCTTGCTTTCCATGTCTCCCCCTTACTTGACCACTCCCTCTTTCCTTTAAAGCCTCAGCCTGTTCTGCCTTTCTGCCTTCCCTTAGCCCCTCCCTCCTCCCTCTTTCCTCCCCTGGCTGGCTTGGCACCCGTGTTGATTAGAGTTGCCAGTCTCCTCAGCTACTTCATCCTTTCCTTATCCAGCCTTGACATTCCTCAGAATCGGCTCCGGTACACTTTGAGCTTCAGTAGAGGCCAGGTGCAGGAAACCTCTGCCCCTCCCTTCCCCAGCATCTTTGTTTGAGTATGGGGATGTTGGTCCACACCCTGTCTCCACTTCCTCCTCTGTTTCAGAAAGGCCATATGATATTATGAATAAGAATGAAAGCATGTAGGTAGGAAATGCCAAGGGGAGGGGAAGCTCATGTTTTCAGTTAACATGTTCCATTCCATCAGCTTGTAACTAAAGTTATATATATATAATTTCATATATTTTTTCTACTAATTTACCGGTATATTTTTCCCACTAAAAATAATTGTGATAATAATATATATTCACAGTTATTTTTTGTGGAAAAATATAAATTAAACCTCTGCCTTTAAGACCTTTACGTAGTATTTCTCATGATCTGAATTTAAGGCATAAAAGGCTTTCTTCAATATGTCCTGAATATAACAAGAACATAGAGATATGGCAAAAAAGAATAAACATACCAAAGCTCCTTTGTCTCCAGACTGGCCTTCTTTGCCTGGGTGACCCTATTTACAAAGCATAGTGGTGAGTTAGTATGTGGACATATATACATCATTATGCACATTCACTTGAATGCAGACATTTCTATGTATAAATAAATTTAATCACAATGGTCATGCATTTAATAACTTTCTCTTATCCCAGGAAAGTACTTTTGTTTTGTTGAGGAAGGCTAGAAGTTTCTAACAGAATTTTCAGTAACTTTTCAAACTATAATTCCCAGCATTTTTTGGAATGCATTGCAAGTGCCTGTAAGTTCTGTTCAATTTTGATCATCAGAACAAAGTAGGCTAGAAGTAAATTTCTTCACAGTGGCCAAGTGGATATTTTTTGGAAACTATGAAGCAGGAAATCCATGGGTTAGCTGTTCTCTTCAGATGGTATAACACACAGGTTCTAAAGTGGAGGTGCCATTTAAGTAAAGTTTACAGTTTATTCTTTTGAATCAATATGTCTAAATTTTAGATAACATTCATAACAGACAGACAGAAAATAGCTGGCTGAACTAATCCTAAACCAGCTGAAGCTGGGCTAAATCGAAACCACTTGTACTTTAAGGAAATTTGAAATTACATTTGCCCTGGTTTAATTTTGTCACAACATTGTGACTGTTTTCATGGCTTGCAGGATGTTTGGATCAGGTATAAATCCTGTAATATCATAAATCCTGTAAGCACCCCCCGTTCCACACACATCCATCTTTTTTCTTTCTTTCTTTTTTGGCTCTTTTGCCCACAGATCCTAGCCAGCAAAGCAGTTCTTCTGGCAAATTGTTATGTCAGCAGGTCTCCTTAAAAAGTAGGGAGAAGAGGAAACTGCATGAAGAGGGACAATTTTGGTGGAAGAAGTTCACATCTAATCCTATCTTCTTGCAGCTGGCAGATCTTTGAGTCAAAATTGCATTGCCTGTCAGTGGCCATCTTCACAACTTGTAGTACATACATTAATGGCACTGGTCACAGTCCTTTTGATTACACATACAAGGGTAACCTTTTTTATATCCTTTATTTTTTAATATCATAGAGAAGGTGATATTCACCCCAGCACTCCACACCTTCCAACTTCCCCAACTCCATAGGTGCTTTCAAGCACCTAGAGTGTGTTGTGATGTCTGCCCATCTGCTGAGGATGAGGTGGGGATGGGAAAGGCACACAGTTAGCAAATGACCTGGCTGTAGTTCTACAGGTAGGAGACTTTGACTTTGCCTTCTCAGGTCTCCAGCAAGTTGCTGAAGATCCAGGGGGACATGCTCAGCACTTTCCCCAGCAACAGTAAATTGCTATCAGGTGTAGCCTGCTCCCCTTAACTGTACCCATCCTTTGAAGTGCACACCAGGTACTTGAAAACTGTCTTTTAGGGATGTGAGGGACATGAAATTACATGGGCAGAGCATTATGTTAAAGGTGATATTGTGGCCATTGTATAGACATGTGCTTTTTTTTAAAAGCCCATCTCAGATTTCATGGAGAGATACTGAAAATTCTGGAAAAAATAGTTAAAAGACAAGGGACATCTAGTACCCAAACAGTTGATATAAAACTTACTTAGGAACCAAGTGCCAAGTTCACTTTTTGCAGTCCCTTATAATATAACAAAATGCTATGTAAAGAGATCTTATAGCACCTTTGAGACTAACTGAAATAAAGAAGTTGGCATCATGAGCTTTTGTTGACTTCAGACTACTTCCTCAGATGCTTTTGGTGGAATCTGAGGAAGTAGACTGAATCTGAGGAAATAGACTGAATCTGAGAAAGTAGAGCATCTGAGAAAGTAGACTGAAGTCTACAAGATCTCTCTACATACAGACTAACACGACTATATCTTTGAATTCTATAACAAAATTCTGACATTGGAACATGACCAAAAGAAAAAAAGGTGGAAAAGATCAATATAGGGCCCCGGCAGACGGCTTAAAAAGCCGTCCTGGAGGCAGGGAAGAGGAGGGGCAGCTGCACGCTCAGTGCCCCTTCCTCCTCCCGAGGTTGCCCTCGGAGCCACCGGCCCTCCGCACGGCCAGCGCTCTGAGGGCAACCTCCCGCCGCAGCGTCCGGACACACTGCGGCGGAAAAGTCAGTGAAAGGAGCGCTATTTTAGCACTCCTTTCAGGGACGGGGAAGGTGCGCCGCAGGATCAAGGCGTGGGGATGCCTCGGTCCCGCGGCGCACCTTCCCAGGGCAGCCCCGTGCCACCAGTCTGCTTCCCCCCATAGTTCTGATGTCATCACCCTGTGTATTTTTTTTTAAAAAAGCCTTTCCATTTCACTGGCTGTCACTTATTGAGCTGGATGAGAACCCAGTCACATTATTGCTGCTATAATCAACAGCACTATCTCTCTTCAACTTTCTTTTTTCTTTCTGGCATGGATGATATCCCATAACACATCTTTTAGTACTAGAAGTTAGTGGAGGAAATAAAAAGAGAAGAAACAGTACTGCTGATTTCAGTGGCAGCCATGAATCAATCATAATGTCTAGTTCTAGTCTAAGGTACACATTGGATTTCTGCGGTAGTTAGAAATTATAGACCACAGAATCACACTTCATATGGAAACCTCTAAATCATTTTGAAAAAGATGTAGGGAATCTCAAGAAATTGATCTAATCACATTGACAGCATTACATCTCTTTAGTGACTTTCCATGAAATGATGAATTACAACCTAAAATAAGACATTTTTGAAGCTGCTGTTTTGTTTCAGGACCAAATAATTCCATAAAAATAATAATGTAAGGACATGTAAAGCATTTGTGAATTTTCCCGTTTGATGTATTTTTCTATGGATGATGTGAACTGATTGTTTTTACTTGTCACTGAACATTACCCTAAGTACACCATTAAAGTTATGGCAAACAAGATAAAAGAAAACAGTAATGGAAATATTTTATAGCATGTGGAAATCAATAATCAGAAGGCTCTTCCACTTGAGCTAAATCTGCATATTTCTTCTGTTTTGTTGTCCATATAGATATTTTCAGAATAGCAAAATAATTATTAGTTTAATAATATGACTCAAGCTCTAATCCTATATACTCTAAACCTAAAGTATCATTTTACTTGACTGGAACCTGCTTCTCAGAATTTTTCACAATTCTTTCCCTCCCTCTTTAGAATATTTATCACTTTTCTTCTAGTTCAAATTCCCTCTCAATGCTGAGTTCTTGGATTACTCCAGGAGAGGGCAAAGTGTGGCCCACAGCATAAAGCCCCTCAAAGCCACCAGATCTCTTACATTTTAATTATTTTCAGGGTGAGTTGGGGGTGAATTTTTTGCCCCCAAACCACACTAAAAAGCAATAATTTGCTACTCTAACCCTAGTGGCTCCCAAATCTTCCCAAAACAGACCAAAAAAGGGGGGAATCAATCAAAAATTGGCCAAAATTTGACTAGAAGTGACATCATGTCACATGGTGTATGCTGAAATGTGCTTCTGCAGTCTGCCTCACAGGCATAGGAAGGAAAGATATCACCTGCCCTTTTCACACTTGTCTAATCCTGGATTACTCTATTCCACTTTCCTTCAATACATAAAAACATCAAAGGTACAGGAATTCATCAGACCTAGGGCTAAATCCAACTCTTAGCCCCAACTAGAGGAGACCCACTGAAGCAATGAAAACTTGGCTAGTCAACATTTGTTTCAGTTAAGTTTAATCGGTTTACTCCAGTTAGGACCAATTACTGAATTTAGCTCTTGGCTTTAAATATATAGTGAACCTATTAAAATCAATAGACTTTCTAGCTGTAGCTGACACAAATCCCATTAATTTTGGCCTGAAATGGAAGGACCGAAAAAACCACAGCAGGGCCGCACTAGAGCCATTCGTGCTGGGGCCTAAGTGACTACACACACCCAGCCCCAATATGGGCTTCTGCTTCAGTTTTACACCAGGCCAACAAAAGGAGCTGTATTTTACCACTCCTTATTTGCCTGGTTCTTTTCTTATGCTCTGCCCTGAACATGGTGGGACTGCGTCATTTGGCTCAACTGTTTCAGGTCTTTATCTACTCCAGGTAGGACTGTTTTTGAACTTGGTCCTGAGGTTCCAACTGATTGTAAGTTCCACTGGATGTATTGGGGCTTACATCTGAGTAATATCAACAACTGCACTCTAATTTTTATTCCTTCTTTCCAGGGAACCCTAATAACTGTACTTATGGGAAGAAGCTAGGAATTAATAACAGAAATTCCCTAGTATACCCTACAAACTGCAATCCCCAGGAAGAGGCAAAGACAGATACACTAGTAGAGTACTGTATTATACTCTCTTATAAACTAAATGATCCTACCATATTATTTGTTATAACACACAAAAGGGATTTTTTTCTAAGATGTTGTCTATTATGACAGATGCATCATGTAAAAAAAATTATTTAAAAATACCAGATTATGCATATATAAATTCAATCAATCATTCAATTAAAATTCATACAACTAACTATAATCTAGTTAAGCAAGTCAAACAGCCCTACATGGAGAGCCACATGCACCATGATGAAGATACACTGGCAAAGAAAAGTTCAACACAATAAATGGGCTAGTTTTTAAGGTACTAGAAAACACTTTGTTATGATTAATTGGTTTTACTCAGTCAGAATTTAATTTTCTTAGTTTTTGTTTGGAACATGAAAGCAGTTGTCAGCATGCGCATGTTAAGCATTCAGTCTCCCTATACCAGCAGTCAGATGACATATATATATATATATATATATTGCTGACAGAATAAAGATTCACATTTCCCTGCAAAGACAGGTCTCCCCTAGCTTTTCCATCATGTTAGTTTCTAGTAATTTACATTTGCACCAGACCAAAGAGGTCAGGCATCTAAATATGTTTTCTTTTCTTTCTTTTTTGTACCTTCAATGTCATTGGTATTTCTCATCTGCCCTTTCAGTAGCTCCTTTTTTAAAAAAACTTAAAGCCCTAGATGAAAAACATGGATCAAGTTCAAATAATGAAACTGGATACAGGTTCTGTTCTTAGCTATCAAGGATATGATCTCCTTGTTGAAATTCATGAGTATGGAGCCACAATGTGATTTTTTTCTTCCTTTCTAATATAAAATAAAAATTGACAAAATGTTATGCTACTTACAGGAGGGCCATCAGCACCAGGAAGTCCAGCAAGGCCAGGCTTGCCTGGAGGTCCCTGAAGAGAGATGAAGAAACACTTTTGAGAGACCAATCAAAGATAAGGCTGCAAATAGCTGCAAGCAAAAGATTACTTATGAACAAAGTGAAAATGCAATCAGTAAGAGGGAAAGAAGATAATGCTCCAACATTCAGAACCTCGTAAAAGTCATTTTGAAGTTGGCACCTGATTGATACTCAGAAATGTGTTATTTGGACAGGGAAGGGCTAAGTTCACAACTGAAAGAATTGTATTAACTTATTACCAGAGCTGGGAAAAGATACTTTACAACTCCCAGAATCCTTTACATAGCCATACTTTATTGGAACATAACTATCACTGTTCATGCTGGCTCAGGAATTCTGAGAACTGAAAAGGACTTAGAAAATAACTTTCAAAGTGCTGTTGAAAACAACATGATTTATTATACCTGCATCTCTTTCTTTCTTTCTTTATTAAGCAATTTGTATCCTGTTCTTCTTACCCAACTGGATATAATGAACTAATATCTAAAATTTGGTTTGTGCCAAAATTCTCTTATGAATGGTGACAATCTCAAATAAAATTGGGTGAATGCCTGAAAATAGACACAGACACACAGACACTTTTCTCAAGTTTTAGACAGATATCAGTGACTGCAGGTAGTTTCATTTGGGTGACTATCAGCATTTGCTGGTGTTTTTCTAAGGCCTCCAACATTTGCCATTCCCACTCCCAGATTGTCAATAACATGAGTGTTGACATTTACCAAATGTAAAAGTGATTCCATTAGAATGGCTAATATTTAATCATAAAAATAGCACACATAAGACAAGATAACAAAAACTGGAACAACAGCAGTATCTATTGGAACAACAAAAGAATAAAGGTAGTCTATGAAAAATGTCATTCTGTATCTAATAATTTTCATTTCTGCGTGAAATATATACAGGAAATATTGATTTTTGAGAAGGTATCATGTAGTATAAGCCAAATTGTATATTTTTTTTTTTTTTATATAAATTGTCATCAGAGTCAAAAGGCACCCTGACTTCTGGTACTTTGATGAGAATATTGTTGCAAAGAAAGTATTGTTCAAGCGAATTCAATCAGTGATTGTATTACCTATTTTCTATGTGATTAGTACATCCCTCTCATTATATGGGCTTAATTTACTTTAAGTTATGTCAGTACACTGCCATAAAGGGGAAGTTATGTTGTGTTGTGACATCATTGCATCTACCACGTAATCCCTGATTGGCTTGGAACACTCCAGGATAATTAAAGCAGAGAAGAAAACGGTGTCAAAACAGCAATAGATAGCTGCAGGAAGAATATCAAAGGCTACTTGTGCAGGAAACAGTATAACATGCTTAAAATAGTATTTTGTGCAAAAATATTTTTCTGTTTAGAAAATGATATTTCCTGATCAGAAAAGCCACATGCATTTTTATTTTATTTTATTTTATTTATACGCTACCTATCTCCTAAATTAGACCAAAGGAGGCTCACAGAATATATTTTTAAAAACAGTGCAGTTTTAATAACAGAATTAAAAAGATCACATATTGATTTATTTGCACATAATAAATCTGACACTGCAAATAGTCTTCAAGCAGGAAATCTTTTTGAGGGACTTCTTGCAGCAGGAAGAAAATCGTTAAAATTGCTCATTTCTTCCTTTAATAACAAAATTAGGGGCAAAATAGACTGTCCCAAAAGGGTGGATTGGGGCCACCCTGGAGCTGTGGCAAACACATGCCACGGCCTCAATCTACCCCACCGCCAGCCCAAACAGGAGCGGAAAAGATCTGCTTCTTTTTGGGTTGGTTTTGGGCCACCTTAGGCAGCCCCAACGCAACCCCAGGTATCTTCTGGGCATTCCAGAGGCATGTGTCATCAAAACACCATGCCCCCAGAGTGACTGGATGCTGCCCCCATGTGTTGCCCAGCATGACTTCTGGGCGTCTCGGGGGCATGCACTGTCAAAATGCCATGCCCCCAAGCTACCTGGAAACTGGCTTTCTGGGCCATCTGTCCAGCCCCTTAATGAAGATTTGCACTGTAGTGTGCAGCTAGGAATGCAGAAAATGACTGAGGTAGAGATGCATGTGAGACATCAGTATGAATTTTTGCTGGCCAAAAGAAATCAGTCATGTTCTACTCAATTACCTATTCCAGAAGAGACTAATAGGGAGCCTGATGCTGTTTCAAGCATCCCACATGTAAATAACCTGACAGTAGGAACTTTTTCTGCAAGTGTATCTGACATCCACTCAAAAGCCTCAGTTAGGATGTTTTTTAACAAAGAGAAAATAAGTCAGTCTAATTTTAACACAGTGAGTTAGGGAGCTCAAGGCTGTGTGTCTAGTGTCTATGCTTGATTTGCCCTTCAACATATAAAATAAATATTATTCTGAAGACCATTTATAATTATCAAAAGACAGAATGTAACTTCTGGAAATTAAATA
>CM034706.1:160145381-160164558 GCA_020142125.1 Phrynosoma platyrhinos | reverse complement strand
CAACTGAAGTAAGTATATTTCTAGTAAGAATATATTCTAGTCTCCACATTTCCAACAGCAACAAAAAAGCAGTATTTGCTTCAAGTCTCATGCAAACGCCTGGTACAAATTTGTATTTACAACAAAAATGCTTCACTAAAATATAAGAGACTCACAGAAATTACAAGAATTAAAAATCCTGTATATATAGACATATAATTGTCTATGATTTTGTTGATGCTTCTTTTCATATTATCAAAAAAACTATTTTTTTAAAAAAAAAATAGGAACTTATAAGGAAGCTGATTAAGTCCACCATCAAGAGCTAAATTCTAGGGCAACTGTTCAGTCTGTAATGTTTGAAAGAATAGTAATTTCCCTCCTCCTTGACCTTGCTGTCTGCTCTTCCACTTGTCCTCTCCAAAGATATAATCAGTAAGAAGACTATGGGAAGGTTTGTTTTGATGCCTCCCGGAGGGGTGCTTTTTGTGCTGAGCTTTTCATGGCTAGCCACCAGTGACAGCTACTCTATGCTCTGGCTAGGAACAGGGACTAATGAAGTCTTGCAATGGTATTGCCATTGTGAGACTTAGAGTGATATATGGTGTGATTTTCATGTCAGCTCTCAGGGGGAATCTCACAGGATTCTCCCACTGGAATGACACAGGAACAGAATCAGAAATAGTTTTTTTTGTGGGTTTTTCGGGCTGAGAGGCCATGTTCTAAAAGAATATATTCCTGATGTTTCACCTGCATCTGTGGCTAGCATCTTCAGAGAATGGTGGCATGGAGGTATTTGGGATATATATACTGTGTGACCCTTGTTTGAGAGGATTAGCATGTAATCTGTATTGTTCTGTTGAGGCAAGGCCAGCCTGAAAAATCAGCAGTAGCAGAACATGTTATAAACTAGGGGTCGGCAACCTACGCCCCCCGGGCCGGTTCTGGCCCAGGTCGCCGGACTTACTGGCCCAGGCGGACCCCTGCCGCTGCCACCGCCGCCGCATGCCGCCGCTGCCGCCGCACGTTTTCACCTCCGTGCGGCCATGCGCACCGCAGCTGCCATTTTGGTATTCAAAATGGCAGCTGCGACATGAGTGGCAGTGGCCATGCATGCGGTGGCGGCGGCAGCAGCGCGCGCGGTGGGGGTCGTGCACGGCGACTGGAGGTGCGTGTGTGCATGTACGCACGCGCCGGGTTCCCCCCCCCTCGGCCTGGCAGAGAGGAGGACTTCGGGGGACCAGCCTAGGGCTAAAAAAGGTTGCCTACCCCTGTTATAAACCAAGCTGGGCACAAAATGCTATTTGAAAACACTGACATTCTGGACCATGCCAACAACTACTGGGTCAGAATGCACAGGGAAGCCACTGAAATCCACAAACACCTGGATAATTTCAACAGGAAAGAAGGAACCTTGAAAATAATAATGAAAAAAAAATGGCTACCAGTCCTCAAAAAGTCAGGACTCAGCAAATGCAAACGAACTTCACCAAGGGTCAGAGGTTTCCCAGCAGACAATGGACCATTAATTCTCAGACATTAAATTAATTAAAAAGACACTAATCTGCTTCTCATATCCTACTACTTTGAGGCCTTGCAGAACAATACACAGATTTACATGCTAATCCTTTCAACCAAGGGTCACACAGTATATATACCCCACACACCTCCATGCCACCATTCTCTGAAGATGCCAGCCACAGATGCAGGTGAAACATCATGAATATATTGTTCTAGAACATGGCCTCACAGCCCCAAACCCCACAAAAACCTGTTCTTGTAACTGTTCTTGTAACATTTGAGTGGGAGCCTTGGAGGTACTGGGCAATGTAGTCCTGAGGCTTTAAGAATCATAGGGCTTCTACAGATGGCGCTTTGCATTGTTTTGGAGGCAGGGGAGGGGAGAGGCAGCCGGACACCGGATGCCTCAACCCTTTCCCGAGGATGTTATCGGAGCGCCTGCCATTGCACACGGCGAGCACTCCAATGACATCCTTCCATGACAACGTCCAGACACTCTGCTATGGAAGAGATGCGGAAGAGGCGCACATCACCTCTTCTGGTGCCCTTTCCGCGCCTTGAGGAAGGAACACTATTTTAGCACTTCTTCCAGGGCCAGCAGAAGAGTGGGAGGCCCACTCTTCTCAGGAAGGCCCACGGCCGCCCATCTGCATCCCACCATACTATCCCTTAAGGAACTCCAAGAAAAAGGCTGCAGGGTTCTAGCCTAGTAGAGCTAGAGCTAGCATGTGTACCTCATATCTAAGGCTACATCTACACTGCAGAATTAATTCAGTTTGACACCACTTTAACTACCATGGCTCCATCCTATGGAATTATGGAATTTGTAATTTTTTGAGCTATTAATCCTTCCTTCTCAGAAAGATCTGGTGCCACAACAAACTACAAATCCCAGGAATCCATAGCACTGAGTCATGATAAAGGGACATCAAACTGCATTTTTCTTCAGTGCAGACAATGCCTCAGTAATAAAAAGAGGGGTGCAAATGGGCAGCTCTGGGCTGCCCTGGGAAGTGGCGGATTGGGGTCACGGCTACCCCACGCTGCAGCCCCAATCCTCTCTTTTGTCACCCCGAAAAGAGCGGCAAAATGCTGCTCCTTTTAGAGGCAGCAAAAGGCCGCCCTTAGAGCCGGCGCATGGCTGTTCTTTGCTGTTTCCTGTACAGCAGCCACTCACCCATAGACCACAAGGTTGCGAGTTCAGTACTAACCAGGGCTCAGGCTAGACTCAGGTCTGCATCCTTCCGAGATCTCTAAAAGGAGTACCCAGCTGTTGGGGGGCAATGAGCTTACAATTGTAAACTGCTTAGACATCCCATAGCGCAATATGAAGTGGTATATAAATGAAATGAAGCTGCTTTCCGGTGCAGTGTGTCTGCAGCTGCCCCATCCCAACTGTGTCTCCAGGCCAGCCCTTTGGGCCAGTCTGCAGAGACCCAAAGACTTCCATTTGACTGACACACAGTCCCAATATTCTTTGGACTTGGTAGTTCTGATATTCCTAACACTTCAAACATGGCCTCTCAGAAATCAGGATGATAAAACGATCCAGTCTTATGTTACAAAAAAGTATTGCAAGCTATACTCAATAAAAGTTTACGGCTAATTTCATCCACAAAACCTATCAATGAAACATTTTCCCTTTACTCCTACTTACTCAAGTTGGTGCTCTAAGAGCAGATAGGTTCCAGGTGGGAAAAAGTAGTGTGCTACTGTTGTTCTTTTATTTGCTTTTAAATGTAGCAAGAAAATTATGTTATCATTTGAAATGTAGAAAAACTTGCAATTTTTTCCCTTAAATTGTGAATTAAAGATAAGGTAGGAAAAGAATACATGTTGGGTCTGTCTTTGACAGCTGAAAGGCATTGTCTGGCTCACATGATAGATTGTGGGAAACGTATGTGTGTTCTACAATTTCACTAAATAATATTGTTGTAAGCAAAACAATGCATAGATTTTTATCAGAAATGATCTGAACCCCCTCTGTAGTAATGAAGTTTTTTAAAAAAAACAACAAAAAAACTCAAATGATATAAAACAGGGAAGGAGAAAGAAAAGAGAAGGAAGCAAAACCATGGTTTAAAATTCATTAATAAAGGTTAAGGTAAAGATCAGATAAATAACAAAAAGTATGTAAAGTTCTACATAATTTTAGTTTTTCTATGTGGGTATTATTAAAAAGTAGGAAACCAAAATATCAGTTCATATGAAATACTAGCTTTAAAGATAAGTTTAAGAAGAGAATGCTATTTTGTTTACAAAATAACTAAACTAATATCTACAGTTGAGTTCTCTGACAGGTGATGGAAAGAAATTTCATTAAATTTGTCATTCTCAATGGAAGTCATATTTTCATACTTCCCAAGAGATGTGAAAAAAAGCACACCTTCCTCAAGCATTTGTGAGGGAATTTCTGAGAAATAAAGTGTGCACAATGCATATGTTTTAAAAAACAAGGGGCTAAAATATGAGTTGCTGAAAGAAACACACATAACTAAGCTTTAGGGGAAACCTGCCTCATTTAAGGAAATAATGACAATTGCATTAAAATTGTGTGTATTGGAGGAAGAAAACAGAAAGCCTTGCAACTCAAGATGAATCAAGGAAAGGCGGGGGCAGCTGAGATTCACAAAATCCCAGTGAACACAATGATGAGAGTTTTTCATATCCTTATGCTCACATCCCTATGCTCTATATGGACATATTAAAATGGTTCTAGCTAATTGTTATTGGCAGGATACTCCTCACACCACCACTGAGTTTTCCCTTCATTCTGAGTAGACTTGCAGATTATTTTGACAGGGACAGATCTGTCTGTACATTCCTTTATTTAGCAGTATCTATTGTGCCATACTCAGCAAGGTATCTCTGGAGGTTCACAAGCAGAAAAGAATAATGATGATAATCTCCTTCTCTCTATCTTATATCTGCCATTCAAAGGAATAGTGCTTTTGAACATGGACAAACTATTGAACTCTCCTGCCTGATAATCACTCATAAATCTGAACTTTAGGATAGAAAAGGGAAGAATATTCAAGTCTTGTTGTTTTTTTAATGGTTGAAAATATGTTTCTCAAACATCAGAAAACCTTAATGAGGAAACATCAGGAAACTCTAATGAAAATATTTGCAGTTCAAATCAGTGCAATATTCACACATCAATTTTGCCCCCCCACACACACACACCAATACCCCAAAAAGAGTATTTTTTTTTCTTTTTTAGCACAGGAAATGAAATTTGTATTGTAAGCCATATTGAGATCTTTGGATATGGGGTGAGTTATAGATATTTTAATAAAATAAAATAATAAATAAATTTTCTGTACAGAAATATTTTCTATACAAAAAATGTTGAACAAAAAGTCATGTTCAAATTTTGCACAGAACAAGTGAATAGCCTTTGAAAACCAAAGGCTTCCTTGCAACAGGAAGAAAACTGCTAAAATTACTTGTTGCTTCCTTCAATAATGAAATTAGTGAAGAATTACACCCCTACTCTAGGAACTGCAGCCAAGCAAACATAGGTAGTTGGTGGCATCTGTGCCCTCAGACCAGAGAATCTGCATAGATTTTAGTTTGAATTTTAAAGGAGGTATGTAAGAAGCACTGTAGCACCAATATAGCCCAAGCACCTAAAGTCTTGAGTGGATTTGCTGCACCAGAGATGTGCCTAGATGCCATTGTGTGACCACATGGCCGAGGGCAATCTAAAGCTACTGCACTGTTGCTGTACTAAATTGGCCTTGATCTGATATTTCCCTGCACAGGAAATAACTAACCCCCTTTTCAGATGGTGCTTTGTGCCATCTTGGAGGCAAGGAAGGGGAGAGCCAGCCTCACGCTGGGTGTCCCAACCCCTTCCTGAGGATGTCATTGGAGCGCCCGTCATTGCACACGACGGGCACTCCGATGACTTCTTTCCAGCTCAGTGTCCAGACACGCTGAGCTGGAAGAGATGCCGAAGAGGTGCGTGCCACCTCTTGTGGCACCCTTTCCACGCCTTGCGGAAGGAGCGCTATTTTAACACTCCTTTCAGGGATGGAAAAAGAGTGGATCGGGGCCAAGGAGTGCTGCAGCCTTGGCCCCAATCCATGGCTTCTAGGAGAAAGCAGAGAAAGACAGAATCATGGCATAATGTTTTTTTACTGGTCGAGTTACGAGTGATCTTGTTCTAGTGAGGTGCAATACCAGTACACACAACCAAGAATTTTAGACTTTATCTGTTGGTTATTCAGCAGTAGAGTGTCACTTACTTTTTCACCAGGAACTCCAATTGGGCCTTGTGGACCAGGAAGCCCCTATTAAAAAGATCACAGATTGTCATAAATCAAAGACAATAATAGACATATTTTCCCCATTTCAGAGTCCTCATTACGATGTTACAAAAAAAAAAGTCCCCTTTAAAGGGGGAAAAAAGAGAGAAAGAAACATCAACAGGGTTATAAGAGCTTTTACTCTGGCTAATTTGCTGGCAGAAAACATATAACATGATCCAGTACCAAAGCCTCCTCCAGGTATGGCTGTTCTTGTTGGCATTAAGGGAGCTCTGAAGGAGGGCAAAGTCAAGAAGGGGCAGTATCTGTGCAAACGTAGTATCTTTCCCCCTCTCACTTGCAAGAGGAATATTTTCAGGATTGTTTATGAAAGCCTAGAAGTAAGAATAAGCTCACTGAGGGGGAAAAGCATACCAACACCCTCCTTACTCTTTAGCTTTTTTAATGTTTCTTCAGTGGAAGAGTCACTGAATACTTACTTGTGGACCTGGGATTCCTTGCTGGCCAGGAGGTCCTGGTTCCCCTTGGGGGCCCTGTTGTGCAAGAAATGCATGGGGAAAAGATCACTTTGGTGACAAAGAAATTCTTCCTTTCATTAGTCAACCACCACCACTGTTATAAGTTCAGCATACATTAGGGATGGAACGAAAATTCAAAAATATTTGAAAAAATACAGGTTTAATATCCCACATCTGAAATTCCAGAAGCAGTTTGGATTTTGGATTTCTTTAGGATTTCAGAATACCCTTATTTGCACATATGTACATAATGAAATACTTTGTAGATGGGATCCAAATCTAAACACAAAATTAATTTATGTTTCCCATACACACACACACACACACACACACATATAGCTTGAAGGCAATTTTATACAACATTTTTGAGTAATCTTGTGCACAAAGTTTTTGTACATTGAGCCATCAGAAAACAAGAGTGTCACTTTATCAGCCACCCATGAAAAATGTTTTTATTTTCGGAGTATTTTGGAATTATTGATAAGGGAATCTCAACCTGTAGTTCAAAATATGTTTTTAGAATGTCAAGAAACCCTGACAAGAAGAATCTCAGAGGGAATGAAATCTTCAAATTTCAGGATTTATGCTATGCAAGATTTACACATGCTCCTCCCCCCCCCCACAGGATATGCTGTTTGCTGTGCTTAAAAGAATGTGCAAATTTTGAGCAGAATAAGGCCCAAACTGTGAATATTCTTCAAAAACTGAAAAGTGGGAAGAAAATTGCTAAAATTGTTCATTGCTTCCATTGAGAATGAAATTAGCAAAGATTTACATCTCTAGCATATGTTACCTAATTTTTTCTCTGGTAGCCCCCACCGAAATATCATCTTAAAATAACATTTGTGATGGGCTAATAATTCTATGCCTTCACTAATGCCATAGACAGACCAATAGTTTAATTAATTTCTAGTCTCCTGTATCTGGGGAAAATACCAGGATTAAGATACTGAAAATGCTAACACGGGATAGAAATGAAACATGAAAATGCAGAACTGCTTACCAAGTTTCCTTTTGGTCCCTGTGGGCCATCAATACCTGGGATTCCCTATATCAAAGAACAGAATAAAAGCTATGCTAGTCAGAGATACATTTATTGAGACATTCAAAAGATAAGCTATTATATTTGAGGATGTGGACAGGATCCTTGGAGAAGTGATGGCCACCACATGCTTTCTGGGTCTTTGCCCTTCCTGACTCCTGAAAGCAGCTAGAGGGGAACTGGCTGAGTGGGTAAAGGGAGTGGTGAACACTTCACTGCAGCAAGGCAGATTTCTATCCTGCCTAAAGGAGACTGTAGTGAGGACATTGCAGAAAAAAACTCACTGGATCCCACCATTCTATCGGCCATTCTCTAACATCCCATTTTGGGGCAAAGTTCTGGAGTGAGTGGTGGCCTCCCAACTCCAGGGATTTCTGGATGAAATGGATTATCTAGATCCATTTTAATCTGGCTTCAGACCTGGCTACGGCACAGAGACAGCTTTGGTCGCCTTGGTGGATGACCTACGTAGTGAACTAGGCAGAGGGAATGTGTCCCTGTTGGTTCTGCTAGACCTCTCAGCAGCTTTTGATACCATCAACCATGGTATCCTTCTGAGCCGCCTTTCTGGGATGGGACTTGGGGACACTGTTATGCAGTGGTTCCGGTACTTCTTGGAGGGGCGGACCCAGAAGGTGGTGTTGGGGGACTCCTATAAGATTCCTTGGCCATTGGCCTGTGGAGTCCCACAGGGTTCTGTTGTCCTTGCATTCACCAGTATGCAGATAGCACCCAACTCTATATCTCCTTCCCATCTGACTCCAAGAAAGCTGTCTCTGTGCTGAACCAGTGTCTGCTGTCAGCAATGAACTGGATGAGGGCAAACAAAATGAAGCTTAATACACACAGGAAGAGGTGCTCCTGCTCAGTCATAAGGCAGCTAAGGGAACTGGGACCTCTTCTGGATAGGGTTGCAATCCCCCTGAAATCTCAGGATCGCAGCTTGGGTGTCCTCCTGGACTCCACTCTGAGCCTGGATGCCCAGGTCTCAGCAGTGGCCAGGGGTGCAATTGCACAGTCAAAACTAGTGCACCAGCTGTGCCCATTCCTTGACTCATAAGATTTGGCTACTATGACACATGCCTTGATTATACCCCATTTGGACTACTGTAACACACTCTACGTGGGGCTGCCTTTGGAAACTGTTCAGAAACTTCAGTGGGTTCAAAACACTGCAGCCAGAATGCTGACCGGAACAAGTTATAGAGCGCATATAACTCCCTTATTGAAACAGCTTCATGGGCTACTGATTCATTTCTGGGCACAATTCAAAGTGCTGGTCATGCCTATAAAGCCCTACACAGTTTAGGTCCAGACTGTGAACCAGGTAGAGCCCTAAGATCATCAGGAGAAGGCTTTCTCTCAGTCCCACCGTCATCCCAGGCTCACTTAATGAGGACACAAGAGAGAGCCTTCTCCGTGGCTGCTTTCATCCTGTAGGACTCCGTTCTATAGGAGGCTAGACTGGTGCCCTCCCTTCTGGCCTTTCGCTGGCAGGTAAAAAATGTCTCTATGCAGGCTGGCTTTTTAAAATCATACAAGCCTGGTTTTATTGGGGGGTTGTTGTTGTAATTAATTTATTGGGGGGGTGTTGTTGTTGTTTTAATTTTTGCATGTTTTAAATTTTAACTTTGTTGTGTTTTAATTGGGTTATTTTGATTTTTTTAATGTGTTTATATTGTGAGCTGCCTTGGGTCCCATAAATAAATAAATAAATAAATAAATAAAAATAAATAAATAAATATTTCTTTAGGAAATACATACAGGCTGTCCTGGTGGGCCAGGAGTTCCTCTTGGGCCCAGTAATCCTCGCTGACCCTGTAAGAGAGAGAGAGAGAGAGAGAGAGAGAGAAACTCCATAAAGTTGGTTTGTTCAGAACAAAAAATTAAAGGAAGCTGGGATAGACTGGGGACTTCAGGAGGTGCATTAACATGTCAGAAATTAAGCAACGCTATAACCTCAACCTAGTAGCATTTGTACTAACTAAATTTTGCTTCTTCATATCCTTGTGTCACTTCCTGTTTGGAAAGAACACACAGCTAGGCCTAAAAATGACCCCTACCCCAAAAAGAATGTGTGCAATCTATTCTACCCATCTAGAGGTTTAAGGACACTGGGAGGCATTTTTGAGCAAGACTTTCTGAGAGCCTGACATAGGTTTTGGAAGGAGTTGACAGGTGTGGATACAAAAATGTTCATGGCGCTGCATTTTGTCTAAAGAGAAAGATTAGTATCCAAAATGGTTTCTTAAATGTTGTGGCAGTCACTTCCTTCCCTAGAGAAGAATTGGAATATACATTTCTTTTACAGAAACATTTGCAACTTCACCCCCCCCCCCCAAACAGGCCAGCCCTCCTTGAGCAGCTTTCATTGGCTAGGATAGCTATAGATGTAAGTAAACAAGTGATTGGCATGACTCCTCCAAGCAACTTGCAAATCTTCAAGTTGAAGAAAACTCAACTTTGGGCTGGAACAGACTGGCAAGTTAAGCTGCCTTCTGGGTGGCTTGAGAGCACAACGTTTACACACAGCACATTCCCAAGCCACCCAGAAGCTGCCCGGAAGCTGCCCAACCAATCACACTCTGGGGGCATGGAATTTACAAGCCATACTCCCCAGAGCTCCCAGAAGTAGCCTTGGGATTGCAGCCAGGCCACTTAAAGTGTCTTTTGACCAGCCCAAATAGGAGTGGATCTTCTCTGCTCCTATTTGGGCCAGCTCCAGGGCTGATTGGGGCTGTGGCATATGGTTGCTGCAGCTCCAGAGCAACTGGATCTGGGGCAGCCTCAATCTGCCTTTTTTGGGTGGTCTGTCCTGCCCCTTCCTTATCAAAATATCAGTTATATCTTTAGAGTTTGCTCTCAGTGTCAAACTCAAGTCCAAGTGAGTAGAATCAATTTTATCAGCAAAGTGTTTGTTAAATTCATTACCCCAGGCTTCTGAGAGGTTCAGCTCAGACTCTAGGGTTCAGAATGGGGGGAAGCAGACGGAAGCTTCCCGTGCGCCACGGGTCGGAGCGCCGGCGGAGTTCGGCCTCCGCACCGTGGCGCACCCCCGGCGAATCTAAAAGGAGCTCCAAATTGGCGCTCCTTTTAGATTTCAGGGAAAGTGCACCCTAAAAGCGGCGGGCGCACTTTCCCTGACTCAAACGCCACGGCGCGTGCGGTCGCCGCGGCGTGAGGTCATCCCCGGAGCGCTGGCCGTGCGAATGGCCAGTGACTCCGAGGGTGACATCAGGAAGAGGAAGGGGCGCCGCTCGTGCGGCTGCCCCTCCTCTTCTGGGCTCTATTAGCCGTCTGCCGAGGCCCAATGTCATAACCCTTTTACAACCTAAACAGAACTTTTGTGTTGATGCAATGAAGGCAGAAAAGAACAAAGTATCTGCTGAACTTGCATCCTTGAAGCAGTCATTAAAATGAACTGTGACCTATTAGATTTGCCTTTCTTCATCATTGTGCTAGCATTTTACCCAGGCTCTAAGATGGTGGAGGAAACTGACAGAATTGAAGCAAATAATCAGCTCAGTATAGCCAGAAATAGTGCAAATTGAGTCCACTTTAAGGGTTAGGGAATCATGGGAACTGTATTTTATTGTGGCACCAGAGCTCTCTGACAGAAAAGGCTCAATGTCTCAGAAAAAAAAAACCAATTCCCATGATTCCCTAGCACTAACCCTAACCCTAAAAGTGGACTCAATTTGCACTATTTCTGGCAGTCTGCAACCCCCCAACCACCTCATACTTAGTCAAACCATTGGTACATCTAGTCAAACCATTGGGTCTACCTATAGACATTTAAATTTCTATTCTGCTTCATAGAATCTAAGTGAGTACTGGCTATACTGACTGCATTAGCAGTCTAGGCTTTCAGGTAGTGGTATTTTTCAGTTCTGTCTACTGAAGTACTTGCTATATTTGTTTACAGAGGTTTTTGCTATGTAACCCCCAGAAATGCATGTGTTACCCTATATTAAACTACTTATAGAATGTGTTCCACAACTGGGTGCACAGGCATATTCATAAATAATTCCTATCTATTTGCTCTGTCTCTTGTAGACCTACACAGAAAGTCCCAAAATAAACAATGACAACAAAACAAGATTACGTGAATTGTTAATGCACACAAATGCATGCATATAAGCACATAAATCAAGCCAATCATTTGTTTTGTAAAAATGAAATATAAGCACACTTTACAGACTGTGCATGAGAGAGATTAAGGCTGCCTCTGAACTGCAGAAATGATCCAGTTTGACACCATTTTAACTGCCATGGCTCAATGCTATGGAATTCTTGGAACTGTAGTTTGCTGTGGCACCAGAGCTCTTTCACAAAGAAGGTTAAATGCCTCAAAAAAAAAAAAAAAAAAAAAAAAAAAAAAAAAAAAGAAGAATGACAGTTCCCTGAATTCCATAGCACTGAGCCATGGCAGGTAAAATGGTGTCAAACTGGATTATTTCTGAAGTTCAGATGCAGCCCCAGAGACACTCCTCACTTTATCTCACATAAAAGTCAATAGCTTTGGGGCCTCTGTGAACCAAGCCAAAGAATTTAGTATATGTTATAGACACCACAGATAAGGCAGGATTATTATGTTATATACATCAAAGGAAGAACCCTAAAAGATTAAGGGTTTTAAAAAGCCAGGGTCATTTTTATCTTAACTCATGGGAATGCATCCATGAGTCACTGCTGTGATAAAAATTGTAACAACTGAAAGTCTCTTAAATTTATGTATATTTATGAATAAAAGAAACTCTGAGAAATCTCAAAGTAGGAAAAATAAAAAATGTGTTGAACCACTTTAGTAAGCAAGAAACAATAAGTGTATTCATTCAAAAATGATTCCTAAACAGACCATAACTTTATTGAGGTATTTCGATTCACAATGGAGACCTTCCATTTCTAAAGTCCTAACATAAGCAATCCGTACACATTATGAGTAAAGAACAATAAGAAAGCTTTGCTTACAGCTTCACCTGGGAGGCCTCTTGGTCCAACCTCTCCATCTTCTCCCTGTTGTTACCAAAACAAAATCAAAGCATTAGTACATGTAATCAATACCACCTTTAGATTGTGCAGGCTAACAAAGATAAGAAACTATGAATGACATACTCTCATTCCATCTTCACCAGGAGCACCAGGAGGTCCTTGTGGCCCACGATCCCCCTAGAGAAAAAAGAAACTGTTAAAATTAAATCACTGGGAAAAACTATGATTACGTGCCCATACACATATAATAGAAAAACAGGATCCAAGCAAACACTTCAGCTTCAGACTGGCAAGTCATATCTTGACTAAAGTGATACAAATCTCTACATGCAGCATTATAATACACACACTTCCATTTAAGTCTGAGTTTAAAGTGTTGGCCATAATCAAACACAGAGTTGGGTATGCTCAAAAACACTAAAATCAGTGAGTTTAAAGTATGCCTAACTAATTATGGCCATCCCAACAATGATTTAAATTTCTTATAAAGAAAAGACGATATAGAAACACTGCATAATAATGTGTTTCCACATTTCCTATACTTTACTCATGTGATGACAATGCTCTGGTTGAGCAGAATATGAAAGCAATGTTTTGGGGTAATAGAACAGATTACCATTTCCCCAGATATTTTCAGGGTGGATTACATCTCAACATTCATCACTTGGTGACCACAATATCAAATGATGGTATGAATCAGCCATCCAAGATCTAATACTGCAAATACAACTTTCTGTATGTAGATCTTGAAAGCAAAAATGACCACTAGCATATTTGATTGTAATAAGTTACTTTCTGGAGGGGGGCAATGAGAGAGTAACAAAGTTATACGTAAAAAGTAACATAACATGTAGAAATGAAGTTACTTTACTGTTGTAGCAGGTAATGTTTCTATTTACTTTCTAGAGCTTTTAGTAGGAATGTGAAGAAAAATCATCATTGCTGAGTTTCTAATAAAGACTAGTTCTCTCATCATGATGAGATACCGCTTCAGGATTCTCTAACATTTGCAAAATCTTGCTATCAAGGCTAAACCAAGGTGTCAAATCATGGAATGAGGGATTCAGTGTGCTTTCTGTAATTTGTATACAATACATTTTGCAAAACACTCCTGTGCCTGTGCAAAATTAGGCTCCATTTCCCTTGGTGAAGCTAACTATAGACTCATAGCAAGCACATCAGGCCAAACTGACTGATCAGAAACATACTGACAATCCATTGGTTGTGTTTATTTTTACTATATTTTTACTATAAAACTAGCATCATCACATTATTCAATATTACACATCTTACAGGAATAGCCAAAACCATTTAGAAAAATGGTTCTCAACTCCAGGGGTTCCTGGATGAAACAGATTATCTAGATCCATTTCAGTTTGTTTTCTGTCCTGGTTATGGGGCAGTGACAGCTTTGGTCACCTGCACAGGGAACTTGACAGGGACAGTGTGTCCCTGTTGGCTCTATTGGACCTCTCAGTTGCTTTCAATATGATCAACCATGGTATCCTTTGGAGTTGCCTCTCTGGGATGGAGTTTGGAGGTATCATTCTACAGTGGCTCCATTATTACTTGAAGGGGCATTTTCAGAAGGTGATGCTGGGGGATTCCTGTTTAACTCCTTGTCCACTGTTCTGTGGAATTCCTCAATGTTCTGTCTTGTCCCCTATACTATTTAACATCTACATGAAAATGTTGGGAGAGGTTGTCCAAGGTTTTGAAGTCAGATGTCACCAGTATATTGCCAACCACCTCTATATCATTACTTTCCACCTAATTCCAAGGCAGCTGTTCCTATGCTAACCCAGTGCCTGCTACCTGTAAAAATGGACTGGATGAGAGCAAACAAATTGAATCTTAATCCAGGCAAGACAGAGGTGCTCCTGGTCAGTTGAAAGACAGATCTGACTAGGATAGTCCCAAACTTTGGCCCTCCAGGTGTTTTGGACTTCAGCCCCCAGAAGCTCCAGACAGCTTGGCTAATAGTCAGGAATTCTGGGAGCTAAAGTCCAAAACATCTGGAGGATCAAAGTTTAGGAATTACTGCACTAGGGATTCAGCCTGTGTTAAATGGAGTTACACTCCTCCAGAAAACACAGGTTTTCAGTTTGGAGGTACTCCTGGATTCAACTGAGTCTGAAGGACCAGGAGTGCTTTTTCACAGTTAGAACAAAGGGAACCAACTGCACACATTCCTGGAGAAGTCAGATCTGACCACAGTGGTACATGCCTTGGTTACATCCCACGTGGGTTGCTGTAATGCACTTTATGTGGGGCTGCCTTTGAAAAGTGGTCAGAAACTTAAATTCACTCAAGGAGCTGTAGCCAGGTTGTTAATGGGAGCTGGCTACATGGAGCACACAGCTTCTTTCTTCCAACAGCTCAACTGCCTGCTGGTCCATTTCCAGGCACAATTCAAAGTGCTGGATTTGACCTATAATGCCTTATATAACTTGGATACTCATTTGAAGGACTATCTGGAGGGGTCTTTCTCTCTATCCCACCATGCTCTCAGTCTCATTTTGTGGGAGCAATGGATTATATCTTATTAATATGGTGTTTTCAATTCTGTTTTTAAAATTGTATTACTTTTTATGTATCTTTTGTGAGCTGCCTTGGATCTAATTTAGGAGAAATAAAATAAAATAAAATAAACCTATTACAGGGTTTTCTAGGCAAGATTTGTTTAGAGGATGCTTGCCTATGCCTTCCTCTGATACTGAAAGAATGTGAGCTGCCCAACATCACCCAGGGGGTTTCCATGGCCAAGTGGGGATTTGAACCCTAATCTCCAGAGTTGCAGCCCAACACTCAAGCCACTACACCATGCCAGCTCTAACACTCTTTTAATGACTTGCTTAGTATCACTGTAGTAGACTAGTCATTAATTCAGTTGCTGTGGCTGTGAAATTAGTTTTTTGTTGTTATTGTTGTTTTATTTTAGAAACTGTTATTGTTGTTTTATTTTTGAAACCTAAAGACTAACACAAGTAAGATATTTGTTATTGTCGACTATGAAATGGACAGAGGTTCCTTTGACATTAAATATTGTTTATTTTGGAGAACACATCCAAAACATGACAATTAACTTGTTTGCATAGCAATCTGTTCAACATGTGAATGAATCTTTTCTCCCTGGGGTGAGGTACTGGCTGTACATGATAAGGACACAGAAGAAAGAGACAATGGTGTAATGGCAATTTTAACTGGATCACACTATTGTGTGACAATTTAAATCTCTAATTACTGAACTCTCTCTGTGTATTTCTTAAATAATATTACCTTTCTGGTTATTAAGAAAAACAGCAGAAAGCAGGGCAGATTCAGCAAGAGATTCTACACTTTGAAGATTCCCTTAAAGTCATTCATAAATATTTGACTGTATTGATTTTCAAACTACTTGTCAGGGTAGTTTCTTCCTTTTCATGACATGTTATCCTAGGTATCTTATTGAAAGAAGAGTGCAGATTAAAGCTCAGATGGTGGTAGTGAAGATAATGAGTATGATCGTTAGAAAGCTCAAAATGTTGCTATACTACATGTTGCTAATAATAAGAAGGAATCCAGTGAGATATTAAGAGCTAGTACATCTACAATTGTCTCAGATTTTTGACTAGAGCCCATTGATCAGATATATTTTCCACAGTTGGCAGGAATAGGCACAACAAATAGATAGATAATAAATAGATAGATTATAGATAAATAGATTATAGGGATGTGGTGGCTTAGTGGTTAACATGCCAGTTCTGATGATTGGAAGATCGGAAGGTTGGCAGTTCGAGACCCGAGTGCTGCATGATGGGGTGAGCTCCAATCACTAGTCCCAGCTTCTGCCAACCTAGCAGTTCAAAAGCATGCAAATGCAAGTAGATAAATAGGTACCACTTAAGTGGGAAGGTAACAGCATTCAGTGCAATCATGCTGGCCACATGACCACCACAGCAGTCCTTGGACAACACTTGCTCTTCAGCTTAGAAAAAGAGATGAACATCAGCCCCTACAGTCGGTTATGACTAGACATTAATGGCAAGGGACTACCTTTACCTTTAGATAGATAGATAGATAGATAGATAGGCAGACAGATATACAGGCAGAAAGACACACACATACAGACACAGAGAGGATAGTAAAGACAAAAGTGGTGTCAAATGGCAATGAAATTATAAGGACATAAATGAAATGTTAATAGGACATATACATAAATGGAAGCAATGTCTATATATTGCAAGGACCTACATAGAGATGTACATATAGACTACTTTGCTCTTCTCCCTCCCTTCCCTTTTCCTCTCTGCTTTCACTCATCAATATATGCAGATGCATTGTTGGAGTCTACTGGTAAAGACTACATCTAATCTGAGATGCAGATGACAAATGTTGTTCTTATATCCACTGATGTGAATACAATCATTAATTTCTATGGGGGGAAAGTAAAAGGATTACTGAGAAGGACCAAATCTGCTCAATGGCTCTGGTGATCTAAGTGACCTCTGCCAGTTAGAATTAACCGTAGTCCTTTAGACTAGACCTCCCACATACCACAACCCATATGTGATCCTCAAACTGGTGATGGTTAGAAGCAGGCTGGTTGATGGCTGGCAAACACATATATTGCAAAATGTTCACATATGTTGCAAAGTGTTTCCTGATAAATTGCTCTGCTGAAGTGCCACTTGTGTGCAGCATGCATGTGTTTAACTGTTGGGGGTCAGTGTTTGGGAGAGATGGAATGCAATTTCAGTTACCTCTTTCTGGCCAAACATGTAGTGTTTCAACATATAATTTCAAAACAAAAATAATGTGCAAAGTGTTATAACAAGTATGGGTCTTGAATTTTGAATCTTCAAAGTCACATCTAATTTATTTAATCAAATTTAATAGGGATGTATTTTGTTTTGTTTTGTTTTGTTTGTAAAAAATGACTGTCTTGCTTTTTTGCATTTAAAAGGCTCTGATTTAACAATAATTCTACAGTGAAGAATGGAAGCCTTTAGTGCATTATTAGTCCATTATAGAATGCATTCATACAGTATTATTAGAATTAATGTAGCATATCTTTATAAGAAATAAGTTGGCAAGATCTTGAGTAAGGGGGGTCTTCAATCACACATCACAAAAATTTCTGACTCAGCCACACCAGATTAGAAAAAGGCACATGTTCATTGGTTCTGGGACAACTTGAAAATGTTTACTTAGCCATAGAGTAGTGTGCAAGTAAGCACAATTAGTGCTTAATGCACAGTGCCCTCTGCTGGTCCATTTCATTTATTCAGTCTTTAAAGAAAACCTCCTTTCTATTTCTCTTTTTAAAAATACTCTGTGTACTTCATAGGACAGCAATGAACAAAGTTTTATTTAACAAATATTCATCATATAAATAGGACCAATGGCACGGACAACTGTACAACTGCACATGAAGTATTTTACTATACAGTTCCAAAATTCCTTTGAGATAGGTCTAAGTTATAACATTTTTTTTCTCTCTTCTATCAACCACAATAAGCAACAGCCACCAGTGATCCTTTCATAGTACATAATTATAGCCACTATATAATTCCACTCTAACTGTCATGGTTCTATCCTATGGAATACTGGGATTTACATTTAGGGAGAAGTATTTAGAAATCTCAATCAGAGAGCTTTGATGTATCGCCAAACTACAGATCCCAGGATTCCATAATATACAGCTATGGCCATTAAAGTGTAATCACAATGCTCTGTAGGGAAAAACGGACCCTGGTTTGAATTTAACACTGAAAACACTATTTTGGTAGATGAGAGCTGTTTATTAAATACAAGTTCCCACTCACTGAAGAATTTTTTATTCCAGCATTAATAAGTTATCAACGAGGACATCATCTGATGCATCACTACAAGCACATTTATTTCTATCTTCCAATAGTGAAAATTTTCCCTCTTTGAGAATGTCTCCAGAAATTAAGTACATTTCTCTTGTGATAGTTCTCATCAAAAAATTGACATATTATATAGGATGACCAGATGTCCTAACTGGAAAGGAGGACAAGGCTCTGCAAAATGTAGGGCATTCAAGGAAAATAGCGGACATTATCAAATGCAAGCTAAAAACTCTAATAGCAATATAAATTCATGCTTCTTAGTCATACTGAAAATGGATGATATTTTGGAATTCCTCCTAGACAGAAGGTTGAAATGTAGGACATGTCTGGGAAAAGTAGGCCATCTGGTTACCCTGATACTATAGATATTGTGTTATAAAATTATAACAGATATAGATCACATGAATTTATGTGGCCAATAGCTATAATACAGATCTGACATATTCTATGAATTAGAAATGCTGTGCAAGTTGAACATTAATGGCATCATGTTATCAAGAGCTTGCATATAAATTACATAGAATGAGATAGCAGCTTATATAGGTGAGGTAGCCTGAATATTTCCCTGAAAGTCAGAACAGACTATTTTCTTGGAAGCAAATTATTGGGATGTCTCAAACGGTCACAGGATTTGACACACGCAAATATATCCAAACCTATCTAGTTTGCTTAGTCAACAAGGGAATAGTTACCATATTTTCCAATACAACACTGCAAGTGTAAAAAGTCCCTCCCAATACACACATTTTCTGATAGGGGAAAATCTCATTGTCTCACAGAAAGAAATTTAAAAACACACATTTTTTTTTCTTCTCACACAAATGTTGTGAGGACAAATCTGATCCTTAATCACAATTCCACAGTATTCAAGAGTAGTAAATAACAGTTGGAAGTTACAGAGGGTCTCTGTTGTTACAATCTGTGGTGAAACTTTATAAAAATAAATTAATTAAAGAGGGCTTTAATTTTGGCTAATATAGGGGGGGATGCAGACGG
>CM034706.1:160127016-160143736 GCA_020142125.1 Phrynosoma platyrhinos | reverse complement strand
AACCCACAAAAAACTATGAATGCCAGCCATGAAAGCCTACGACTTCACTTTTACCAACTCTTTATTCCAGATTTTCAGGTACAATAGAAGTTGAAATGGGAAACTCGTAGTCAGAAGGGCAGTCTATTGAGCCATTTGATCTGCATGTATAACAAGTGCAATTGCAGTGCCTTTGTTTGACTAGCAATATGGAGCTTCTAGATTGGCTAGGCCTGTTACAATGCTGTCTCTTCCTAGCCAAAGGAGCTATGCATTCTGTCTCTTGTACATTTATGTTCCAGGTTCACCAGCCTGGCCCTGAGCATGTCAGCAGCTACCTGGAATGTAAACAAATGGCATGAAGCCTCAAAATACAACAGAGCTAAACCATGTGGCAAACAGCTTAAAAACATGATGACATGGAATTGCATCTATGTGGAATGCTTCTTGTTGACCCTTTTATGTAAGCCATTATGTTTTCAAACTGGCCTTACCTGACCAGTTATGGGCATGACTAATAGAATGCCTTTCTTACATTATACAAACAAAATGAAAATGAATGAAATACAGATGTACAATCATTGCTGAAACATAATTTATAGTCTGAGGTCCCTGGCACATAATTATCTCACCCTTTCACCCAGGGGTAGGCAACCTTTCTCCTTTAAGGGCCGAGGGACTTCAGCTCCCAGAAGCTTCAGCCATGTTGGCCAATAGTCCCATGTTGACCAATAGCTCCTGGGATTACCTCTTAGGTAACAATTCAGAAGGTGCATAGTATGATGGATAGAGTACCATAACTACAGCCATAGCTTCTCCTGCAAAAAGCTGCATAAAATATTAAGCAGCTTTCAGAGAAGAGTAAGGAGTGCTACTTGACATATTTGTAGAGGCCTGATCAAGAGCAGTATAATAATAAGCTTAGATTAAGGTATCAGCCAGAAATAACTATGAGGGGTCTTGGAATGGTGTCAGAGAAATTGTGGCCTGAAACTCTAATGAAGGACCAGTACATATATTCATGGTAAACAGCACAAAAACACCTAGAAAATTCAGCAGACTTGAGTATGTACCAGTAAAAGACTACATAATCTATAGATTGAAACCAATAAAAGGAAACTACAGAATTCACATTTTCATCAAGGGAAAAGTCAAATTATAAATATATTAAATGTTATTATGTTTCATGTTTATAACAGGAATGGGAAAATCTTAGATTTTCCTGCTTTTCCTTTCTCCATGTATGTTCGGTGCCTGTGCAGTACTTTGTTTCATTTTGGGGTTTTGTTTTTTTTAAAAAAACAAAAACAAAAAAAATCCCCACCAACAACTACATATTTGATGTGCATTTTTTAAAAAATAGACACATTAATGGAAGCTGGCTCCCACTGTTTAAAGCACATTATAAAAGGGCCTAAACAGACCAACGTTAAACACCAGCATTGGGCTGGAGTGGGGGCATGGCAACTGCATGTTGCATGATCTGACACCACCCCAATGCTGGCGTCATGCCACCTACCCACATGGTGGGCAGCATTACACCATTTCTTTGGTGCAACACCAAAAAAACCTGGAAAAGCCACTACTGCAGTGGCAAGGGCTGCTTTTCGCCACTTTAAAAAGAAGTGGCATTTTGCTGGCCCTTTGGGGCTGGCAAAGTGCTGGATCGGGACCATTGCCATGGCCCCTATCCAGCAATGAAAGGGGTGGCAGGACACTGCTCCAAAAGGGTGGTCTGTTCAGCCCCAAAGTGTGACATTTTATTTTATTTTATTTTATTTTATTTTATTTTATTTTATTATGCTTGTATGGATTTCTGACCATGGAGTGTGCATATTGTATATTTGGTCCTGAATACGCCATTCAAGTAAATTCATTTTAAAAAAAAAAGAAGTGATTTTTCTCACACATTCATAGTATGTTCTTTATGCTCTATATCAACAAGAGGTGAGCACTATAAATCTAAGCTACTGCGTACACACACTTATCTTAGGACAGGATCACTGACTTTCACGAGTAAGATATTCTAGAATGGCTGGCAGCAAGAATGCTAACACAGCCATCCAAAAAGCATCCAAGGTTGCACATCTTTAGACTACACAGGATAAGATACTGAGGGATAAATATGTGGATGTTTTTCCCCTCTTGTATTGGGAATTAGAGAACAAGGAGAAGGACTAGTTGGATGATGAAGAATAAGGCCAAGTTGAGGAAGAGGAAGATAGAGAGGAGTTGGTCCACTGGCAGTCAAGCTTCCTGATTTATGCAGGCTTCATAGCCAGAGTGCAGCCTGTGCAATCTCCCCCCGCCTTTTTCCCCCCAGTATATTCACATTATCTGAGGGAATGCCTGTTTTAGGAACCTCCAGTCCAACTTTTAGGGTTTCTCATTTAGAGATACTACTATTAATAGGTGCTTTTGGCTTGTGCCACTGTTAACAATTGCTCCGATGTTTCGAGTCACTGACTGGTAAGCTAGGGTCCCTTTACTACCTGGAAAGACAGAGGGCCCTAGTCAACAGCTTACTTTTTTGGACATCCTAGTTGATACAGTTAATCAATGTTCTAAACTGCCTGAAAATTAAATGCTAAATCTAAGGCAAAGGATTTGCCAGTTTTCTTCCTTTAGAAAGGCAATGCTAAGGGAGTTTTGGGAACTGATCAGACACAATTTCACATTTGAGGTAATGGCCACAGGTAAAGCTTCCTTAAGGAATGGTGTGATGCTATTAGTGATACCTCTTGCGCTCACCACAGGATTTGGTTGACTCACAGTGTTCATGAGGACTTGCAGGTATGGTCTTCTTTCCTCAGGGATTTAGGCAAATTTTCTTTTTGGAGGGAGGATAAGAAGCTAAAGGCTTCTCTGCAGATGTCTTCAGACACAGCAGGCTTGATAGGCTTTGGAGTTTATTTTCACGGCAGATGGTGTATTCAAGGTGTGGCCAGTTAAATGAGTTGAATCAGATATTACATCAGATTTGACATTTTAGAGTTGTTTCCTATTTTGGTTGCTGCAGGATTGTGGGTGGATGAGTTGGCCAACTCAGTAGTTGGTTATTGTTGCGACAACATGGGGGTTGTTTAGGTGATCAACTCACTGACTTCCATATCACCCAGGGTTATGAGGTTGATTTGTGCCTTTACTCTAAATTGTTTGTCAAATAACATTTTTGTTCACAGCTTCTCATGTTCCTGGTATTGATAATGAGATCCCTGACTTTCTTTCTCACATGCAGTGATTCAGGCAACTAGCTTCAGAAACAGCGGATTCACCAGACCTGATGCCAATGGATCTGTGGCACCTTGGCAAAGAGAAGTAGTTCAGCCTATGGGATTATCCTTAGTGCCTTCCACGAAGAAGAGCTATGTCAGGATGGTGAATGAGTTTGTGATGTTTCACAAATGTCTGGGGTTGACAGGGAGTTTCCCTATGCCAGAAACACATTCTTTGTGGTTTTGGGTGTCCCTACACAACAAGGAACTAACTGTTTGATCTATTTAAGGCACTCTAGCAATTCTGGAGATTTTAGGATACATAACATGCTCAAGGGATGGTCCAGCAAGAGTGCCAGGGTGAACACACAAGCCTCTGTCACTCAATATTTTGAGAGGTCTCAGTTATATTTGCCCATCTATTTCTATGTCTCCTTATGAGAATACACTATTTCATGCAGCTGTGTTGACCGCATTTTTGGAGACGTTAAGAATAAGTGAGCTGGTACCTTCTTCTAAATAGAATTTATCTAATAAGGCCCTTTTTACTGCATGATATCACATTGCCACCTAATTCGGTCACACTTCTTATTCGCTCTTCTAAGACTGATCAATTGGGGGGGGTGGTTAAGGAGTTGCAGCTGCTAGTTTGCAGTGATAGATCCCTTGTTTTACATCAATTTCTAGCAGTAAGGGGGCAAGCACCTGGCACTTTATTCTTACATGAGAATGGTCTCCCTTTCACAAGGTTTCAGCTTGGGTGGTTACTTAATGGACCCTAGAATGTTTGGGCCTGTGTGGGGTCAAGTTTGTCCCACACTCATTCTGCACTGGGGCTGTTTCTACCACTGCAGCACTTGGCATGGGCTGCCAGGATAGCCAGAGGATCAGCTGGTGGAGGTCTCAGGCCTATTGCTCATACTTGTGCCCTTTGACTTCTTCACATGTGTTTTTGTTTGGTCTATTTCAGATGTGTGGATCCTGTGATGAGACACCGTGTGTAGAACTGCTGGCACACCATGGTGTTCTGGGCAGCCCAACAAGCCAGGAAGAGCCATTTTGTCAGTCATTTGGGGCTGTCAGACTGGACCATCGTTGAATGGAAGGAAAAACATGTCCTATGTTAGCATGGGCTCCTGCCTATGTGATGTGGCAACTACCAGGTTCTCCCCCCCACACACACATGTTTTGTTTATACACCTGTGGGACAATGATTTAGGCTTGCTGAAGGGCAAGGCCTTGGTTCTATAGGCTATTCATGGCATGCGCTTCATTCGTGAAAGTGGCCTTTCATCATACTTTTGTGGTTGGCGATGATATCATGCCAAGTTTGGAGCTCTGGGGGTGATCTACGTTTGCTCAGCAGAGCTCGTGGACAGGCTAAAAATGAGATACGTAAAGCCATAATGGGAGAGCTGGGTTTGTATCTGCCACACAATGATATCATGCTGCAAAGGCATGAGCTCTACCAAGCTGATGGCATCTACCTGTGTGAGGTGGGGAAGCCAGCTATTTGTTCGAGACCTGCAAGCAGGCATTTTGACCTGTTTGGCCAGCATTGTGGGGGATAGGGGCTAAGCAGACGCTTGCCCTATATCTGTGGCATAGGTGGGGGGAGATAGAAGTTCAAGTGAACACCTCGGCATCCTACTAAAGGGTGAAGGTAAATGTTTGGACCTGACTTTTAGGTCTTGTGACTAAACAGGAAGGGAAAAAGACTTGTCTTGGGGCTGGCCTGAGATTTAAACCCTCACTTAAGTCTTGTGAGTTAAGTGGGGGAGTTTTGGGTTGGCCTTTCATATGCGGGCAAGCCAGGGAGCAACCCACTTCTGGATTGCCTCTGTGGCTCAGGTGTTTTCACACAGGGGGAAATGGGAATTTGGTCTGGGAGCAGACCATCTGCCAGCTGTTCCCCCCTTGTTTTTGTAGATCTCAAAGAAATAAAGTTAAGTAAATTGAGTTAAATAAAGTTGCCTATTTTATAACCCATTTCTCTGTGTCTGGTCTCATTATTCACTGGGTTGGTCAGCAATGTGTACTTTTATTGCAACCATGTTTTAAAATAGATTTTCAGAAAAACATGCATTTTTTTTTCTTACCCTGTTACCTTTTTCACCAGGTAGACCTGGAAGCCCATCAAAACCTCTGTCACCCTAGAGGGAGGAAAGAAAAAAAATCACTTTAAGATTCACTCTTGTACTGTCTAGCTGTTGTGATAAACTGCATGGGGTTCGCTCTGACATTAGTTGTTGCTTGAATCTTAATGTAAAGCTAATATTTCTATATCTGAACCAGAAGTATCCCTCACCTGAACTGCAAAGATAGAAAAGCAATTTCTGAAAGAGATAACAGATGGTTTATCTCTTTTCCACTCTCCTCAAACTCTGCTGTTTCCATATTATCAATATTATTCATTTATATCCTGCCTGTTCCCCAATATTGGGACTGTATAAGTCGCAAAAGGGCTACTCAGAAAACACCGCAAAGCAATATCTATCATAATTTCCAAAAAGATGTCCAATATGAATGGCAGTGTATCGTAGTATAGGAGTGTTTCTGAGGCAAAGAGGAAAATAAGAATTCCCGGGAAACATCTTTTATCTGCTACATGTACAGGTGATCCAATTTCCTTCATCTGATAAGACCTGCTGACAATGCCTCTTTCAGTATGTAGTTTGAAACAGTGTACATGAATGTGTAGCAACAGCCGGCATTGGAGTATTCAGAGCAAAGGGTTGTCATTGTTCTAACTGAGACCACTTATTCTACATGCAACCCTGCAAGGTCAATAGTATTCAGACATATTTGTGTGTTGATGATAATGATATTTGGTTTCTCATTTGAACATACACCTGGAGAAAGATCCAGCATTTGAAATGTATATTTACTAACCTTGGAGCCAGGCTCCCCTGGCATTCCTCGGGCTCCATCAGCACCTGGACGACCCTAGAAAGATTTTTGAAAGGCAATGGTTAAACTCCAAATGAAAAATATTATTGTTCAATTTGTTCTTCTACTAGAATTCAGTGTGTGTCCTTTTAGCAAACACTGAACTATCCTGAAGCACTCAATACTTACTCTTTTGCCAGGTTTTCCAGGGAGACCAGCTGGACCTTGTATGCCTCGAGGACCCTGGAAGAGAGAAAGATACAGTGATTCTAATTAGGGGTGTAATTCTTCAGTTTCTTCTCAAAGGAAGCAGCTAGTAATTTCAGTAAGTAATTTTCTTCCCACTATGAGAAAGTCTTTCACTTAGTTCTCAAAGCCTATTTGCAATTCTTATAAATATTATTTTCTCTGTAGAAAATGTTGTTTCTTGCACAAAAAAGATGCTGTTTCCAACCAAATGCAAATTTTGCAGAGAATAAATCTCAAAATATGAAGATTCTTGTCAGTCTAAGATTCTTCTTGACAGGGATTCTCAGCACTCCAAAACCATGTTTTTAAACAATTTTTTCACATTTTTTTTAAAAAAAATATTATTTCTGTCCCTTTATCACAATCAGCTTTCTGTACCCATATATGGCTTGAAAATATTCTAGAGTATAATAATAATTCTTAAAAATCCAAACTATTATTATCCAACTAATGCTTTGATATCTAGCTCACAATGCAAATTAGGAAACCACAAAACAGTTTCTAAGTGCTATTCCTACTATATATCAATATTTTTTTTTAAAAAAAGAATAAACAATTCATTATATTTTCCAGAAATATCAATTTATAAAAGATGTTTTTCTATAGGGTACAGCTTGTACCATGGGATTCCTTAAACTGCACAGAATTTTTTGCTTTAGGGTTCCTAATCCACAATGACATCATTTATTGTTGAGTTCTATGGGCTGTTATGCTGAAGATCAAATGCTACCATACCTAGAGTCCTTCTGTAGGTACAGGGAACTGACCCATAAACTACATTCCAAGAAGAGGCCAGTCAGTAACACATCATCATGACTCTCATTAATAAAAGGAAGAATGAGGGGGGAAGCAGACGAGGGCGTCCAGGACGCCCTGGGCCGGCACGCCGCGGGGCCGCAGCCTCCGTAACACAGCGCACCGGTGGCGTCCCTGGAAGGAGCACTAAATCAGCGCTCCTTCCTCAAGACAGGGAAAGTGCGCCCTAAAAGCGTCGGGCGCACTTTCCCTGTCTTTTCCACCGCAGCGCGTCCGGTCGCTGCGGCGGGAGATTGCCCCCGGAGCGCCGGCCATGCGGAGGGCCGGCGGCTCCGAGGACGACCTCAGGGAGAGGAAGGAGCGCCGCGCGTGCGGCTGCTCCTCCTCCTCTTCCTGGCCTCGGAGACGGCTCAATTAGCCGTCTGCCGAGGCCCAGAATGATAAAATCTTGACAAACTGTAATCAGGGCCAAACTAAACTGCAGTCCTGTATATGGATATATACCCTTCACCATTCCTAGTTGATATCAATTTCTTTCATGATTCTTTTCTTGTATTTATGAAACAAACCCCATTCCTTTTCCATGTGTTTTTCAAATGTACACATTTGAAAAATTTGTAGACATTGCTTGACCACATCCTCACTTTTTGACTAAAGTGTGATTATGCAGTGTTTTTCACACATCTCAAGGGTGGGCATTTATGTTTGTATAACTTTGCAAATGTACACATTTCAGAGAGAATGTGTCTGGAGTAATCCATGAATGTACAGATTCCAGAGCACAAATTTTATCTGGCTCAAAGACAGCCAAGGAAGTGCAGAGTGAGCCAAAAAAGAAAAGAAAGAAAAAAGCAGCCCACCAAAGCACAGTCCCTCTCTGTTCCAACACAAAATTATTATAGGGGTAAGTCCCCTTGGATCCACTAAGGGGGGATGCAGATGGGCCGTTGTGGGTCACCCTGGGGAGTGGTGGATTGGGGCCGGATACTGAGCTGGAAGGATGTCATTGGATCACTCATCATGTGGAAGGGCAGGTGCTCCAATGATGTCCTCAGGAAGGGGATGGAGTGTTCAGCGTCCAGCTGCCCCTCCCCTTCCTTGGCTTGAAGACCGCTGTCTGCAAAGCCCCTAAGACTTCTTTTTCAGTTTTAAAATTTAAAATGGTGGCAAATGCTATCAAATCTTGATTTGGGAAACTTGTCATCTTCAGATTAATTTCAAATTAGAATCTAGACCATTTGTCTGAGTATGTCCATTGGTCCATTTCTTGCTGCTCCTTCTTTGACAGAAACAGAGTTTAAATCAAGAATTAATTCTTATTTAATTTTTGACATTTAATCTTCTCAGTCTGAAGTGTCATATAATCACAGATTTATCACACCTGATGTTATATGTGAGTCAATAGCTATTATGAATATAGAAAGTATTTATTATCTTCCATTCCCAAAAGAAACATTCTGCATTTGCTACTGTAAACATGCATCATGGACAAGCAAATAGGTTTACAAAAATATTATCAGGTCCACAAAAACAGTGGTTGGTGGCAGAAAAAGCAGTAGCACAAGGTAATGCAAAGTAGTCATAATTGTGATCAAATGAGAAACAAACTAGAAATAAACCAGCATAGTGCTCTAAGGGGGGGGGCAGTTAGCTGGTGATTTCAATGGCAAATAGTAATAACTCTGGTGGTGTTTAAGAAAGGCTGTGAAAATAATGGGGAATAGGGAATAAAAAGGGGGGGTCACATCCCTAATTCTCTGGAATCAAAGCAAAAGGACCTGCCTTTTAAGGGAAATTGGTGTTCTAAACACGTACAGGACAAATAAAGAAAAGGTCTCCACTCACTGTTCCCAGAATAGCTACCTGAGTTCACTGCAGCCAGTCTTTGGATGACTGATTCTGTCTACCACCATGAATTTACATTTGTGGGTGTTGCTTTATTGCAGGCTATTCTGAAGAGTCTTACCTGAGGACCTGGGTCTCCAGCATCACCTTTGGCACCTGAAGAACCTGGACCACCCTATATATGACAAGGAGCAAAGCAATGATTTAGCTCAACCAAATCAATTTATCTTAAAGTAAATAAATACCTTTGCTTTGATGATATTAATCTTTAGGAATACATTCATAGTAGACCAAGAATTAAATTGCTAACAAGAGACAAAGAATTCAGTTCCTATGGACTTGTGATCCTATTTAGTGTACACATGCTAACATTCAGACTCTAAGATTAGTTGTGCCAGAAAATAAGCACTTTAGGGATACTGCTCCCTTTTCCCCATCCTTTGTAGCCCAATAATAAATTGGGATCTTTGATTGTTTGTGTCATTCACTCAAAAATCAATAGAAGTTTATTAGATTATTAGATAGGACACTTGAAGAAACCAATTCTCAAATACCAATTAAGACCCCATTTGCCTTCCTTCTTCCTCTCTAACCCCTTTCGCAGACGGCGCTTTGTGCTGTCTTGGAGGTAAGGAAGGGGAGAGGCAGCCTCACGCTGGGTGCCCCAACCCCTTCCCGAACGTGTCATTGGAGCGCCCGTCGTTCCACACGATGAGTGCTCCGATGACGTCCTTCCGCCGCAGTGTCCGGACATGCTGCGATAGAAGAGATGCAAAGAGGCACCCAACGCCTCTTGCGGCGCACCTTCCGTGCCTTGTAGAAGGAGTGCTATTTTAGTGCTCCTTCCAGGGCCCTAAAAGAAGTGGATCGGGGCTGAGGAGTGCGGCTACCTCGGCCCCAATCCGCAGCTTCTCAGGGCGGCCCACAGCCACCCATCTGCTTAGGGCCTAAGGGGCTATGCAGATGGACAAAAAGGGATGCTTTGAAGGTGATTTATAGGTGTGGCCTTTAGACAACGCATGCCTAAAAGTCTCCAGGAAAGTGCCCTCTAGCCATCATATGCCGAGAAAAGACCCACAGGGATGCTGAACTTCAGTCACCTTTGTACACAGAGAATGACAGACTATATACCACCCTATAATAGGTCCTGTGCAGGAGCGCAGGGATGTTTTCCTGTGCAGGTGTGGAGAGATGTTCCTGTGCATGTGTGCATGCATTTGAGAGAGAATGAAATTTTTTTTAAAGCAGCCGCTGCCAGCCGTCCTTGGGGCTGGTGGTGCAGTTGCTGGGGCTTCCATACAGCCTCAGAAAAGCTGCATTGACTCCCCCCAGTGCAGTTACTCCATCCCCATTTAGGGCAACCTCAGGGCAGGCAATGTGGTTGCTGTAGCTTAGGGAAAAGGCAACTTCAGGCCACCTTTTCCTGCCTATCTGCATAGCCCCTAAGGCAGTTTTACCCTGGAGAAGGTTGAGTAGGTAGCAAGAAGCACTAGAAACCACACAAGTTTTTTTTATTGGCTGTATGAGGTCATTTCCTGTCCACTTTAAATAGCTTGTAATTAAGCAAAATTATCTTCAGAGGGAACAGAAATTTGGTGTATCATGTATGGCTAAGGAGAGGTCCTGAGAGGAGACAAGAACTCTTCTGTGCTTGCTGTCATGTGTTTCCCAAAGTATGTCTTCCTCTCTGTTTGGGGAAAGACTGTGGAAGAGCTAACAGAAGCACTTGAGCACCATTTTGCTCAAGTTCTGGTCAAAACTACCCAATTCATCCTAGCTATTCTAATAATAAAAAATGAAGACAGGTGAGGAAAGGGATCATATCCCTCCTTCTCCTTATGAAATTTAGAAGAATATACAATCAAGGTCTGTGTTTTGAGCAACAGAACTGTAGTTCTTGTATGAGCATATCATAGTCATAACTAGGCTAGAAAGTTATCCTTTGAGTAGTTTCTTACTGGAAACCCAAGATGCTTTGCAGCACATTACAATGAGGAATAAGCTATGGGACCACAAAAGATGGGAAAAGAGGAGCAGTATCCCTAAAGTGCATATTTTCTGTCACATATATTCTTTTTTGTTTTGTTTTGTTTTGTTGTTCTAAATAAGAATCATTGGATTTCTACAGCCTCCTAGTGGTTTAACAGGAAAATGACTATAAGATAACACAGCTGCTTTACTAGTTTTCTTTTTTTAATAATACAATTCCCAGTTCTTATGAAAACCTGCCAAAGGTGTTTTGTCCTTAAATGTAGAAATAAATGTCTACTGAAATAAAAAAGGATGTGCATACATGCATATTAGTAGACAAATGCACAGGGGATAGAAGGATTAAATATATGCAATTAGGAAGTATGACTATAATAAACTACTACTCTGACAGGCCCACACAATTTATGGCAATACAGCATTAGCTATATAGGGTGAGCCAAATTAGCTATATTGTTGTTGTTGTGTGCCTTAACATCATTTCTGACTTATGGCAACCCTAAGATGACCCTATCATGGGGTTTTCTTTGGTATGTATCTTCAAACAGGGTTTGTCATTGTCATCCTCAATCTGAGAGCATGTGACTTGCCTACACTCACCCAGTGGGTTTAAGGGTTGAGCCAGGAATTGAACCTTAATCTCCACAGTCTCTCAAACTACTATGCCATGCTGACTCTCAGGGTGAGGTTATCTATCTATCTATCTATCTATCTATCTATCTATCTATCTATCTATCTATCTATCATCACCTCCTGAAAAACCAGGGGCAATGTCACATCTCTGGCAAGTTACAATGCATAGACTGCATTTATTTTGTGATTACAAGAGGCACATAGACCTCTTCCAAAGCCACTCCTTAAATGGACCTCCTGCAGATGTTCTTGCTTTGGGAAAGAAAATCCAGCACAAAGATATATTTAGTGATACCAAGATAAAATAATACTAGGAGTAAAGAAAATACTACTTGGAGCTTACTAGGAACACTTTCACTGATAGACAAAAGAGTGTGTGCATGGAAACTCAGAGTCAACTTGAAGGCACATAACAGCATTTGAAGACAGCATGTAAAAAAATTTTTTTTTTAAAATGACCCCATCCAGGAGGTGATTTGAGATCTCACATCACTATCTTCCAGGAGTGTCTACATGGGGCTCTTTTGGTCTTTGCAGTGCTCCTTCCACCCTGTGTCATTCCCATGCAATTGATAGAAAAGTCTGTGTCAAAAATGTATGCTTAGCACCATCAATTTCCTTCCACTAAATCCTCACAGGAATCACTACAGAGGCACAATACTGGCCAATCTGCTTTTAGCAAAAAGAAACATTGAACACTGCATAAGAAACTCCTCTCACACTAGATGCTACACAGTTCTTCTTGACTTTGGCATCAGAAGTATTTTTTTTTTTAAAAAAAAGAATGCAATTATTGAGGTCTCTCTCAAGAGACTACTGGGTTTATGCAAACCTGTAATCTTGGTTGAACTATCATTTTATATTGTTGTAAATATAGTTGAATAGCTTCTAAAAGACAGTAACTGCTTAACTGCAGCATTTAAGTGTTTCATTTGATTATCAATGGCAGCAGAACATCAGTTTTGTAAAAGAGGAAACCATCATTAGAAGAAAATTGCTTAAGTGGTTTGGCAATTGCTGCACTACTTCTGCTTTTGTCACTTGAAACATTCAAAATACAGTGAGGTGTCAAATTTCCATCCAGAAAGTGTTTAGTTCAGAAGTCTGCAATTTTGTTCCTCTTGTTATCCCAAGTATATATTTGCACTTTAACTCTTTCCATATTTGTGAATGAATATGAACAGTCAGAACAATTCCTTTGATTGTGACAGACTGGAAGCCACATATTACCAAAATGCTTTGAACTCTTTTTTAAATCAATAAATCAATAAATAAGGGAGTTTGGGAAGGTAAAAGGAGAAGAACAATCCCCCATAACTGTGAAGCTGAGAGGCATTCTAGCAATTTCTAAAAACCAAAGAAACTGTATCAGGAAATTAACAGATTATACATTGAAATTTTTACTTAAACCTATGGAGCAGTCCCAGAGGCAGCTGAAGACATTCTATTTCCTAAGGTAAAGATAAGATACCTCCTCTATTGCAGAAACTAGCTGGACTAGAAGTTTAGTCCTAAGTCAAAAATGATGAAGACACAATGTACTCCACCATACTCAAGGGCAGCGGGTTAGCTTCAGAGTGTTTTGCTAGCTGGCTAACAGAGATCTGTCTTCTACTGTCTCTTCACACACCTCAGCATCTGCATATCCTCCCACTCTCTTTGCTTGACAGGTAAAGTCCTGATTAATCCTCTGTTGCTCCATTTTTAAGCTGCTTTTAAAGTATTCTAGTTTCTATCCTTTCCTCCCACTTTCCTAACTTTATCCTCAGTTTACTCCCATTGGTACAAACTGAGTTCAATTAGCTGAGCTGGTAGAGAGGAGAGGAATGGAATCTTGCCCTTCCCAGTAGGCTCAGGTAAAAACAAACTGTTGCTGCCTCTGCTAGTTTATGTGTTCTTCATAACTGATAACTTCTGCTATCTTGACAAAACTGATGTTTCTTGACCACATGTGTCCTGGTTTTCATCTGTAAAATGTTGGATAGTATGCATCTGCTTCCCAAGGCAGCTTTGCACTGATAGTTAGCCCTGAGAGATCATAACTTACTCTTGTAAAATTACTAGCCAATCAAATGACATTGCAGCTGAAATAAGACACATGAATGTTTGCTTCTTAATTTAACATACCACAGGACCTGGTCTTCCAGTGAGTCCCATAGGGCCAGGTGGCCCCCTCATGGCAATCTGCAATTTAGAGAGGAAATAAAAATTCAACATGAATTACATGCTTAACAGCTGGCAACATTTGCCACAGATGGCACACCCACCTTGGGGCAATTTCAACCACCACTTGTTACCTGTAGGAGAGCAATGATAATGGATGCACCATGTTTGTGGTATGCTACAGATTATATACTACAACTACTCCTACTACAATTTGTAATTATCTCTATTTATATCCTGTTTTTGGGTAACATTAAAATTCAAGGTGGTTTACAAACTAAAATATTGACAATACAGTCAAAAGCATACAAAAAGTTAATGTTAAAACAGAATTAAACTACCAACAATATTAAGGACATGCACTAAAAAGGCGAGGGGGAAGTTAAAATAGTACAATGTAAAGCAATACAGTATCCTTTCCTTAAAAGCTTTTAGTTCTAAAAGCCTATCTGACTTTTGTTGTTTTTTTAAAAAAAGCTTTTGCTTGCCAAATGAAGAATTACAAGGAGAGGGTCATTCTACTCTCTTTATGAAGGGAGTTCCAACAGCTAGGAGCAGCCACTGAAAAGGCCCTATATGGTGTTCCCACCAACCATGCTTCTGAAACTTTCCCCTTCTGTGTCTCAGGGCCTGTGTACACCATTAAAAAACATCAAAATCTCCCTGAAGCTGGTGCTAGTAGTTCTTATCACGTACAGCTACTTCTAGGAAGATATTGTACTATTTGGCCCTGAACCCAACTTTGCTCTGAACCAAGGAAAATCAGGGGAAAGCCTGATGTTTTCCAGAAACCCCAGAGTGACTGCAGGCTCTTGTGGCATGTGGAGAGCTGGATTGGGTCTGATTTGGTTAGGTCCAGTTGCTCACATGCCAAGAGCTGCACCATCTTCCTCCCCTGAACTGAAAAAAAGCAGGGAAAGGGGATGGCCTATTTTCTGAGCCACCACTGCCACTTCCTCATGGACATCAGCTCATTGTAAGAACCTGCTGAGGTCAGAACAGGGCACCCAATGGATCAATGAGGAGTGGGTAAAGCAACTCTCTCCTTGTTGATCACATGGCGGGATTTCCCATTTTGACCTCAGCAGAAGCAACTATGCACTAGGCTGGTTCTTGTAGGGAGCTGCTTGGCTAGTATGGCTGCAGAGGAAGCAGTTACAGCAGCACCAAGAGTGGTGGACAGCAGGGTTGATGCTGTGTCAGCCTGGCTGACCCATGGGCACAATGTGTTGTCACATGGGATTTGGCCTGATGGTCAGTGTGGAGCCAATTCAGGACATAATTTTTTGGGTGGACCCTGGATTAAATTGCTGGTGTAGACATGCCCTCAGAGCCTATATGCAAAGGAGTAGGCCCTAAAGGACAATTCAGGAATTTGAGTGTGGTTCTGGGAATTCCAGTGTCGATTAAAAGAAAAAGAAAAATAATTGCTGCATTATTCATTTTCATTTTTCTTAGAAGTCCTAAAACATTTTCCAAATATGTCAGAGAGAAAAAAAGACATGTCTCTCTTCATTTAAATCTTAGATAAATCATATGAAGAAGTATGGCTTTGTCACATGAGGATGTGTTTTTTAAAAAAATTCTTTTAAAGCTGTTATGTAACATAAGAGAGTATCAAGTTGTGATAGTCCCATTCCTATTTCCTGGTGCTCAGAGCAGAGGAAGGGAGCCTGGAGCCCAAAGGCCACATATAGCCCTAATCTAGCTCCACACAGACCTCAGACGAATTTTAGGCCCTAAGCAGACGACTAATAAAGTCGTCTTCTGGGCAGAGAAGAGGAGGGGCAGCCGCACGAGCGGCGCCCCTTCCTCTCCCCGAGGTCGCCCCCAGATGCGCCGGCCGTCCGCACGACCGGCGCATTGGGGATGACCTCACGGCGCAGCGCCCACATGCGCTGCGCCGTTTGAGCCAGGGAAAGTGCACCCGCCGCTTTTGGGGCGCACTTTCCCTTAGATCTAAAAGGAGCGCCAATTTGGTGCTCCTTTTAGATGCGCCGACGGTGCGCCGCGGTGCGGAGGCTCCGCACCGCCGGCGCTCCGTCCGGCGGCGGCTCCAGGGCCTCCGTGTGCTGAGGCCCCTAGTTTCTGCCATTTCTGAGTCTGGCTCTGCTCATGTTTGGCTCTCATTCTACCTGCTGCTGGAATGAAGACCCCCAACATGTTTTGACCCAGATAATCCTAGCCATGAAAGGGGGGGATCCCTATCTCCACCTTAAGAATGTTTCATTCTTACCCTGGCTTGCTGAAGAATAGCTTGAGCTTGAGCTTCTTGAGCTGAAATCGCTGGTCCCTTCTCCCCACCTCCACCAAAGCGGAACTGTATAAAAATTGGAATGTTTTAAAAGTCAAAATCAAACATGTTAGCAATAACTAAGAAATTGTTTTCATTGGCTAAAAACATTTTTCTCTGCTTGGTTGAAAACTTGTATATGGCCCAAAACAGACAGGCCAAAGCTGCTTCCGGCTACTTCAGGGATCTGGTGTTTACATGAAATGCGTTCTAAGGTTCTGGAAGCTGCACAGAGGCCACAAGAAGGCCATAAGAGCTGGCCGAAAAAGGAGCAGTGAAAATCTGCTCTGCCAGCAGCCTGTTTGGGATCACAGAAGTGGCCCACTTCAGGAGCAGGCTGTGCAGTCGCTGTAGCCCAGCCCAATAGGGGCCAGAGTGGCCTCTGGCTACTCCTTCATACCAAACTGCTTCACCCTTATGCTCATCTTCTTAATTATAAAAACCTGAACAGAATCACTAAACACACACATGTCAGAGGTAGTTGAAATTCCATTCTTTTTATTCACTATGACTCTTCTAAAATGAGATAAGACATTATTAGGGTCGCTCAGAGGGTGCAGAGTATGAGGGGGGAAATCCCAATTACTGCATGCATGTATACAATGAAAATCTTACCTGGACTTGATGTACCTACTGATTCATATACTGAAACTGTATGTGTGTGGGTTTGCCAGAAAGTCCTGAAATGTATAATAATAATAATAATAAT
>CM034706.1:160099283-160121108 GCA_020142125.1 Phrynosoma platyrhinos | reverse complement strand
AACCAGCCAAAAATAGCTGATGTGATCAGAAGTGTGGATGTGTCCCAGCGAATCAGAAGATGAAAACTGTTCCCTTCTTCCTGAACAGTTGCCAACCTCTGTCTTACATTTTTATGTGTGAAGTACAGTATCAGCTAAGGTAGAAGAATCAAATATTTCAGGAACCAGGATCATGTATGTATTGTAGATAGGACCAGAGGAACACTGGGAGTATCTGCTCATTCCTATGCTATCCACAGAAGATGATGGCTTCCTGTGGTAATCAGACAGTGAACAAGAAGCAAAGTGACTACACTGTGGAGAAAACAGCCAAAGAAGTGACATGGGGGAACATGACTGGAAGAAACTCATCAAGTCATGCCTTTCAGTTACTAATGAAATTAAAAGTCAAAGAATAAGGAAGTGTGTTTTGATTAGCCTTCCCCTTCTTTATACTAATGTCATGACAGAAGGAAAGCTGTCACATTTCACCAAGAAATAGATGTCCCTTCAGTACAATCATATATATTCTCTCCTAGGTGAGATATGAATAGTGCCCTTTTAAATCAGATGGAAAGCATGTTAAACAGAAAGAGCAAGGTAGTTGCATTCCTGGTTCACCCTCTCTTAGGAGCTTATCACATTTTTAAATAAGCCGGCTTACCTCTTCTGTTTTAAAGTTGAATGCAGGATGCAGCTGGGCATTATCACACAGAAAATGCCACCAATGCTGCTGCCCTTCTGCATCCTGCCCAAAACCCAGCTAGAGGCCACACTCAGATGGCTGATTTGCAAAGTTATCCAACTTTGCAAATCAGCCATCTGAGCATGGCTTCTAGCTGGGTTTTAGGAAGGATGCAGCAGGACGGCGATATCAGCAGCATTTTCTGTGTGATAATAACTGGCTGCATCCTGCATTCAACTTTAAAATGGAAGAGGTAAGTCAGCTTATTTAAAAATGTGATAAGCTCCCAAATCGCATCAAAAGCAGTTTAAGATTAATTATGGAGAATTTAGGAATAAGCAACCATTCCTTGTTTCTACTTACCAAAAATCCAAGACATTCAGATTAGAAATAGTGCCGTTACAGACTGCCAGAAATAATACAACTTGAGGCCACTTTAACTGTCCTGGCTCAGTGCTAAGGAATCATGGGAATTGTATTTTTTCCCTGAGATATTGAGCCTTCTCTGGCAGAGAGCTCTGGTGCCACAATAAACTACAATTCCCATGATTCCTTAGCACTGAGCCAGGACAGTTAAAGTGGCCTCAAGCTGCATTGTTTCTGGCAGTCTGTAAAGGGCCAATGTCTTCATTGATTCTTAGGCCTCTAAACCCAAAGCACTGTTATTTTTTGTGTTTTCAATTATACTTAGCCATCTTGGGTACAATTTGTATTGCAGAAATAATGCAGTTTAATTGACATGGCTCAATACAATAGAAAGCTGGAACTTGAAGTTTTGTGAGATATTTAGCCTTTTCTGTCAGAGAGTTCTGGTGCCACAACTACAAATCCCAAGATTCTACACCATTGAGCCATGTCAGTTAAAGCAATATCAAACAACACTATTTCTGCACTGCAGAGTAGACCTTGGACATGATGTACTGTTGACATTTTTAGAAACTGAGGCTTGAGGGTGCTTTCTGTCATTCCCATCATCTCTGGTAAATTTATTAGGTCATCCACAGAGAAGAGGAATAGCAGAGAGAGCTTTGTCTGTAGTCTAGCTTCAGTGTGTTCTTCAGCCTTAATGCTCCAGTTGAAACTGGGGCAGAATAAACCTAATATTGTATCCTATTGACTAGCTTTTGCTCAACTCCATTATTCTAGACTGTCAGAATAGAGTTTTAAGAGCTCCAAGACTCATCTGATATGGTTCCACCTGAACCCTTGAATCCAGTGTCAGAATGAGGGGTTATTTATTTGTTTGTCATATTTATACTCCACTGTACTTCTCATGCATTCAAATTTGTATACATGGTTCCCCTCCCTTTCTAGTAGCTCTGTGAAGTAGGACAGCCTGGCCCAAATCACCTAGTGAGATCCATGGCTTAGTGGGAACTATAACCTAGATCTCTCAGTTCATAAACAAGCTATTTAACTACAGTCTGCACCTCATATAGTGAAGCCGGCTATTATGGTGTGATTGCTGTTTCTCGGACATCAAGAGGGATGGGCTTACTTCACTTGTCAACACACAGGATAGGATGTTTGCTTCATAAACCAGGCATTATGCTTCCAGCCTCCCAACCTGGGCACACTTCCCATACTCATTTATAAACCACACTGACTTACCCTCTCACCAGGGTCACCGGGAGGACCAGTGGGACCTTGTGTACCTGAGGGACCCATAAGACCCTATAAAGAAAAAAAAATACAATGAATAAGTTGTGCAGAATAACTTTATAGAATAGTGTTTTACACCACACATTTGAAAGCAAGGACAGGTGAAAGGTTTTCTATCTAATCCAGAATTTGTTTTATCTAAAGAAACAAACATACACAATCATGTAAAAAGCACATTTTCCCAATCAGTTCTCATTGAAAAGCTATCAGTTCATGCTATCTCTAAGCAGGTTTGCCAAAATATCTGCCATTATATAAACAATTTTACCATCCAATGCAAAACCTGTAACACAAATGACATATAAAAGATTATATACTTACTGGAGGTCCTGGTGGTCCTGGTGGTCCTTCAATAAGCATCCCCTATGGAGAAACATGCACACAATACAGTATTAGTTTGAGACATGTTTGAAAGCAAAGAACATACCACAGTTAGCACAACATTTGCCTTTCTGCTTTCCTTTTCTCTACAAATACTTTCATTTCTGGATTTTGTTGCTTATTTCTGTAGCTATGACAGAGATTGCAGTTCTGCTTCACAGGCTACAACTTACATTTCATAGCATATATCATGAAAATATCAAATATATGCTTTCTAAGAACTAGTCTTCAAAAAAGCACTTTCACTACAAGTATAATTGGGAAAAATTCCTTAATGAAAATACCCTGTTCAAATGTTAAGATTTTTGTTGCTTTTTTATTGCCATTGTTCCCTCAGTCTGCTATTATTTTGGCACCATTCCTTCCTCCTTAGTTAGACCTTATTTCTCCTCTTAGAGAAATCTGATCCAATAAATAGCATAATTAGTCACCCTACTGCAGTGATGGCGAACCTTTTAGAGGCCAAGTGCCCAAACTAAAAGGCCTTCTAGCACTGTGTGTTACCTTGTGCTGGAGGGTGGGACTTCTTATCTCCGGGACCGCCTCTTCCGTATGATCCCCCTGTGCACTCTGGTCCTCTGGGAGGAGTCTGTTATAGCCCATGAAAACTAGGCTGTCGCAGACCTCCCAGAGGGCCTTTTCCGCCGCCACTCCAAGATTATGGAATGGCCTGCTGGATGAGATCCGTCTTATTACCACGCTTGACTGCTTTAAAAAAGCAGTAAAGACGGATCTCTTCTGGCAGGCCTTCCCGGAATAATATCCTGGCTCCCCCTTGGCTTGTCAATCTGCTCCCCTACCCCCCTATCCTTAGCCACTATTGTTTTGCCACTACTTGTTTTATGATTTTAGTACTCAGTGTTTTATCATTCTTGCTGTTTTTAATACCATCTCAGTTTAATTTATTTTTAAGGGGTGGGAGGGTTAGGGGGAATACTTGCCAATGTGTTTTACTTGTATTGTATTGCTTTAATTTGTTGTATGCCGCCCCGGTTGCCTAGCAGAGGGGCGTGTTAGAAATAAAGATTATTATTATTATTATTATTATTATTATTATTATTATTATTATTATTATTATTTTCTCCCTCCCGGGCCTTGAGCTGCCCCTCTGGAGAGGCAGTTCTGCTTCACAGAGGCAGCTCAAGGTCTGGTGGCGAGGGGGTAGAACAGGAATAGGTGCATGCCTGCCCCTCCTCCCCCTTTCTCCCACCATCCTTGATCTTCAGCTGCCTCCAGAGAGGAAGCTGAAGGCTGGGAAGGGTCTGGAAAGGAGAGGAACAGGCACACTTCTCTTTCTCCTCCTCTTTACTGGCTGTCCCAGGCCTTTAGCTGCCTCTCTGGCCAGGGACAGCATGGGGGGAAGAGGAACAGGCACACACCTCTTCTCCTTGTCTCCGCCCTCTGCATGCCAGGGAAAACGGCTTTGCATGCCATCTCTGGCATGCATGCTATAAGTTCACCATCATGGCACTACTGGCTAAGTGTCATCAAGAAAAAATAAAACAGAGTAACAGCAGTATTTTCTGGACAGATCATACACTGATCCTAGTCAGTTAGGGAGCATATGGTGAATTCAAAGTATTATTAAGTCTACTTAGTGCAGTGCTTCCTAAACACCATTATAATTGCCTTTCAGTTAACTCAAAAAAAATTTTGAAGCAAGGATATCTTACAAGACACATTAAAATCTTCATGAAAATTGACCCATTTTCATTTCGCTCTAGTTCAAATCCCACATGCTTGGGAAAGCACTCTAGCATGAGAATCATGCTATTCTCCTTAAAGCATTCTTCCTCTAGCCTGGTGCCTTCAGAAGGTTTGGCCTACAAACACCAGACGTCCTGAACATGGGTTATTAGGCAAAAATCCAACAGGTTTGGCATTTTGACTAAAGTATTATGTGTTTTAGATCCACATATGCCTAGTTCAATGTACAAGGCTTATTGAATTACAAGTGGGTTTATTATCAGACTGGAATACAATGCATATTTGCTAAGTTTCACAGGATCTAAGTATTCATATGATTTTAATAGCACAGGACTGGACTGCAAGTCTGAGTGACTTAATTAGGTTGCAAATTATACAGGCATGAAAGGAACTCAATGATGCTACTTTAATAGCACATCTCTGTTTCAGAGAAAAATATAATCAAAGATGTGCTCCTTGCAAGACACATATCCAAAAATTTTCACTGGGACCATCCATTTTGTTTATAAAAATATGTCTAGCAGAAATTAACCCAAAGCTAGACATTGGTTGCTTCAGTAGTATTTTGTGTGGCTTCCAAAGCTCCCTAATGCTCATATTCCTGTTGGTTTAGGATGGCAATGTTTGCATTACCTTCCTCCCACTTCAAGAGAGGGACTTTGGCTATGACACAATATAGGGAGTACAGTAGTTAGGAGAGCAAGGCATTCTACAGGACATTTTCATGCAAATGTCTTTCCTTATTATTGACAGTGTGTTTAATCTTTGGCTTGTGACTCAACTGCTATTTCAGTCCATGCATCATCTATGGCAATATCTGCTGCTGTCTCAATTCTAAAGGACATAAGCTGGTGGAATGGGGGAGAAGAAATCCTAACTGGTAATGGCAGGAAGCCAAGGTTCAAAATTGAAACTAGAGTGGAGGTTCACAAAAGCAGAGCTGTTAGGAGCCAAGTTTGCCTAGCACCAGTATTTCCCATGGCCTGTTCTCACCTATCTCCATTTTCCTAAAGCTGACTGTTCAAAGGCAAAGAGGTAAGTGGTCAGAAAAGACTGTAATAGCAGTGAAAACCTCATCTTTAAGGACTGGACACAGGACTGGAATGCTCACTAACAGCAAGCTGTATGGGGAATATAGCACACAAAGCCTCTTGTGAATCTGCTGAATTGAGAAGCAGACACAACTACATTGTCCATGTCTTTCATCAGCACTAGAGAATCTTGAGCATACATAGACAAAGCAATAAAAGCAAAGCCATAATGGCAAATCCAATCCTTAAATATAAAATCAATGCCTCTACAGTTGTTGCTGCTGGCCACATTATGGAAAGAAAGGGAGCTCTAGCTATGGAGAAGGCTGATGGAAAACTCACTTTAGCACCCATTCTAAGTTTGAATACTTTGAAGAAGGGAAAAAAGCTGAGACCCCTAAAAATGGAATAAATTCCAAACTCAAGACTATGACAGATGAAATAATTACAACTGAACTCATATTTAGACATTCTCTACAGATTTATCTGAACATGTGAGGAGAGATGAAAAGCAAGTCCTACCACCATGAATTTGGTCTCCTCATGTGGAGAGCAACAATTTTAAAGGACAGCCTCCACTTTATGTAGAACTTCCTCATCTGATCAGAAGGATGTTTTTTTTTCAAAAAAAACCTGGGGTTCCAAATTGCACAGACTCTCTATGCTCAGTAAACCTCTCTTCTTGAGGCTATCTATTCTTAAACCAAAGAGGGAGTAGAGCTAGCTTATTCTTGATATTCAAATTAGTCCTATCATGTATACCTCAACATAGTGTAGCTTTCAGCTTTCCTCTCACTTTCTCCGTTATAGAGATGTCCTCACCCCACTAAGATGCAAATATGTAAAAATATTATATTTTATCATATAGATGTGGAGTATCTCACATATCTTCTCACACTGTATGATATCACTCTATATCTGTACTAACCCACACAAAAGGGTAGAGAAAATTCTGGTTTGTTTCGTTTTTTAAAAATTTAATTTAATTTAATTTAATTTAATGTATTTTTCTCCCTTTTACTGTCTTGTTCTGCAGGTGAAAATGGCATCTCAGAGATGCTTAAATACATTTTTACACAGGAAACACTCTTAGAATTATAAATCATTGCCAATGCTATTGATGTTTTTACCTGCTCTATATATTACAGTATGCATTTTATTATATTTTATTATATTTTTGTTATGACCTACCTTGGACACTCCACAAGGAAAGGCAGAAGAAAAATGCAACAAACAATTTAGCAACACAAATTAAGGAAACAAACTGAAATCTATGCATATTTATCTTGGACTGCAGGTACACAATAGGATTTTCTTCCAAGTAGATGCATTCTATAAATCTGTGAGACTATGTACAACTACCTAGGTGTAAGAACCACTGAATTCATTGTATCTCCTTTGTGAGATGGAATACAGACTGATGCTTTTACATAAGATCAGTGCCCTATCTAGCTCAGTACTGTCTATGCTGATTGGCAGCAGCTCTCCTCAGTAATGACAGGAGTTGTTCCTTGCAGTGTTTAGAGATACTGAGGGGTGAACCTGGGACTTTCAACATGCAAAAGATGTACCCTGCTATTGAGCCACAGCTCTTCCCCCAATGTACTTGATGTGGTCTGACTCAAAACTAGCAGATTTTATAGGCCAGCACAATTTAAAAGATCTCCATGCTCCCAGAATCTCCATATTCACACACTGAAGGCATCCTTTGCTCCTATCAAAAGATGAAGATGAAGGTGAGATCCAACTCTTGGCATTTTACAAGAATTAGCTTATCAAATACTCACAGGTTCAATCACTGCAGCTTCTCCCTTCTGTCCTTTTTCTCCATATGCACCATGGCCATTCACCTGATGAATCAGAGAGACAAACATATTAGAATGGATGACATAAAATCAGAGACCGGCAGAGTTGGAAGTTCAATCCATGTCAGTGCTGGAATCCATGTCAACTTTAAAGACCCCCTTTTGGAGAAGGGTATGAATGTGCCATATTATCCTAAGATTGTCATAATTCCTTGATCTTTAATTGGAGGTAGAAAGGCATGAAAACATTCTGTGACACTTTCTAAATTACCCTGTATGGCTGGATCACTCATATTATAAAACTGATAAAAGACTTTGAAAGTGCTTAGTTCTGATGAAAGAAACATTATCTGGATATTTCCAGCATTCTAGGCCGGTTCTGCAAGGGCCAGAATACTTCAGGAACAGCCCAGAGTATTCTGGTCATGGAGATACCTCTACATCTTCTCCTTACTTGGCCAGTTGCAATGCAGGGTGGCTGTTTACAGCACATCCTATTGTGCCACCTGGTGATGCAACCACTGGCACATGTTGCTCACTCTGAGGTCAGAATGAGGTGCCCAGTGTTGATCACTTGGTTTGGCATGTTGTGAGTTATTCTAAATTATTGGGGGCAAGGGTATATGGTGGGTTCGGTGCTGAACTGGCTGGACATCATCCAGACAGTTCTTACCAGAACCAGGGATTGCATTCTGTGTCATCAGGACTACTCGCCATGGGAATGGGGAGAATATGCTTTATTTGGCCCATGCAAACAAGAACCTGGCAGCATAAAAAGGGACTGACAGTGATGGGTGAGAATTTTATCTTAGTATGTTTCTGATAAAAAGTGTACCAAAATCTCTATGTCTCATCTGGGATGGAAAGACCATTACTTTAAAAAAAAATGTGGGAGAAATAGTAGCTGACAGAGATGTCTATCCATGGCCAGGAATTGAAGTGCCTGACTGTCAAAAGTCTGGCTTTGAATCCTGATGTGTTCAGCCATGTTTGTGGTGATGAATTAAGGTTACTCTCTTTTTCTAACGGGCTCCTCACCTTTAACACACACATAACTGGCAGTCAGTTTAAAATGGCTCTCTCCATGCTGGGAATGCATACTGCCTAGATGGGGCTAATACAGATAAGAAAGAATTCCATTTAAGTTATTTTTCAAAGCATTTAACCTTTCCTCTGTGGTAAATTTATTCATATATGGAACAGAAAGAAGGTGACGTTTAAAAAAATTAAATGTGGTAGAAAATGAAACTGAGAGGTTTTCTTATAACTACTAGCAATAATTCCCAGCATGAGTCAAAATTGATTTTAAATTTACCAAATGAAGTTTGGACTGTTGCCATCTATCTCCAAGTGGAGACAAGCAATGACTTCTAAGAGCAAAAGTGGTATGAAGGAAGTCTCAATTTCCATGGGTATTTCTTTTGGGGGTTTTTTGTGGGTTTTTTCGGGCTGTGTGGCCATGTTCTAGAAGAGTTTCTTTCTGACGTTTCGCCAGCATCTGTGGCTAGCATCTTCTGATGCTGGCGAAACAGATGCTGGCGAAACGTCAGAAAGAAACTCTTCTAGAACATGGCCACACAGCCCGAAAAAACCCACAAAGAAACTATGGATGCCGGCCATGAAAGCCTACAACTTCACATTGGTATTTCTTTTGTCGCCTCTATGCAAACAGGTCATGTGAGTTTTGAAACAAGGACCCAAAACAGACAGGCCAAAAGAAGCAGCTTCTGGCCACTTTTGGGGTGTGAAAATCAGATGACACACACCCCAAGGTAGCCAGAAGCCACTCTGATGTCATGCTAATAGGGCACGATCTGGCCCCAAAAGGAGCAAATTAAATTCATTCCTGCCAGCAGCCCATTTGGGACTGCAGTAGCAGCTCACTTTGGAAGCAGGTCATGTGATTACCATGGTCCCAGCATGATTGGGACTGGAGTGGCTGGAGGCCTCTCCTTCCAGGCCATCTGTTTCGACCCAAGGTTTCAAAACTCTTCTCCAGAATTGAGAGTTCAGCCAAAAGCAGTAAACTTACTTTCACACAGATTTCAGATCCAAAGATGGAGGAAGAGAGACAATAAATTTTCAATAGTATTGATGGATTTTAAAGCATTTTTAAAAAATGTAAAGACCATTTCTCTTTGGAGTGTCAATTGGAGTGAAGTATGGATCCCTATATTCTATTCTGACTAAAGGAAACTCTTAACTGGAGAATAGGAATAGGAAGATAACTTACTTATTAGGAAGGGCAATCAATCAATGTGAACCTAATCATAAACTCTGGTAGGTCTAGGACAATGATGGCAAATCTTTTAGGGGCTGAGTGCCCAAGCTAAAAGGCCTTCTGGCACCAGGTGTTACCTAAGGTTGTGGGCGGGACTTCCGTGGCAGGACTTCTTCTCCTCACATTCCCGGGGCTTGCACTGCCTCTCAAGAGACAGCTGAAGGCCCAGGGGGCAGGGAGCAAGGAGAAAAGAACAGGAACAGGTGTGTGCCTGCCCCTCCTCCTCCCTCTGCACCATCCCCAGCCTTCAGCTGCCTCCAGGGAGGCAGCTGGAGGCTGGGAAGGAGGAGGAACAGGCATACACCTCTTCTTTCTCCTCTCCGTCCTCCATGTGCTGGGAAAATGGCTTTGCCTGCCATCTCTGGCATGCGGACTACAGGTTCACCATCATGAGTCTAGGAGTATGACTCTCAATGCAGATTAGGTGTCTGTTGTTCAAGGATACACCATGTCAGTACAGAGGATCATTACTAGAAAAATAGCCATCAGGTTGACAAATTGACAACCGAAAGTATGCATGGAATAACTGCAATCTGCATTGCTGAGGGGATTTATTGTACCAGTGAAATCACAGATCTTCTAGGGATTTGTAGCTTCAGCTTTTCAGTCATTCTTTGTTTTAAAGTTAAGCATTCCCTCCTCCATCTCCTTCCATATACAGTGAAAGGCTGCTGTATTCAAATATGACTTTTGCATTCAGAGAATTGCAGTCACAGAAGGCTTTCTACAGCCTTTTGTGGTTTGAATGTATAAACCATGACAGAAAATGTAGACAAGTATATAATGAACTAGTAACAATCCCACCCTTTTAAAGAGTATCTCAGATGCTCACAACTTACACTTGTTTCTGTGACATCAGTCTCTGCTGGAACACCAGGCCCAAACTCCTCATGAGTGGGATTGGTTGGCTTCTCTTCATACTCTTTATATTCATAAAAATCATATTCGCCTAAATCTCCATCTACCACAACTTCAGTTTCACTGTGGTCTATTCCTCTGTTTCCATAATCTGTCTCCTCAGTTTTTTTATTCTCTGAGTTATATTCCTCTCCCGTTACGTATTCTTCAGTAAATACTTCTTCAACAGGAATTTGCTAGTCACATAATCAGCAAAGGTTTGGGGAACAGGATGAATATGTGGATTACTGTTAGTAAAGCAAAGCATTCAGAAGATTTGAAAATAATGGTTGGTGAAATACACAACATTATTACAGCACAGTATCTTTTAATTTGGTTCTGAAAAACTGAGGAGTCAGTGTTTCAGAGGTATTAAAAGATCATAGAATGCATGTACATATATGCATATATTGACACTTTCATAAATGTACTTTTTTCTGCATATCTAATGGCAATCAAACAGTTATAAATAACTTGGAAAACAATTAAGTGAGCCAATACAATGATCTGAGAATCAATATTGGTTTGAATAACTATCAGATTTTAATTTGCTGATATGATAAACACAACTATCTCATGCCAATTGTAATGGAGAGTAAAATATGAAAAGGTTAATTATTCAACAGTGTATCCTGTGTATTTGTAGCACTGAATTTTTTTCCAAGTCAGAATTGATCTCTTTAGCAAGGAAAGAGTAGCTTGCATTGGTCCTAACTTTCACAAAGGATAAAGATTCTAGAGGTTAAAAAGGTTAAGAACTACCTATCTTAAAATGTAAATATGTGTGTGTCTATCTGTGTGTAGTTAGATGAAACCAAACAACCATGTTTTAAACCTCAATATTTTTAACAGTGTTTTCTTTAAGATACATGCACCCAAATTGCCAGTTTTAGAGGAAACTGGTTTTTGTTGTGACAAAATGAAATTCATGTTTTGGAAGGGAATTGGCCTACTGGAAATATCTTTAGAATGGAACCTCTGTGAACAATAAATCTAAGCCTTACAAAAATAAGTTAATGATGTGAAAGTATGATGTAAATGAGAACTTTACATCATCCAAATGCCAAATGCCAATATGATTTCAAAAAAGGGGCAGCAATGAGATCAGCTTTTGTACAAGTGTCAGGATGGACTCTAGTCACGCTTAGAACAAAGCCACTGAAATAGGTATCAATACTTTGATATCAATGGGAAATTATTTTCACTAAATATAGAATCAGATACAATTGCTTCCATACACAAAAAAATACACTATCAGAACTGCTTTCTCCACTGGTATAATATGGGGTATGTTTGGATAACACCTTTACCAAGAGAACTCCATTTTGTCCATCTTATATAAAACTACATGTTGAAGTTTACTCTTTTTATTTTAGTGCTATCCCTTATTTAACATACCAAAAATTATATTTTAATAGTAATGGTAATAATAATAATAATAATAATAATAATAATAATAATAATAATAAATATGTTCAGGTTTGTGAAAGAACTAATTTTAATGTGGTTTCTAGTAGGCTTTTGTGTTTTTTTATTACATAGTTGAAATCTGCAATTACAAGAGAAGCTGTAAAATAAATATGCCTTCAGCATAATGCAAACCTTTTGGAAATCATGGTTTAAAAATTAATTTTAATATGTCAATATTTAAGAAGCATAACACCTACATTCATAAATGTCAGTTGCTAAACACATTAGAATTGTTCAGATTTAAGCAACAGGAAATTGTAGTTTTTAATAAACATTTCATGACCAAGAGAAAGATGCATTTGAGATTCCCACATGCATCTTTCAAATGCAGTTTTATTCTGCACAGTAGGGATTGGAACAGAAACATCCCAATCCAAGAGATGTGCAAGAGATGAGCACATGAAAGCAGATTTTGTGTATGGATTCCCATAGTGGATTGGGAACCATGTGCACAGATAAGGTGTGAATGGGCACATATCTGGATGTTCTCTCTAATTATGTTGCACATCCAGATGTAACTGATGCATGAATCTTAGTAATCCCCATTCACTTTATGGTATGAATGGGATGCATGTTACCATTCACATTAGAGTGTAGATAATCCTGCCTGTTATTTGGAACAAAGTGTACATTGCTGTATAAGACTATCTACACTGGGGATTTGGGGTTTACAGAGTATATATTTAAAAGTAAAACCAATTGGCTAGGATATGCAGTATCAAATTAAAGACTACAGAGCTGATTGTGACTATTCTCTGTCTACAGTCACTATCCAGACACTACATTTTGTGACCTTAATTAAGGGACCTCACTGAGACCTTACGCTTTTCCCTGCCAACATTTACTGAAAGTAAACATTTTTTACCTTCCTCCATCACACAGAAACCACAAACATATGCATAACGTAATGAGATACTTGAGCTGCACCTAGCTAATAATAATGTAGGATGGAATATCCTAGAACTCACAGAAAAAAAGTTTGATTGATTGTTTATTTGTTGTTTGCAGTCTCTTGAACTTATTCCTCAAATTGCAGATCTCAGAAATAGGATACAGAACAGTTTTAACTGTATAGGCTTTAAAAAAAACATACAATTTGAGCTCAGTGCATCTACACTATAAAGCAGTTTGACATCCATTTAACTGCCATAGCTCCATCCTACAGACACCTGGGATTTGTAGTTTTGTGAAGTACCAACACTCTTTGGCAAAGAAGACTGAAGACCTTTCAAAACTACAAATCCCAGGATTCTATAGGATGGAGCTATGACACTTAAAATGGTGACAAACTACATCCTTCTACAGTGTAGATGCATCCAAAGGCTTAGTAATATTGATCATTATTGTCTAAAGTCTCTGAAATATCCCTGCCTATGTATTTTTTCCATTGCTCATTACCTCGTTTGGTCCTGTGGTTTGCCTGGGAGATGCAGTCTGGTAGTGTTCAGAGGTTCCATAATCAGTTTCAGCCACACTGTACTCATGATATTCATCAACAACGTTGGCCTGATTGAAAAGAAAAAGCATGAGGTTACCCACAGCAAGCAAAGGCAAACATCCAGAAGTAATCGCCATTGAATTGGGTTATTCATGTATTCATCTACTAGGGGTTAGAGCTACTTATTTCTCATCATCAGAGATCTTCCAGGCTTGGTCTAGGAAAGATCTTGATCATTTTGTGGCTACTTTTACCCCTAGTTTGCCTTTTGCAGCAGCTTGATAGTTTTTCTTCTTCTTGGATGAGTATGTTTCAGTTTTTTTGAATGTGAACTTTTGGGGGTTGCTCTTTGAGTTAGCGGCCACTGTCCTCTTCTTCTTTGGGGCTTTGTTCTTTTTCTGAAAAAAGTGGTGAAAGATGGAATGGGAAACATAAATAAATGAAAGGGAATAGCAGCAAGGCATGAAAGGAAGCAGAGAAAAGAAAAGCCAAAAATAATAAAAAGCTAAAATAAAGAAATGTATTGCTGTCCATCTTCCAGCCTGCCACTGTGGGATTAAAGAGTGTTTTATGAACCAACAGGAAAGGAGGGAGGACAAAATGTTTTGGAAAACATGATTAACATAAGACATCACGTGACAAAACTGGATGATAGATGAGAGGGACGTCAGACAACAAACAGACCACATGCTGTTACCTCAGTCTGTGCTACTGTCTCCTCGTACAGTGGGGGTCCTTCTGTTACAGTGTCAAGGTCTTTATAATCTCTATAATCTGGATCCCCATAGTCATAGTCATACTCGATTAAATCGTCCGTTGTGTACTAAATTGCAAAGGGAAAAATATCAGGCATTGCTGTGTTAGTAGCTGGAAACTATATTAGCAGTCACGGAAAGCTCCTTCTTAACTTTTACTCACTCAGAAGAAAAAGTTAAGAGAATGAAAGCATTCACTATATTGGTAACATTTTCTTATTTTCTTTTTTCTTTCAAATTTATATAAACACAAGTGTAACAAAAAGGCAAGTCAAGACAAAGTATGTATTTAATGGTGGGGAGAAGGAAAATTGAGATACTTCGAATGAGGTTATTAGCAGATGTTTTGTTTATCAGATATTATATATAACACCTGTTATATGAAACATGTATTGAAATGCTTCATCTATCTTTCTTTAATGTTACCAATTAGCTAACAAGTTTTGTTAATTGAATTTGAAAGCATATTGTAAAAAAAAACACAATTCTTCCCTCTTTCATTTTATTTTATTGATCCTCCATTTAACAAGGATCAATAAAATAATGCTAGGCATACAAAATAACGAACCACCTGTGTGCAAAGTTCTACAAACTTGTCAACATATTTGAAACAGAACACTTGCCACAAAGTGTGCACTGTTAACATAGCAACATGGATCATGGAAGTGCTAATCTGATTAAACCAGTGAAAAATTAAATGTGATTAAGGTTATGTCTGTACAGATCAAATCCTCTGTTCCTACGGTCTTGGTGAGGAGTCCTGATGATGCAGGGACCAATCCCAGGTGACATCCAGCAAGGTCAGCACCAAACCTGTCATACATTCACCTTAACAACTTTTTTTAAAATTACTTTTTCCTCCTGTTTTTCTGGAGTCTTCTGGAGCAATTGTGGACAGCTGTTTATATCATGTCCCACTGTACCACTCACTACTGCTCCTCATGTTCTCTGAGGTCAGAATGAAATGCCAAACCATGTGATTGATGATCAGTGCCTTGTTTTTGGCCTCAGAGAGAGCAACCTGTGCTGCTGCCACTGAAGGGCAACACTTCCTGCCATCACTCCAAAGTACTATGGTAATGGGGATGTCAGGGAGCTCTAATGCCAGAATACTCTGAGCTGCTCCCAAAGTACTGTGGCCTGTGCAGACACTAGCTATGTTTATTTTTCATCCCAGGTAACATTTAAATTTGGCCTATGAGTTATTATGGGAGAGAAGCACTTCTGAATGTATGCAGGAAGTTCTACTTTACATTCTTCCACATATAACAAATCCTCTTATTATAGACTACTAGCACATCAACGTAGTACTCTCTTATGGACAAGAGCAGAAAATGGCAGCCATTTTGTTCTCTTCCCTCCTCATCACTTATGTGACAATCAGTACAATTTAGCTTGGATTGTAATACTACATTACTGCCATTCTCCATCCCTGTCAGCAACAAATAGTGGCATGGGATAGAGGAGGGGAATGAACAGCTTTACAGTAGCATAACATACAGTAGCATAAGTCATGTTAAACATCATAGGAAAAGGAGGGAAACAGAACATTTGGCTGTTTTGTTTTTTTCATAAAAGTTGAATATTTCATGTAGCTAGAGTTCCAGGCCAAATCTTAAATCCAATTGCTAATCTTAGCTATTCTCGTGGACTCAATAATTTAGTTATTAATCTATGGATCTGATCTAGTTGGGACTAGTAATTATATTTATCCTCCACATACATTTAGCAATATCATGTCTTGATGTGGTAAACCAGCAATCATGGGATAGATAAATTTGTTAGTTTTGCATTCTCCCTGATTACACACACACACACACACACACACACACGTGTAATTTCTTTCTGCCAGATTTATCAACACATTTGTGACTTTTTAAAAGCTCTTATTAAAAAAGGAATCAAATGAAATTATCACCCATTCCTAAAAATGACTCCAGCTGCATGCTCTGATTTTTCTGATCATGGAACCTGCTCACTCAATCGTTTCTGTCATGAACTAAACTGTTCATATAAACTGACCTCTCATGCAGATATTTGCATACACACTTGGCTTTGGAACTTTAGACTGCAAAAACATTTGCATCAGTTTATGGACACCCATCTCGTTCTATGCACTGCACAGAATGATTTACAATTTTATGCTGTAATGAATTGTATCCAAGGTTCTACATCTGATGAAGTCATCCACACTTAGTAATAAATGAAGGTAATGCAAAAGCTGTCAGTCAGTGATAATGAACTGAAAATTCAAGGATAGAACACAGATGTATGAAACATGTAACCCAAAACATCACAGTCTCATTTTTCATGAACCTTATTCCATTTTGAAAACTCTACCCATGTTTGGCTCCAACTACTCAAATGTTTAGTTTTGCCATGCCTACTTTTGGAATGTGGAACAACAGTTTCTCCACTTCTGCAAAATTCCCCATTTTCAAACCATGACCCAAACTTATGTGTAATAGAATTTCCACATAAGAGAATTACTTTCAACTACAGTAAACCCATTAAATAATGTTACATATTTGAACTACAGTTGCCATGTAGGATTCTGGGAGTTGTAATCCAAAAATAGAATGTTTCCCCAGCTCCACTAAAATATACTTTTAGCATTTCTTGCTTTTTTATTTGATGCAATAACTGTATACAAACATTCTTACTTTAAAACAGGAAACAAACAAACAAAAAACAACAACCCCAAACCTTTCGATAATAATCAATCTGCTTTAATCAACATATTGTTATTAAAGGAAAATCTGTCCTCTTTTCACTGAACCTCATTATTAAACTTTTTATTTAATAATTAAATGCAATGTAAGAAAAGATTTATGTGTGGAAAATTATTGTGAATATTGGCAGAGCCTGCCACATTAAAAAAACATAACACTCAGAGTGGTATTCAGTCTTATTATGAACCTTATTAAGTATCAGCATGTTTTTATTAACATCCTATGGTGAACATCTTTCCAACCTTATGAAAAGAGAAACAAACTGTAATAAAAGACCAATTATCTAGAAAATATTAGTATGCACACACACACTAAAGGAATAGGAATGTAAGTCCATGTGTTTGTGCCTATAAAAAAATGCCCCAAGAAAGATAAAAGGGAGGGTTAGGCCCACCATTGACCTTGTCCCCTAATATTTACATGTTCATCTAATTCTGTGAAGACTTTTAGGATTCAGATATAATTCATCCAATATAGTATAGAATCATGCATTCCTCCCTATCCCTTCTGAATGGAGAATGCACTCTAAATAGAAAACATGCAGGATTCTCATGCATGAGTGATGGGTCAGCCTGCTCTCTTCACTTTCATTGGGAATTATAATTATAATATCCAAAACACCATGCGGACTACAGACTGCACAACAGGAAGCCCAAATCCTGATCATAAGATTCCTCTCAGGCACTACTTATTTCTCCCTTCCTTCCACAAAATGTCCTGGGTAATACAGCCACTATTGGAGTTCTCAGTAGAACCTGCAAAAGTCTGGAGTCTCATAAACCATAGAAGCCACACATCTCAGTAATTTTTAGGTGCTTTATAATGTTGTATCAACAAGGGAAGATAAAAGCATAGCAGCCCCACCTCTCCATCTCCAATTCCACTCCACTTCTGTGCAAGAAGGGCAGATAACCTCTGCTGTCCATGGATACTCTCCATGAGGGTTGGAATCCTGCATTTTCTAGGTTTCTACTGACTGGAGAATTTCAAGGGTAGCAGAGGCTCTCCACTTCTGACTCATTCACATCTGCACCTTAGAGGCTGAAACAACTGGAGACAGAGGAAGCAGGGATAATAATGCTCCTCCTCACATACTGATAAAACATGCTTTGAGAATACTTGAATAGAGCATTGCTATTCTTACATCCTGGCTGCTGCTGGACATATACATAAAAATGTTCTGGAAACCATAACCACTGAAAAGCCACATTTGAGTTTCCTAGTAGGTTACTTTCCTGGAAGTGGGCCAGTGGGATAAAATCAAAGGGGTAGCAAGAATCCTACCAATGCAGGGATCTCTCAGGGCAGGAGCTCAGAAGCCATTAGCAGTGGGAGGTTCTGGTGTCAGTGGGGTGGTGAGTCTGTTCTAAGTTTTAATACAAGCTTGAAAGAAGTGATACAAGTTACTGAATTTATACTGAATATCCCCTTTAAAATACTGACTGAAGCCCAGAACAAATTCACAGCCTCATTGACATTGGAGCTACCAGCTTCCACTGAGAAAACTTTCTACCATTTGGATGGGGGTGGCCTGTGGAACTTTCCCATATCTAATTGCAGTCTCCCTTCTGCCACAACCCTCTTCCAATGCATTTAGGATTTTAAAAAGACAATGAAAGACTTTTGAAAGCCTAAGTGCCACGGAGAGCCATTGTAAGTGATGCAGGAATACTTTGCACTTAACAGCCACACAGCAGGCATAAACTGAACTGGTTCTGCTTTCTGTACTGTGGAGAAAACAGTGAGGAGACACACTTCTGCCTAATGGAGTCTCCAGCTCTGCAGTCCCAGTACACTGCATAAGATGCAAGTAACAATAATGACCTACATCATGATGCTTGTGAAAAGCATTGGAGCATGGCTAAGAAAAGTGGCAAGTGAGCAGTACCTGGCATACTGCTATCACACAATAAAGTTTGAGCTTCTGCAGTTTTAAAATGGTAAACATCACAGTGTCATGAAAGTGGTGACAACTGCTCTGAACCCAACAGCCATTGGAGACTAGTTTATTCAAAGGCCTGAAAAAGATCCATGCAGAATTACCACCCTTTTATGGGTCTTAGGAGCAGGCCATTAAAACTGCATATGTCTTTGGCCATTAACAAAATTGCCCAAAAACTTGTCAAAAGCCATCCAGATGGCAACTGGAACTTCACTAAGTTGAGGAGCTAGCAGTCTCAAATCAAATCAGAAAAAATATTTCTCAACTCTTCAGTGGTAAGTATGCAAAGATGACATGGCACCATTTCCCTGAAGGTATTTTATTATTTTTATTATAAAAGTGCAACTTTTAAAAATGTTTCTCTTCTGTCACTGCCTCTGTGAAAGCTCTATTGATAGAGAACAAATAGGTTGTGTCTGCAAAGGAATGTAACACCTCAGTGTCTGTCTTCTCTTGCAAGCCAGCCAAGGAGGCTCAATTGCAGGCATTCATGTGCTTCTTTGGGCAAACAAATAAGAAATGAATGAAAATTTGTCACTGACGAAAACTTCATTGAATTTAGTACAATCATTTTATGATGGAAGGTGAGGCATAAAGCATTTAAATGGTAAATAGAGAATCCAATGGTTGGATTTACATATTCTAAATTATCCATAAGTTACACATTTTTTCTTCTGGAAGAACTGGGCTACTATCGGCCCAGTTTTTGATGAATCTGTCTGGCATGTGTGGGAATGGGGAAGAGAGAAATGCCTAGGCACTCAAGGACTCAATTTTTTAGGGCTTTAAAAAAACTGCATGCACAGACACAAAGGTAGAATCCTTAAGACTAAAGAGCTTATAGCACCCAAAATAAACCTGACTTACCTCTCCAGGGTTAGATTCGATTATGGGATGCAGTCGGTGTTATCACATGCAAAATGCCACCAATGCCACTGCCCAATTGCATCCCACCTAAAACCCAGCTACAAGCCGCACTCAGACAGCCAATTTGCAAAGTTTTGTAAATCGACCATCTGAGTGACGCTTGTAGCCAGGTTTTAGGAGGGATGCAGTTGAGTGGCAGCATCAGTTGCATTTTGCATGTGATAACATCCGACTGCATCCCATAACTGAATCTAATCCAGGAGAAGTATGTCAGGTTTATTTTGGGTGTGATAAACTCCAAGGTTTAATGTTTAGAATTAGTCATTTCCAGTGCTTGTGTAACGCTATAGCTAAAAGTGTAGATGATGTGTCAGGAAACAAGCCACTTTCAATTGTAGCTCGCTATATAAGAATCAGGTAATAACACTGACTTACATCATGGTGCTTCACAAACAACATGAGTCACCAATCCAACACAACCGGGCAAACAGAAGGAAATGTTCTCAGTAATAAAGAACATCCTTTGCATGCAAAAGAATTCAGATTCAACCACTGACATCTCCAGATAGGGCCAGGGAAGACCCTGTTTGAAAGCTAGAAAGCTGTTGCGAGTCAGTGTAGCTTATTAAACTGAACTAGCTGACCCAATGGTTGGACGTGCTATAAGGCATCCTATGACAGCTGATCAAAGAGTCTTAGAAAATGTTAAGCCCTGTCTGGGACCAAAAAGGGGTGGTGAAGTACTTAGCAGGTCACACTACATGGCTCATGAGCATTGGAAGCATTAAGTGGGTCATATATTGTACAAACCATTTGTATCATGTAGCACTTTGAACTTCAAGAAATTGCATAGAAAACCATATTGTATCTTCTCAGGTCAAAGAATTTATCCATTCAACCCCGTATCCTCAGGGCGACTCTCCAGGGATACAGCAGCCATGTGGTCTCAGGCACAAGTTTTTCCTGTCACCTATAGATGCCAGGGAGTAGAATCTGGAATGCTTTGCATGCAAAATGCATACTGTACTGCTAGTACTGTACTCAGATTGGCAGTTACTCAGCATTTGAACAGAACTGCATATAGTTTAATCATATTTCTACTTACAATGATAGGATCTGTCTGACAGCAGAATTAGTGACTGCTATGGACTCTGCCAATCTTGTGGCTAATAAAATTGCTAGGGGCAGGTTAGAAAAAGTTCTTTGGAGACCACAAAACAAACAGAAACATTGACTGAATCAAAAAATCAGTGCCAAGTATGTTAGAATAAAAAAAAAGCACACAGTGAGTAAATTGATATTTATGGTAAGCATTGCCAGAGGCACAGTTTGAAAAGCGAGTCATTCATGAATGAGAACCAGCAAAAGGCACATATAAAAAGTAAGGGTATTCAGAAGGCTGCCTTGCATCATACACAATGAACTGGAAAATATTTTAGCTCTTCTAGGAAGTTGCCTTTGACATTTCAACAAATGTAAGGTTACATTTTAAAAAAAAAACCAGCTGCATTTGGGTTGTTCATTGTATTCACAGGACAAAAATACATAGCCTATGTGAAATGTGGCTGCAACTTTCCTTACTTCTTATGTTATCCTAAATTTTTAGAGTCAGTTTTGTAACAGAGCAAACTTTCAATAGATTAGTATAACATCAAGGCTATCACACTTGAAGAAATATCCCATGTGGCCCAATGGCCAAATGAATAATTTGGAAGCTGTGCTGGCCAAATGGCCATAATAATGAATTGATTGATTGATTTGGGAGCATCCTAGATGTTTCCACATTACAAAAAACTACAAAAAAGATGTCCTTGATCATTTCCTATGAAGACCATCTCATTTAACAGCAAGATCTAAGCAGAATAAATAAATAATTTTCAAAAGAAATCATGTACCGGACACATTTTTTAAAAAAAACAACTTTAAAATTAGGTTTAGTCTTTGAAATATATGTGGCAGGCCCAGGACCCTTTCACACTACACAGTGATAAAGCTACAATTCCACTTTAACTGTCACAGAAACATCCTATGGAATCATGGGATGTATAGTTGAGGGAGGGTTCTTTAGAATGCTCAGCTAGAAAACGCCTGTGCCTCACCAAACTGCGACCCCAGGATTCCACAAGCTACAGCCATGAAGGTTAAAGTGAAATCATAGTGATGTAACTGTATATTGAAAAAGGGATCCCAACC
>CM034706.1:160076879-160093819 GCA_020142125.1 Phrynosoma platyrhinos | reverse complement strand
TGTCCGGAGAATAGTGATCAAGGTGATCAAAGATCAAATAAAGCTTTATGAGGATTGATTTAAGGAGCTGCATATGTTTAACTTTTTATTAGGAAGAATTTATTTACTATAACAACTCTATGACAGTGGAACAGACTGCCCTTTGGAGGTCTTTAAGTAGAGGTAGGAGGAAAAACTTTCAGTGCTTTAGTTATGTTCACCTGCATAAAAATAATGGCACCTGTTGAAACCTCAATAATTGTGGTTCCCAGCACTCTTAGATGAACAAATATAGTGAATTCTGTTTCTGCTTGGGGTTTATTTTGCTAGGAACTGAGGAGGGTTGCAAACTGCCAGAAATAGTGCAAACTGAGTCCACTTTTAGGGTTAGGGTTAGGGTTAGGGAATCATGGGAACTGTATTTTATTGTGGCACCAGAGCTCTCTGACAGAGAAGGCTCAATGTCTCAGGAAAAAAAAAACAATTCCCATGATTCCCTAGCACTAACCCTAACCCTAAAAGTAGACTCAATTTGCACTATTTCTGGCAGTCTGCAACCCCCCTGAGTCTTTCTGGCATTATCTCCAGTGAATTTTCCTTGTATTGAAGAAATGCCCATTCACAATAATAAAGTCCAGGCCAGGGACTGAGGTCACAGGGGCAAGACGTGAAACTATGTTATTGTTGCATATCAATGTCCAGATAAACTGAAGGCACTCTTTGAATCCAAACTAATCACCAAATGGCAGAACATTCCAAACTGGGTTGAACTCATGGAGAAAGGAAGCACCAGCAAGTGATACCATGGCCTCAATGTAACTACCAAAAGGAAATAATGGGACAGGAAACCATCCAACCTCCAGCTGCAGAAACAATCTGCAAAATCTTCTCATGTAAATTTTCTTGCTAAAATCCCATCTGAAGTTTGGCAACATATTTGGTCTCTTGCTCCTTTTTTCAAATGTCTGAAGTTACAAGACCATGTGAACATATTAAAGATCCATTTGTAATTATTATTGCATATGCTCGGACATTGTGATGCAAAGTTTAGGGATGAACAAAACCTGGCATTCCTTGATGCAACAAAATCTTTCCATTGTGATCTCATGCTTCCTATACCAAAGAGAGAAGCATATTTGTATTACACAACCTGACCATCATCCAGTTCCAATGAAAGGCACTGTTTTCTTCATTAGATACATTTCAGAAGTATCACTTCACTAATGCAAAACGAAGGAGGTAAGCTGTAGGGAAAAATCCATTTTTTAAAAAATAATAATAATAAAGGTATTGCTTTGGAAGTGGATAATTTTCTGGGTGCTGGAAGAAAGTTTTCTGAACTTGTGAATTAACTTAACTATGAAATAGAATTCTGGGGAATAAACTGATTAGAACCCTGCTTGAGATATGACAATTTCATAGACATTCAAAGAAGAGTCATATTTGGACTACATTAATAATTCGAAATACACAAAGTTTGTGTAGCAGTTTTACGGGCATAATTATTTGCCAATTTTGTTCTCAATAGAAACAATGGGCCTTTGCAGACTGCCAGAAATAGTGCAAATTGAGTCCACTTTAGGGGTTAGGGTTCGGGAATCATGGGAACTGTATTTTAGTGTGACACCAGAGCTCTTTGACAGAGAAGGCTCAATGTCTCAGAAAAAAAAATAATTCCCATGATTCCCTAGCACTAACCCTAACCCGTAAAGTGGACTCAATTTGCACTATTTCTGGCAGTCTGCAAAGGCCCAATAAGAAATGTTAGCAATTTTGTTCCACTGTAAAAAAGACTATTCACAGTTTGGAACTTATTCTGTTCAAAATTTGCACATTTTCCCATAAAAACCAGAAAATGCTATTTTATATGCATAAAATGCTCTTTCCTGAACAGAAAATACTATTTTCTGCACAAAAACCCATTTGCAAATTTTGCACAGGATAAGTCCTGAACTGTGAAGACTCTCATCAGTTTAAGATTCTCCTCATCAGGATTTTGTCTGGCTATTTTTCAAATATTTTCAAATATTTTTTCTTCCATTCTTAAGCAGTTCACAAGCAATAACACAGTGTATGCAAAGAAGCAGAGAATACTCAACTTGCTGTACAGACTAATGTAATATCTGAAGTGTAGATGCATGGCATCAAAAAGAAGGCAACTGCCCTCATGCTTAAGTCTGAGGTTCCACACTATTCATTTTTTATGTAATGGGTATCATGGAGAAATGCTTGGTAGATGCCTGCAAGTGATCAGTAAGTTTGCTTCCACGGAGCACACATTGATCAGAATGTTCATTGCCCATATCTGTATAATGAAATGGTAATGCACATTATTATCAGGCTTTTTATTTGCTGCCATTTTCTATGGTACTCAAAGTCACATGCTTGTGATGCTGGGAAAATCAGTTTTTCTGAATTCCAATACAAAGATTTATGCTTCCAGGACTAATGCACAGATGAAAGCAAATTTGCCATTGTATTATTTATTTGGCTTTTGCTGTTACAGTGGGCCCTCCACATTCACTGAGGTTAGGGGTGCCGGACTCCCATGAGAGTGAAAAAATGCAAATAAAAACCCCACTGTTTTTTGTTTGTTTGTTTTTTTACCAGAGAAAATACCTCTCTATAAATATACAGGTCCTCCAGTGCAAGTCTGGGGTCAACATTACCAGAAGTTGACCACAGAATTGCACTAAAGGACTTACAAATGTCTAGAAATATGTCTAGATTCCCTCTATGAATCTCTAGGTCTTCCAGCATAACGTCTGGTAGACATTGATCATAGAGTTGTATTGAAGGACCTAAAAATTCCTAGAGAGAACATATTAATCAAATCTTTGAATAATCAAATCTGCAAAAGCCAAATCCACAAATGTGGAGGGCCAACTGTATAATCACCAAAATTCAGTGGCAAGGTGACATGGGTGTGTGAGCAGCAGTTTTCTTCAGCTGTATGTTTCCCACCTCTTTAGTGAAAGAATTCTCAATAGTTTCTGGAAGAGCTTTTCTTCCAGAAGATTGTTCTCTGTGACATCACTCAGAGGCAAAAACTGAGCAATTTTCTGTATCAGCTACTTCGTGAAGTATATGGAGAGTTACAGATGTGTAAATCTAAGTAACTGTTCTGTATTCACAATTGCTACCTAGGTCTTCATTACGACACTGTTGCCAGAACAGTAACTCCATCATCACCATCACCAACTTTACCCAGCATCAGCTGCATGGGAAGGAGATCTATTCTGTGGTGATCAGAGCATGGGCAAATGACATTTCCATCAGGTTTCGGGGGATGGGTGGGCCAGGAGAGGTTAATTAGTTTTGTATACTTGAATTAAATAGCTGGTGTAGCATACTGGTCAGCCCTTATCCAGTTAAATAATTTAGAATAAATCTGCTTTGAAGAGATCAGTTCCCAAAGACTGTACAGAAATCAATGTCTACTGGAATATTTATTATTTTCATTACTCTAATTGCCCACAGGGAATAGACTTAAATGCCTTCCTAATAAGAAAGTTTATTATCTGTACAGACTTTAGCCCTGTACAGTTAAATCCTGCATGCCAGACTTGAAATCGGTGCCACATGAAATCTGTGGCATGAAGGAAGTACAGATCCAGTTAAGTTAGCAAGTTTTGGAGAAAAGGTTAAATTGGCACTGTAAAATATGGTGCATGAGGACCTTCAAAAGAACAAGGATAAGCTTCATTTGGATCTTCCCTTCAAAAATGCAGTTCATTTAGAAGCATCTTTTTTCTTCTTTCATTCACATAATCTTTGCAATTGGGGCAGGGCCAAAACAAATGAAGCAGAGCTCCCATTTGGGAGCCATTTCTCCATTTCCAGTCAGGCTGTGAGATTTATGAGGTTGTGGGATACTGTTCTAAGCAAAGAACGGAAGGGCCTTTACTATGAGGCCTTTCGAACCAAGCTGGACTGCTCACTAGAATACACACACATATAACACACACTACAGGGAACAATTCAGCTTTGAGAAGGCCAGGGGGTACATGACTAAATAGGTATTTTTTCATCTCTTAACTCCCAAGATGTGGCTAAGCTGATGTGATTTGTCTGGACACAGTTCAGTGCATTTGAGTTTACAGTGTGGAGGGAATATTTACAAAAACCAATGCTCAGATTTTTCAAAATGTTCTATGGGAGAAACAAGCTTTCATACTCATTCAAAACCCATATGCTTATCAACAGCCTTTAATGGATGCTGCCATTCTATTACCTTTAAACAGAGGGCTTGAATGGAATCCATGGGAAACTTGCATCTATACAGTAGCACACTATTAAACTACTGAATGGGTAGAGGATAAAGTACTGGCCAATACGGTGGCTTCATCAGGCCTGGAAACAACCAACAGTTGCATATCCCTGCTGGGTTCTATATTTGCTGAAGCCATGGCACTCAACTCTAAATAGTTCACAAGGCTCAGTTCCTAACCCCAACACTGAGGCTCATGAGCACTTAGGAAGAATTGTGTTATATCAAATGAAACAGGCTAAATGGAAGGGATGTGAAGAATATTCAAAAATATTTGAGAAATGATTCACAATTGTGTTCTCAAATGTCAAGAAACACTGACAAGAGAATCCTAGATAGATGAGAATTTTCACAGTTTGGGAGTTATTCTGTGCAAAAATTCACACATTGATGTTTTGCTTAGAAAACGGAAATGGAATGTTCTGTACAGAAAATATTCTTCTGGTGAAGAAAATGTTTTTCTCTTAACAGATAATGACACTTTCTGCACAAAAATATGTGTGAATTTTATGAATAATAGATCTCAAACTATAGTCTTTAAAAACTTCACAGTTTGACAATTGGCAATTTTGATTTAGATTCTTCTTCTAATGAGGCCTAGAGTGTGATTTGACTTTTTCACAGAAGCTGTACCTTGGGGCAAAAATTTCACTGAGCTATCCACCAAGAATCTGTACTCAGGACAATAGGCTACTGTCAGGACAGAACACAGAGAAACAGAATGGTTCCCAATTGGCGAAGGAGTCAGACAAGGCTACATCCTATCACCCTACCTATTCAACTTATATGCAGAACATATTGTAAGGAAGGCAAGCTTGGACATGTAAGAGGGAGGAGTGAAAATAGGAGGAAGAAATGTCAACAATCTGAGATATGCTGATGACACCATAATACTAGAAGCAAACCTCATAGACCTGGAACAACTACTCAAGAAGATCAAAGAAGAAAGTGCAAAGGCAGGCTTACCGTTCAACATAAAACAAGAATAACGACCACAGAGAAGTGACACATTCAAACTAGACAATGAGGAAATAGAAATAATAAAAGAGTTCTCTTATCTGGGATCAAACATTGATTGGAACTCTGACTGCAGCCACAAAACCAGAAGAAGATTAAGAATGGGGAGGGTGGCTATGAAAGAACTAGGAAAGATCCTAAAATGCAAAGACATACAACTCAGCACAAAAGTCAGAATCATACAAGCCATCATATTCCCTATTACCATGTATGGATGTGAGAGTTGGACAGTCAAGAATGAAGATAGGAGGAAAATCAATGCATTTGAAATGTGAAATGGAGAAGAGTATTGAAGATTCCTTGGACAGTCAAAAGGACAAACAAATGGGTCCTAGAGCAGATCAAGCCAGAGATATCTCTAGAAGCCAAGATGACAAGACTTAGACTGACATACTTTGGACACATCATGAGAAGGCATGAATCATTGGAAAAGACAATAATGTTAGGAAAGGTGGAGGGAAGTAGAAAGAGAGGAAGGCCACATGCTAGATGGATGGACTTTATTAAAGTGACCATGAATAAGAGTTTGTAGGAGCTGGGCAGAGCAGTAGAGGACACGGGGGCCTGGAAATGTCTCATCCATAGGGTCACCATAGGTTGAGATTGACGTGAAGGCAGTTAACAACAACAACAACAAATCCACCAAGAGAACAAGATGTTTCTTGACTAGCAAAGAACAACCAGTCCCTGTATGGTTTTGATAATTGATCTTGTGGGGTTCATATAGTGTGCTGATATTCCAGATCTTAGAAGTAAGTGAACCATGGACTTGAGTTGTGGCCATGCACAAGAAAAAGTAGGTACTCTATAAACTGAGAATTACTACATCAGTAGGTATGGCAACTCATCCTTATAATGACCTGTGAGAGTAGCATGGAGAGAAGATGTGAGAAAACATGCAGAGAAAATACATTTTGGGAAAGTCATCATGTCTTTAATGAGGCACTCACTGTTATTGTTGTTTGTTATTAACTGCCCTTGAGTCTCTCAGCTCATGGTGACCCTATGGATGAGACATCTCCAAGACTTTGTGTCCTCCATTGCTCTGCTTAATTCTTGCAACCTTAATACCGATGACCTCCTTAATGGAGTCCATCCATCTAGCATGCAGCCTTCCTCTCTTCCTACTTCCTTCCACCCTTCCCAGCATTATTATCTTTTCCAATGAGTCCTTCCTTCTCATGATGTGCCTGAAGTACAACAGCCTCAGTTTGGTCATCTTGGCCTCCAGGGAGCTTTCTAGCTCTAGGACCCACTTGTTTGTCCTTTTGGCTGTCTGGGAACTTCAGCAGTCTTCTCCAGCTCCACATCTCAAACAAATTGATTTTCTTCCTATGATCTTTCTTAACTGTCCAGCCTTCACATTCATACATGGTAAAAGGGAAGACGATGACATGTATGATTCTAACTTTTGTGCTAAGTTGTATATCTTTGCATTTTAGAATCTTTTCTAGTGCTTTCATAGCCATCCTTCCCATTCTTAATCTTCTTCTGATTTCCTGACTGCAGTCCCTATTTTTATCAATGCTTGATCCCAGATATGGGAATTCTTTTACTATTTCTATTTCTTCATTGTATAGATGGAACTTGTGAAGGTCCTTGGTGGTCATTATTTTTGTTTTCTTTATGTCCAACATTAAGCCTGCCATAGCACTTTCTTCTTTGATCTTCCTTAGTAGGTGTTCCAGGTGCAACACTGATCAATGGTAGAGTAAAGGATATGTGATACAGTGTAGAAGATTTTAAAAGCTCAGTACTGTAGAACTGAAGAAAACATGGCAGAAGATAACCAATATAATCAAGGTTGTAGACCAAGTCTCATAAAAAAAAATCCAGACTGATTCAGCAAAAGTCAGCCTCTGAGCAAGGTCAGTGGGATAGTGGAAGGTGAGAGACTCTTCTTGCTGGTCTCTCTTAGGTCATCCTCTATGTCATTTGAGCCTGTGTTGCTTAGTTCAGAAGTGCCAGGACTCTCAGGCCTACCCAAAAATCACAGCCTCTGACATAGGAAACTTGGCTTCAAGTTGCTTTAAGTGGCTTTTGGGAATACTTAGGAAAGATGTAGGAGGATGCAGATTCCCTTGTTTCATTTTAGCTAAAGCCATGAGAGGGGGAGAAAGCAGTAGCCTCCATTTTGTCTAGTTGTGGCTCCAGAAGAGTACTGACTCCCTTCTGGTACTGGCCAGAATTCACTTAGGGACAAATCCATGCATAAGTTTCCCTTATGCATGTGAATGTTCTTTTTTGGATGCTGAAGGGGTTGGTATTCCCTTCCCCTCTTTGCAAAACCCAAAGTTACCTCTACCAAAAAAAAACCTTACTAAAAAGCTCCTGAAGCAACTCACATAGCCATTATATGCTTCACCATGAGCTAGAAGGGTCAGAGAAGCATCTGGCTACTCCCCATAGCCAAATATGAAATGATGACATCATTGCTGAAATCCATCAGGGTCTTCTGTGATCACTTTGTGTCTGGCTATGAGGAAACAGCAAAACAGTTCAATGGGAGGGTATGTGACTCAATGTATCATAGGTCTGCATGCATATATTTACACTATGCTGAGGGGAAGTAGGATTAAAGTCACCAATTGCTATTGCTGTGAAGGATTTTGGAAACTGGAAAGCAAAAAGGGCCTAAAAAGCCCAAAACAAAAAGCCTATTTCATATTCCACTATGTTCAAAAACAACAAGGGGAGTGGAAGGACTGTCTGTTGTTCAACTACATGGGACACAATTTGGAGAATCAGCAAAGGGAATTTTAATATCCTGTTTTGTTTTGTTTAGCTCTGCTATTATAATTTTTATTTAAAAAATAACCTCCCCAAACCTATACAATACCATAAATAAGATGGGGGAGAGAATAAAATTATATAAATATCAATTATGAACATAAATATACAAACATAAAAAATATTTTTGGAAGATAAATGAATCTTGTCAAGACCATGTGACACCCTGGCCTGGAAAATGACATGGATGTGGCCACTGAAAGGAACTGGAGTAATGGTAACAGGGTTACTACAGTTCAAGTGGTAGGTGCATGAGTCAGCATTTGGAAAGCTGTGCATCATGGGAGACCTGATGCAACATGCACAGTAGGTGAGACCAGCCAAATATGCATCATGGGAGGCCTGATGCAACAGGCACTGGGGATGAAACGAGTCAGGTTTCATTAGTGCATGGCTATCACACATTCCTAAGAAGACCACCTATATGAGGGAGAGGGTCAGAATCTCTGTGGTTGGTTAGTTGTGGTTGGTGGTTGGTGAAGCACTTTGTTGGTTTGTATAGTTGTGAGTATTCAAGACAGATATCTGGTACTCTATGTATCTTTGTCAATATTTGTAACAAAGATTAAAGTCCTCATTGAGTGAAGTGTCGCTGTCCAGCGATTCCTTTCTCCAAGCTGAAAGGAGCAGCCTGTGTGTGGTAGGATTTTTCTTGTGCCGTCCGGAGCAAGACTCTTCACAGAAGACCATTTTATGGGTGTTCCTGCCTATGTGCTTCAACTCTGTGTGCATATGCTAGATCCTGCCTGTCTGCATACCCCAACAAATCTAAACTCCTGACTTCCACTTCAATAAACATATCCAATCAAAAAGGCCTATATAATCCAGCAAATGTGAATTTCACAAGCATCTTTCTACTATGACTCAGCGGCAGCTAGTATAACCCATGACAGTGAATCTCTCCAGGTAGCAATAAAGCCTTTTTAGGAACTGTCTAAGGTGCTGAACCTTATTCCTAAATAGATGCAGCACCTTGGATTGTTTCTTTGGAAGTTATAAAAACTTTGAATTGATTCACTCCTTTGCTGTCATAGAAACCACCAGCCACAACCAAATAGGAGGGTGTTCTGACCTTTACACAGTAGCACAGATGGACCAAGAGAATCAAATCTGCTTTCCACCCTCCTCTGCAATCCAATTACCAGAACAAATGTTTAGAATATGTGATTCCTCACTTTAAGAAGTTCTCATTTTCTTATACCAACTTCCACCACAGCCAGAAAGAGAAGAGGAGTGACTGAAAGGCAGGTGCATGCAGTTTCAACTGTGGCATCCAGAAACTAGAACATCATGGCATCTGTAGCCAGCATGTTATGTAGCCAACATGTTCAGTAGTCAGGCCTCTGACCTCCCATAAATGGCTGACACCCAGTTATTTTTCCTTCGTTTTCTTTTCCATGGCAGACAATCACTGTGTGATGGAATCATCCAAACAGACAGTGAGTCTTTCACAGTAGAATGGGAAAACATGGCTAATGTTGTATGGCAGAGAACAAGAAAAGGAGAAAGAGGGAGAGAAAGAGAAAGAGAAAGAGAAAGAGAGGGGAAGAAAGAGAGAGTAAAAAATGGGGGCAGAGTAAGTAAGTAGGGGTTGTGGACTGCCAGAAATAGTGCAAATTGAGTCCACTTTTAGGGTTAGAGTTAGTGCTAGGGAATCATGGGAACTGTATTTTATTGTGGCACCAGAGGTCTCTGACAGAGAAGGCTCAATGTGTCAGGAAAAAAACAATTCCCATGATTCCCTAGCACTAACCCTAACCCTAAAAGTGGACTCAATGGAATGTATCACTGGAAGAAGGACAAAAAGCACAACTGGATGAATGAATGGGATATTTGCAAGAAAAAGGTGAAATGGTTACTCTAGTTAAAAATAGTGATTCTACTTAAAATTCACAAAAAATGGACAGAATATTTGTGTTTAAACACAGTAGAATCAAGTAGCCTGCTTTGCCCTTTGGTAAAACCAAAGAGAATTGGTGTTTTTAAATGTCTGTCAAAACTTAGCTCTGACTCCAGCCACTGCTAAGAATGTTACATGCTTAAACCACCTGACACTAGATGTTTTCCTCTACAGAAAAAATAGAAAGAAGAGGACGAGGCAGATGCACACACATAGCTTTTGGTTCAAGCAACCTATGAAACAAAGGGGGGAAGCAGACGAGGGCGTCCGGGATGCCCTGGGACAGAGCGCCACGGGACCGCGGCATCCGCACCGAGGCGCACCGTAGGCGCCTCTGAAAGGAGCGCTAAATCAGCGCTCCTTTCACAAGTCAGTGAAAGTGCACCCTAAAAGCATAGGGCACACTTTCAGTGACTTTTCCGCCACAGCGTGTGCGGACGCTGCGGCGGGAGGTTGCCCTCGGAGCACCAGCCATGCGGAGGGCCGGCAGCTCCAAGGGCAACCTCGGGAGGAGGAAGGAGCGCCGATCGTGTGGCTACCCCTCCTCTTCCTTGCCTCGGAGACAACTCTATTAGTCATCTGCCAAGGCCCAAAGTCTCACAAACTGCTTAAGGATACAGCACCTGAAAAGTACTGTACTGTCTTTCTGTTTATTTTTAATATACAGTAATTGCTAAAAGAGATTTTGGGGAAAATTGCCTGGAATGCTCAATCTGTTCACAGGAGCCTGTGTAAAACTGGTAAAACAGCTAAGAACATTTAAGAATCTGGTAAACCAGAAGATTTTGTGGGTCAAGGTGGAAAATTGCTATTTTTACCCCTCTCACACCCCATACCAAGCTGACCACACTACACCACTATGTCAAAACTATAAATAATGTGACATCAGTTCCTGTTTCAATTTTGTCTATAGGTGGGATTGGGAAGACTTAAGGGAGCAAATCTGCTGCATTTTGTGGTACATTTGACCCTTAAAAATTGAGTAAAATATGGCCCCACAATTTTACATTGGGGTGCTTGTGGGGATATACTGGGAGGCACCAAGAGCCACAAAAAGGGGGTTCAGGGGCTGCATGCAATCTGAACAATGTACCTTCCCCACCCCTCCTGACAGTTCCATTGCTGCAGTGGCAATTGTTGTTTACGTGCTACAGAACAGCAAGGGTCAGATCACACCAGTACTCACCAACTGTGAGTATTCAGTTCAATGTCAGGTATTCATGTACTTAGTCACTCACTGGTAATACCACTTGCTTTTTCTGGTGTCTATTGGTACAACTTTGGTTTCACTTTTGGTTCCGGGCCAACAACCATGGAAAATTGGTCCCCTTCTCACCACCTCACAGCCAATCACTAGTTCCCTCTTAATACATGACATAAAAGTATAGACTGGGAAAACAGCAAGGATTGGTTTGACTCTCTTAAGACAGATAAAATAATGCTATCTACAGGAAAACAGAAGCATTAACCTTCCAAACAGGAGTAGTTAATTAATATATTAGAAGCAATGGAAGTAGATTAGGAGAAAGCCTGACACCATTTCAGAAAGGTGAGCTTTGCATAGCCTCAACATTATCAATCATGTATGCATACAAGACTTAGCACAAGGAATAATGTATATACTCTGGATTTAGCACATGCATATATACACAGCACATTATTCAACTATGCATACAATGTATAGTGAAAGAGGTATATAAAGCCATATTCTTTTATGGAAACCATGTAATTTGCAAACATTATATAATCTTTTCAAGAATAATTTATAGAAGGAAATGTTAAGTACAATAACTTTTTAAAAAACATTTGAGCAAGATAGATAAGCACATGTATTAGCAAGGAAGGAAATCCCTTTAGCTCTCAATAAATGTTTAAATAAATACTTGCAGAATAGCATGAATCCAGCATACCCGTTAAAGTGAAATAAATCTAATAAAACATGGCTCATTACTCACCTCATCAACTTGAGGTTCTTGAGCTTGGGGAACATTGGGCACAGGAGAATCACAGTCTGGGCTATAATGCTCACAATAGTCATAGGCTGCTCTAGGATCCCCGATGATCAACAGCTGCTGGATATCACCCTGCCGGGAAACATAAGAAGATTATAAATCACGCAGCATTATGGCCATGGGGAGTAATGAAAAAGAATCTTTCTTCTGTAGAGAACAACCTTGGTTAAGTGAGATGCATCTAACAGAGATTTAATTATTCTGTAGCACCCATTAATTTAACAGTGTAATTTATATTTGCCTATTATGGTTTTGGCAGGGCATGTTAATGGCTTTGTTGTGTACAAATAGGTGATTTATTGAAAGGTTAAATAATTTTGTGGCAAGAAAAGAGCCAGATCTTTAAGCCCTTGTGTGCAAATTGGTTGCATGAATTCAGATTGGGGCTAAAACTATCCTGTGGTGATCTACGAGACTGTAACAATGTACCTCTATATTAGCAGACAACAAGGGTGAGTAGAAAAGAATTGCTGATGGCTGCCTCTGAGGTCAAACAGTTCGGATTCAAAACAATCTTGTTACTTGTTAAAACATTTAATTTAGAGATAAATTGAAATGTGGTGGTAAACATAATATTTAAAAATACACAAACAAAAAGTTCAGGATAACTGAACTTCATTTATTCCATTTTTCATGCAACTTAATTTATTCCTTTCAATGGGGGAATAGCATGGCTACTTAAATGCCAAAAGGATAGGATTGTGGTCTTGAAGTGGGTAACTTCATCATTTAGCATCTGGGCAGCAGACTAAGCAGGCATGCAGGTTATCTGGTAACAGTTATACACCATTTTGGGTTGAATTGTTACCAGATCACTCATACTCTTGCTCAGGCTTCTGACCAGCTGCTAACTGGTGAAGTTGCCCACTTCAAAACCATTTGTCTTTTTTGGGGGGCATCATTTTTTCCCTTAAACTGGACTTGGACTGGACAGCCATCCACAAAGAGAAGACTATGAAGCAGAAGACTCTCCCTTGCCAGACATTCAAAAACAGGGCTGTCTTCCACAAAGAGAGAAAGCCAGCATGGTGTAGTGGGCAAGTAACACACTTTTCGTTTCAGGGGGAGGCAATGGTAAACCACCTGTCAACAAATCTCGCCAATAAAATTGTGTGCTGGCATTGCCATAAGTCAGGAATTACCTGAAGACACACAAAAACAAAACCACACAAAATAATGATATATATAACCACATTTATTGAAATATTTCAGTTCACATCTACCACCCTTGTATTGAAATAAATGAGATTTAAAGAGCTTAACATCAGTTAGAATACATGGTGACATCTAAAAATATATATGTTGGCAATTATAACTCCATAATTAACTAAAAAATTAAATCCCAATACATTTTGAATAATTAATTATATTCCAAGCTTCCTCCAGTTAAAATCCATGCATCGTAGAAGGGCTTAATTTGATTGGATCATGAGCTTGTTTGCCAAGTTTTTCCTTTGGAAGAAACTGCACATTCCAGATAACAACAGCAACATCACACAAAGATTGAAAATTACAAATTTATATATTTTTAAAAAATAAATACTCTTCCAGGCACAGGGGGAAAAAATAATAACATGTAACATCATCACTAGGCCATATCCACCAAGGACTTTTAAGTTTAAGAATATATCACTCTGTGCTAGACAGCACTGTGTATCTTTCATTATGTTTGATGAACTTGTCAATTTAGTAGATATAGGTCTGACTCACAAATCACAGTAACCCTATTGTAACATGAAGGAACAGTCTGTTTATGTGTTCTATTGCTCTCTCCAATGGCCTTTGCAAGACTGCCAGAAATAGTGCACATTAAATTGAGGCACTGCCCTGGCTCAGGGCTAAGGAATCATGGGAACTGTAATTTATTGTGGCACCAGAGCTCTCTGACAGAGAAGGCTCAATGTCTCAGAAAAAAAATACAATTCCCATGATTCCCTAGCACTGAGCCAGGGCAGTGCCTCAATTTAATGTGCACTATACTCTCCCAATTTTAACTAAACAAACCATAGAACTTTAACCTTTGATTTGTTTAATGTGTCATGCAAAACCAACCATACCAAAAAACAAACAAATCCCCAAACCCACAGCAACAAGCACAGATCCTCCTTCTTCTCAAACCTTGGTTTAATGTGAGAGGAATAAGCCAGGGAGCCAGTTGCTTCCAGGTTTTCCCACTGGGCTAAAGAAAGCACAAACTGAAGACCATGGTTTGCTTGGACACTCCTATGGAGGCAGAAGCAGTCAAAAAGGGCTAGCACACTGGCTTTTGCATGACAAACCAGTATTTATATTGAATCTTAGCTTATTATCACATCCAGGCATACCAATAGAGGGCTTGCACTTTATAAAACTTTTGTCTTTGGCTAATCCTTCCTCCTCCATAGGAAAGAAATAATCATAGAATCATACAGTTGGAAAAGACCACAAGGGCCACCCATTTCAACCCCCTGGAAGGCAGGAATACACAATAAAAGCATGACTAGACTAAACTGCTAAGGGGTTCTTAGGGATTACTTACTGTTACCTTTATTCACATTTTGTTGTGAACCAGGTGTTTATCACTCTCTCCCTGCTAAATATATCATTTTTTTCAAGTTTGAGGTATGTAGGCAGCAGCAGGTCCTGACTGGAATTGATAAAACAACTGGTAGAGTAACTATGGGCCTCTGCAGATGGGCGGCCATGGGCCCCCTGAGAAGCCATGGATTGGGGCTGAGGCTGCCGCACTCCTCAGCCCTGATCCATTCTTTCTCCGGCCCTGGAAGGAGCGCTAAAATAGCGCTCCTTCCGCAAGGTGCGGAAAGGGTGCTGCAAGAGGTTCACATGCCTCTTCGGTGTCTCTTCCAGCTCAGCGTGTCTGGACGCTGAGCCAGAAGGATGTAATCGGAGCACCTGTTGCAGCAACGATGGGCACTCCGATTACGTCCTCAGGAAGGGGCTGGGGCACCCAGTGTGAGGCTGCCCCTCCCCTTCCTTGCCTCCAAGACGGTGCAAAGTGCCATCTGCAAAGGGGGTATATGTGAAGCCAAGGGAGTCATCAGATGTTAAGCTATCTACATCTAATTGTACCCTCATATCCTTGTTGGTTGAGATGAGCTATTGGACTTAGGCACACACTTTCTCATCTGCTCAAAAACACCCAGTCTGCATTTGCTTTGCTCTCTATATTTGTTCTAAAGCAAATGTATTGCTGCTTTATTTGTGTGTTTAAACAGGACTCTGAGGGGCCTATTAATTATCAAGACAAAGAGTACTAATCTGTAATTCACAAGCACACCCTGTGGTGTTTGGCATCATGCCCTACCACACTTATTTTTCCTTCACAAAACAATTCTTACTGGACACAACCACCATTTGTTGTAGTTAACTGCCTCAGGTTAATATCGACTTCTGGTGAACCTGTGAATGAGGCATTTCCAAGACTCCCTGTCTTCAATGGATCTGCTCAGCTCCTGCAGACTTAGGACCATGTCCTCATTAATTGAGTCTATCCATCTGGTGTGTGGTCTTCCTCTCTTTCTAATGTGCTCTACCTTCCCCAACATCATTGTCTTTTCTAATGAGTCATGCCTTCTCATGAAGTGGCCAATTTAGTCATTTTGATTTCTAGGGAATGTTCAGATCTGATCTGCTCTTGTATCTATTTGTTTATCTTTTCAGCTGTCCACAGCATTTGCAGGAGATTTCTCCAGCACATCTCAAATGAATTGATTTCCTTTCTATTAGCTTTCTTCACTGTCCAGTTCTCACATCCATACATAGTGATGAGGAATACAATGGCATGAACAATCCTCATTTTGGTGTTCAGTTGTATATCTTTGTACTTTAGGATCTTGTCTAGCTCTTTCATAGCTGCCCTTCTTAGTCCTAGTCTTTTTCATTCTGGTCAATGGTTAATTAATTAAATGGGAAGTCTTTGACCATTTCAATTTCCACATCATCTATATTAAATTTGTGAATATCTCCTGTAGTCATTATTTTAGTTTTCGTCCCTTTCTGAACTGAGTCTGTACCTATGGAATTTCTCATTCCATATATGGTAGGAGTCTTTGCTGTAGAAGCTTGAGCCTGATCTTGCTTGTGTGTGAAAATAATGCTATGGTTCTATTGTTGATGCAATATCTCCCCCACTTTTTTGGGGGGGGGGTAGGGATGTATATTGATTGTTTCCATTCTGTGGGCCATTATCTTGTTGCTGGCATTTTTTAGTTATAACTAAATACGATTCTGTCTCCATAAATTGTAGTACCTCTATTGGTAGATCATCAGTTCCTGGTGATTTATTCCTCTCAGTTGCTCATAGTGTAACTTTTACTTCACTTTCCAAAATCTGGGGTTCATCTTCATATGATTCTTCTTCCCATGTGTCATTCATCCTTTCACCTCTTTTGTATAGTTGTTCTATATATTGTTTCAATCGTCTTTTTATTTTATCTTGGCCATGTATTATGATCTTCTGCTGATATTAGAGCAACCTACCCTTGGTTTGAATTTTTCTTTTATTTCACTAATCCTGTGAAAGAGGTCTCCTGTTATTCCTTTTTTGTTGCCCTCTTCTATCTCTCTGCAATTCCTATTAGAATAATTATTTTTGTTCTTATATACTAATCATTGGACAATTGCATTCATGATTCTGATTTTATTCCTATCTCCCTCTCCTTTTGTGTTTTGAATGTCCTTTATTCCTTGTAGTGTTTTGTCTGTTCATCACAGAAGAAAAAGCCTTCCACTGTAGATCAAAGTGCATCTTCTGCACATATGTTGCCCCCTGAGGCCTAATATGTCACCTACTGAGCCTACACATTCTGCTACTGAGCGTTCCAGCAGGATGCAAATATTTAACTATTTCAGCCTTCCAAATGCAAGCAAATAATTTACAGAGTCTCCCTGCTGAGGAGAAAATGAACAGTTCTATGTAGTAAACATTCATGGGTAGCTGTGTTGACCATTTAGCAAATTCAAACAAAAATCC
>CM034706.1:160054727-160064801 GCA_020142125.1 Phrynosoma platyrhinos | reverse complement strand
CTTCAGAGGCCGAAGATGTACAAATTAGAGAAATACAGAATTATCTGGACAAAACAAATGTGGTTAAAATAAGCAAAGAGCATAAAGAACTATTAGACCAACCTATAAAAACATCAGAGATAATTAAAGCTATACAAAAAAGTAAGCTGGGGAAAGCCCCTGGCACAGATGGTTTTACCTTATACTATAAAAAACTACAAGACAAACTATTGCATCCTCTGAAAGAGATCATTATTCATCTGATAATGATTTGTTAAAGTTAGAGGGAGATAACTTGAGGTTTGGCTGGCACGCTTATTTGTTTTATAATAAAGAGAAAGTAAATTAACAGTTAAATAATATAAAATTCCACCAACCTGGATGGAAGTGTTAATAATGCTTATCCCAAAGGAAGATAGAGACCTGGAGCAGCTTGGAAAATATAGACCAATCTCTTTACTAAATAATGACTACAAACTGTTTGCTAGCATATTGGCCAAAAGGTTAAATAAAGTATTAATATCCACCATTCATAAAAATCAGGGAGGTTTTATTCCAAAAAGACATTTGAGAGATAATATTAGAAATATTTTGAATTTGATTGAGTTTCATGAATCCCATAATGAAGAAAAAATTGGCTTTTTTGATATTGAAAAAGCTTTCAACAATGTAGAATGGAATCTATTATTTAAGATTTTAGAGAAAATGGAGATGGGTCTGCGATTTATAGATTGGGTTAGAGGAATATACTCAAATCAAAAAGCTTAGATACTTATTAATGGACAAAAACCCAAAAATGTTAATATATGTAAAGGCATCAGACAGGGGTGTCCACTTTCACCCCTGTTGTTCATAATAGTATTTGAAACCTTACAAAATATAAGGGAACATTCTAAAATTAAAAGAGTTAAAATTAAAGGAACCGAGTTTAAGATAAAAGCCTTCGCTGATGACTTAATGGTATCTTTATCTAATCCAATTCAAGATGGTTCTGAGCTTTTAGATGAATTGAGAGAATTTGAAATGAGAAGAATTGAGGATAAATAGAGAAAAAACCCAACTATTTTAACTAAGAATTTAAAATCAGAAGACATTTGAACATTAGAAAGGGTAACTGGATTTAAAGTTTTAAAAAAGATTAGATACTTGGGCATTATGATTACCAACAAAAATTCGGAACTCTATGATAACAATTATAAGATAACTTGGCATAGTGTAAAAGTAGATCTCAGAAAATTGCAAAATCAAGATCTTTAATGCTCTCCCAAGGATTCTGTTCTTATTTCAGACAATTCCTATTATCAAGAATGACTTACCTTTCAAAGAATGGCATAGAGATATTGCTAACTTTATTTGGAATGCAAAAAAAACCCAAAACCCAAAGATAAAAATGAAATATTTACAAGATGCCAAAGAAAGAGGAGGGCTGGCCTTGCCAAATCTCAAATTATATTATGACGCCTCTTGTTTGGTTTGGTTAAGACAATGGATCTATTTATCTGATAATGATTTGTTAAAGTTAGAGGGAGATAACTTGAGGTTTGGCTGGCACGCTTATTTGTTTTATAATAAAGAGAAAGTAAATCAAGTATTTAAAAACCATTATAAAAGAAGCTCTTTAATACGAGTCTAGAATAAATATAAAAAGAGAATTTATTTGAAGATTCCATTGTGGGCTTTTCTGTAAGAAGCTTTGTATAGTACCAGTTAGATAACAAATGAGAACTGGCTAAGATATAAAGATCTGTTGGATGTCACTAAGAAGGAAAACAGTTGGATGTCACTAAGAAGGAAAACAGAAGAAAAACCTTGGACGAATTGAGAGAAAAGGGAAATAACTCCAGTTGGTTCCTATATAGACAGCTTAAGGAGAGGTTTACCATAGACAGAAAACAAGAAGGAATAGGAAATAATGAAATTGAGATGGAGATAATATCAAATAAGGAGCACCCACTGTCTAGACTATATAAATGCATTTCGAATATATTCTTAGAGGAGGATACCATAAAGAAAAATATAAAATGGTCCCAAAACTTTGGATACTATTTAGAGCTAGACCAGTGGGAATACACATGGGAAAAAAAAAAGATTTAAATATGAAAATGGTCAGGGCATAAAAGAAAGCTACTACAAAATATACTTCAGATGGTATCCTACACCAAAAAAACTATGTAAATTGTATGGAAACTATAACAGTAAATGTTGGAAATGTGGGGAAAAGACAGGTACTCTTTACCACATGTGGTGAACATGTGACAAAGCAGTAAAATATTGGAAGCAAATACATTATGAAAATAAGAAAGTTATAAAAGAGAATATTGAGCTAAAACCAGAAATATTTTTGCTGAATATGTTAAATGTAGATTTAGGAAAAACATATGGGAAAATTCTGTTTTATATGTTGTCAGCAGCAAGAATGTTCTACGCTCAAATGTGGAAAAAAGAAGAGACTCCAACTATAGATGCATGGATTTTTAAGCTCTTGGATTTAATGGAGATAGACAAGCTGATCAGATATTTGAAATATGTAAGAATGAATGAATGAATGAATATCTAGAAGACTGGAATCCCTTTATAGATTATTGTCAACAATACTGGGAAAATATAACATTCTGGATATAGGGATGGAGTAATGGAAAATGTAAGATAGGTGGTGTGATACATAAAATTCAGAAATTGGGCAATTCTTTTTGTGTTCAAGGACATTCCAGTCGAGATTTTGAAAAGGAGGAAAAACTATCAATTCATAACAGAACAGCTGAAATTATACCGAATACCATTCAGATGGGAAGATGTGGAAGATCTATCTTTATCTTGGAACCAAAAGAGATACAAATTGAACACCATAGAAAAGGCATGTAAGTTTTGGAGAGAACATAGGAAAGATATAGAGAAACAGACACATGAGAGAATGGAACTAGAAAGAGACAATAGAAGAGACAAGGCACGGAGCTTTTACAGGAAAAATGGGAAAAATCATACAGACAAAGATGATGTGGAAGAGGAAGAATATACGCACAATTATGGAAAGAAGGGAAGGAATAGAAAAGGAGACAGAGACAAAGAAACTAATTTAAGTGATACAAAAGTAAGAGAAAGAGGAAAGAATAGACAAGAAGAACGTGTGACAGAGGAGGAGGAAGAAGGTGTATCAAAAGAAGAGAGAAGCAGGCAAGAAACACCAGAAGAAGAAGGGGAATAAAGCATAGAAGAAGAAGAAGAGAATATTGATAAATAAACTTCTGATAAATATTTGATTTGGGTGTCCTCATCTTCCTCACTCCTAATTCATTAATTAACTGATTTGTAAACAAAATGAAAATTATAACTTGGAACGTAAAAGGTCTAAATTCACCTATTAAGAGGAAAAGAATCTTTCACTCTCTGGGGAAGGAGAGGTACGATATAATATGTTTGCAGGAAACACATATTAAACACTCTGAAAAAAGATTGATCAGAAATAAGAAATTAGGAAATGACTTTATTTCAGCTCCTAAAAGTTGTAAAAAAGGAGTAGTTATATATATCAACAAAAGAATTGATGCAAAAGAGATAATAAATGACTCTGTGGGACATTTTATTGGAGTACAGGTGAACTGGAAGGGGAAAGTGATGTTTATTATTGGAATTTATGCCCCGCAGGAAAATAAAGTTTTTTTCTTCAAAGATTACAAACAGAGATTTCCCAACTTAATTATGAAAATGTTCTAATTTTAGGTGATTTTAATGGAGTTGTAAATCCTAACATAGATAGAAGATTGGGAAATAAAATAAAAGCAAAGCAGGGCAAGTTGCCAAGATCCTTTTTCAAATTGGGTGAAAACTATGCACTAATTGATGCATGGAGATATCTACAAAATTATAACAAGGAATATACATTTTACTGAAACAGGCATAGCTTATTTTCAAGGCTAGATATGATTTAGCTTCCCACGATTTGGAGTAAACATATTAAAACAGTAGATATACTACCCCATACAATAGCAAACCATAACCCAGTCACTCTTACTTTGTATGAAGAAAAGAAATATAATAATATCTGGAGGCTAAAGGATGAACTATTACAAGACCAAGAGTAGGTTATTAAAGCAAAAGACATTATCAGATTATTCTTTAAGGAAAATATGACAAATGAAGTTAAGATGTCCTCAATTTGGGACACTGAGAAAGCTGTGTTACAAGGCTTTTACATTAGTCAGGAGGCTTACCAAAAGAAAAATGAAAAAGAAAAAAGTAAAAAATTCCAAAAATTAATAATGCAAAAAGAAAGTAAACTTAGAGAAACACCGGAGATAAAAACATAGTAGAAGAGATAGAAATACTTCAGAAGCAACTAGCTAAGAAAGATACAATTGAAATAGGAAAAAATTAAAGGCCTTAAAGCAGAAAAATTTTGAGCAAATGAATAAGGTAGGTAGGCTGGCAGAAAGATTAAGGAAAGAAAAAGAGAAGAAAACTATAAATAAATTTAGGGAGGAAGAGAAAATAGTAACACGTCAAAATGAGATAAAAGGAGTAGTTCATAAATTTTAAACACTATACCACAACCAACCTGCAGAGACAAGCAAATTCAAGCAATATTTGAATAGGTAAAAATTTAAAATTCCAAATGAAGCCCAACTTAACAAGTTAAATAAGGACATCTCCACAGCCGAGGTAATAGAAGCAATTAAAAAATGTAAAGAGGGCAAAGCACCAGGGCCTGATGGTTTTACATCACTTTATTATAAAACCTTCATGGAAGAATTGTGTGTTCCACTGCAAAAGACGATGAATATGATATTACATGAAGGAATGCCAATTTCATGGACAGAGGCTGATATAGTGCTGATTCCTAAAGAAGGAAAATACATAACCGACCCAAAGAATTTTAGACCAATTTCTCTATTAAATACCGATTATAAAATCTTCAATATCATATTGGCTAACAAATTCAAAAACTACTTGAAAGATTGGATAGATGAAGATCAAAGAGGTTTTTTACCTCAGCACCAAATGCGGGAAAACCAAAGAGTGATATTGGACTTATTGGAATGTTATGAAAAACATAATGAGAGGAAATTAGGATTAATGTTCATAGATCTAGAAAAAGCTTTTGACATGGTTAATTGGTCAGTACTATTTGAAATCTTAGAGAAAATGGGATTAGGTCACAAATTTATCAAATGGATAAAAGAAATTTATAAAGAACAGAAGCCAAGATTATTATAAATGGGGAATGTACAGAAACCATATTACTCAAAAAAGGCACTACACAAGGTTGCCTGCTTTCACCCCTTTTATTCTTAGTAGTAATAGAAAGATTAATTAAGTAAATTAAAGCAGAAGATCAGATACGTAGAATTAGAATTAAGAAAGGAGAATTAAGAAATGTGAGAATGACTTATGTGAATTTGGAAAGATATAAATAAAAAGATTCTTTAAAAAAAGAAATTATAGAAGTATTGTTCACATGGATGTTATCAGATGCAGATTTTACATTCATCTGTGAACAGTGTGACCAGATGTAATCACAGAGACTGTTCAACTTTATGGCATCGCAGATTTGCACATCAAAGTGTTCAAAATATTAAGAGACTGGCAAATGAAGAGCTTTCAAGAGACTTTAAATTCAAAGCAATCTATAACAAGGAAAAATGTGTAGAATGTTTAAAAACAAAATCCAGAAGAGCTTCACATCCTCCAGTTACTGTGAGACAATCTAACAAAGCATTGGATATTTTACATGATGATCTTTCTGGACCAATGAATCAAAAGTCAACAGGGGGTAACTCTTATTTTATGACTATTATTGATGATTTTAGCAGATACACATACACTTATCTTCTCAAAGAGAAGAGTCAAGCATTTCAAAAATTCAAAGAGTACTTTAATCGAGTTTCTAACAAATTTGGCTACAAACCAAAGAGCCTTCACATAACAATGGCAATGAATTTGTCAATGCTGAATTTGATTGATTTTTAAAGGAACATAGCATTGAGCATCAGACTACACAGAAAAATTCTCCAGAAAAAAATGGCATGGCAGAGAGAATGAACAAAACTCTCAAGGGGATAGCAGTCACCATACTTTTGGAAGCTAATATGCCTAAATGCTCTTGGTCTGAAGCCATCTTGACTGCAACATACATGTGTAACAAATTGACAACTGAAACTAAAAATGTAACCCCATTCCAGTTATGGCATGGACTCAAGCCAAAATTAATCCATCTGAAAGTTTTTGGAAGCAAAGCATTTACCTATATTCCCAAACAGAAAAGAGGCAAACTTGACTACTGAAGTGAAGAGGGAAAATTTGTTGGTTATGCTAGAAATGGCTATAGAATTCTAAATCCAGATAGACACACAATAAAATTAACAAATGCCATTTATATTGATGAAAGACCACAGCCCAAATCTAATTCAAATCAAAGTGTTTATCAAGATTTATTTGCAGAAGAAGAAGACTCCCACCAGCAACCAGAGCACATGGAGTTCTTCCGTCCTCCAAAGGATGCATCTAGAAGGGGCTATACCTGCAATGGATCACCACGATGAGAAACCAGATGGTTTACAAGAAGCAGATGGTTTACAAATTACAAAAGAGCATTTATGGATTAAAGCAAGTCACCAGAGCATAGAGTGAGAAACTGAACCAGCTTCTTATAAAAGAGGGGTCACTCCAGGCACTGTTGACAGATGTGTATACAAGAGATTTAGAAATAATAAATGGACTTACATCACAAGTTATATTGATGATTTGATGCTGTGCAGTGAGGACAAAGCAAATAGTGAAGAGATAATCCATCACCACAAGAAAGAAATTGATATAAAGAATTTGAGAGATATCTCACACTGTCTTGGAGTGCAAATACAAAGAGGTAGTGATGGAAGTTTCTTCCTGAATCAAAAACAGAAGATACTGTACTTCTGGACTGTCTTGGTCTGAAAGATGCAAGTGCTATGCCAACTCCAATGGAAGTAGGATTCTTAAATAAAATCAAGAAATCTAAACATTTACAATATGGAGACAAGTATAGAACTGCAGTTGGAAAACTCCTATACATAGCCAACTTCACCCGACCTGAGATAGCAAATGCTGTTGACATCTTATGAAGCATGATCAACTCTTCTACAGAAAGAGATTTTATTGCAATAAAGAGAGTTGTCAGATACTTAAACGGAACAGCAGATTGCAAACTAATGCTGCCAGTATGTCACCAACCACATCTGATTGTGTATGCGAATGCAGACTGGGCTGCAGATCTGGCAGACAGAAAACCACCAAAAACCTGATCTTCTATGATGGAGGAGCTGTAAGTTGGACAAGTAAGAAGTAATCTACAATCACAAATTCTTCTACTGGAGCTGAGTGTGTTTCAGCAAAAGCAGCATATGGCAAAATCAAATGGCTGCACAATTTACTCCTGGACTTTGGGATTACACAACCCAAACCAACCATTCTGCAAGATAGTCAGAGCTGCATCAAGAATTCTGAAAGTGAAAAGCCACTTAGGAAAAACATTGACATCACCATCCACAAAGTGAAGGAGATGTACAAATGTGGACTTGTCCAACTGGAATATTGCAACACAGAATTTCTTACTAAACCTCTGCCAAAATTCCAGAGAGAGTGAAGATCCTTGACGTCGATCCAGGAGAATGAGAAGGGGATTGTTGGAAGAAATAAGTGTTGCATTGTCCTTTCCCTCCTTAGTTAAGCAGGGACTTCCTCCCTTCCCCTCCCTTCTCATTCTATCTGGCAGTTTAACTGATTCTCTGAACATTCTAAAACTGTCACCTCTCAGTCTCCAGTCTGTCACTGTCTTCCTCTGGGTGAGGTTAAAAGCTTTCTTCCTGCTATCTATTAAAGATGGTGAGATTTATCTTTCCTTACCAAAACCATCTCCAGTTAGATTCAGTTTTGTTTTAGTTTATGTAAATATTTATTAAAGCTATTTTTGTTTGTTTTTAAACCACAAACTACATGTTTGTAATTTTTGAGTTAGTTTTTATTCTTTAGGAAAGCATATTTAAAATAATAGTCTGACCCTACACTTTCATTGTTCTGCTGATATAAGCTGAACACTAACATACTTGCATATTTTAGTTTACCTTTAAAAGGGTGAACACCCTGGGAAACTAAAATTGCACTCCACAACTGTTAATGGAAAAAATGAAGGAATTTGGAGATATGACAGGATGTAAGGTAAATAAGAAGAAATCAGAGATTATTACAAAAAAATTAGACTTGAAGGAAGAAAAAATTACAGGAAAGAGCAAGAGTGGAGATAAGAAAAAGGTAAGATATTTAGGAATCCAAATTACTAAAAAAAGATTTATTCAAGAATAATTATACAAGATTATGGAAAGAGGTTTAAAAAGATTTCATAAATTGGAGTAAGATCAACCTTTCTCTCTTTTAGGTAGAATATCAGCGGTTAAAATGACAATTCTACCCAAAATATTATTTTATTTCAAACAATGCCAATTATAAGTAGTAAACAACCTTTTGTGAAATGGCACAGAGATATTTCAAAATTCACATTGGCAGAGGGAAAAGCCTAGTGTAAGATTTAAAATACTGCAAGATGCTCGTGAAAGAGGAGGACTGGTGTTACCAGATTTAAAATTATATTTTGAAGCATGCTGTCTAGATTGGATTAAAGATTGGTTGAGATTGGAAGATAAAAGACTTCTAGAATTAGAAGGGGAAGGAATAAAATTTGTCTTACTTGCCTATCTGGCTTATGACAAAGAGAAAACTAATCAAGCATTTAACAACCACTGCATAAGGAAGACCCTTTTGAAAGTGTGGAAGAAGTATAAGAGTAGAATAATGGAAGGAAATGTATAGAGAGGAGAATTGATGCACATATAAAAACACAGTGGAGAAACAAGAGAGGAAGATAAAAAAAATAGCTAAACAAGAGAAATGGATTTAATTTGGGCTGGTTCCAATATAGACAGATTGATGAGAGGGCAATGGTGAATATTAAAAGTCAAGAGATAGCAAAGAAAAAATGGACATGGGGGAATACTATATGGAAATAAGGAAAAAAAAATGACAGGTTCATTATATTAACAATTATTGGAAGTCCAGATGGAAGATGAGGTGGTTAAGGATACAATGATTAAATGGGTGATCTATATGGGGCATCCCATCCAAATGGCACAATTGGAGAAGGTATGCATGAAAGGGATGAAATATACAGTGTCACAGAATCTAAAAGAAAATTGGTACAAAATGTACCATAGATGGTACCAATCTCCAGATAAATTAATGAAATTTTATTTTTTAAAAAAACAAATAATAAATATTGGAGATGTGGTGAAATACTTGGAACCTTCTATCATTGCTGGTGGATTTGTAGATTTGTCAAAAATATTGGAAAATGGTTAGTAAAATGATCAATGATATATTGGATGTAAAAATGGAAATGAAGCCTGAAATTTATTTGCTTGGAATATTTGATGAAGAAATTGAGAAGAAATATGGGAAATTTTTTGTTTTACTTAGTTACTGTGGCAATGATTGCCTTTGTCCAAAATTGGAAAAAGGAAGAGATCCTGATCAAATAAGTTTGGATGTGGAAATTATATGACATTATGGAAGTGGATAAATTAACACAATTAATGAGAGATAACACAGTAGATAAATTTAACAAACAACGGGAATTAAGTTTATGAGAGAACTATGGGGAGAACCAGCAACTATAATTTTGACATAATAAGTGTAAAATTAGCAAGGAAATATAAGGTTACAAGATAATTATATAGAGATAAAAATATTGGTAATATAAGGGTTTCAGGGGATAGATTAAAATCTGTAAGAAGAAAGACAAGTGAGTGAAGTGTAGTAGCAAAGTGAATAAGACTAGGAGATAGTAGGAAGGTCAAGGTATATAGCAAGGATAAGGATAAATCAGAAATGGGAAAGTTGGGATGGATGTTTCTCTCTTTATGAACAGATGAGGTGAAAGTTTTGAAGAAGAATGATTAGATATGAATGGAGTAAATGGATGGAGGATAAGAAGGGTAAGTATGTAGTTGTGGATAAGAGTATGTGTGTAAAAGGGAAGACGTAGGTAGGGTGGAAAGAGGGGAGGGAGGGAGG
>CM034706.1:160034803-160048716 GCA_020142125.1 Phrynosoma platyrhinos | reverse complement strand
ATAACTGCGGCCTCCATGGCATTCCTGTCCCTCCCCTCCCCCACCACTGTCCAAGCTGACTTCCTAAATGGTGTCTTTTTTCCTTTTACAGGTGGACCTGCTGAGGAGGCAGCGGTTGGGCTAAGTCGCTGGCCACCAGGCAGAGGATATCGGTGTCCCCTCGGTGTTGCCCGCCTGGCAGTCATCCAGACCACCTGGGAGTGTGAGCGGGGTAAGTATGGCAGGGACACAGAGGGAGGGAGTTGGGGGAGTCCCCAGGAACTCTGGCTGTAGCACTGGGTGATGGGGTGGAGTGCATCCTCCTAACCACATGTTTCGTTTTTCTTTTCCTTTGCAGATTGGCGAGTGGACCAGAGGTTGGCTGCCATGGAGGCATGGGTACAAAGTCTAAGCAACTCCATGGCAGCCATCATGCAGCACCTGGACCTTCCCTGACCTCCGACCCCACTCCCCCTCCCCATCCCTGAAGCACCTTCCCCTCCCCTTCCCCTTGTGCATGCTTCCAACCTCCTCCCTCCCCTTCTTCCTCCATTGTAACTTCCACTCCCCTTTGTAAATACTCCCCTCCCCTTCCCCCATTTGTAAATTGTTGTACATAGTTGTTTGTTAGTTTTTATCAAAAGAAAAATGTATTTTTTAAAAAATTATGACGGAATCTGCGCACGTACGCAGGTTCGGCTATTGCCGGTTTTTATGAATAAACTTTCCATTTTTAAACGGCATCTGACATTTTATGCGAAGTGTATAGGTTCGTCGAAGGATCCCTACAGGAAACCAGTGAGCAGCATTAGTGAGGTGGGCATGGTGTGCGGTGGGGGTGGCGATCAGTGAGGTGGGCATAGGTGGGGAGTAGTTGACAATGCTCCATTCCATGAACTCCTGCTGGGCACTTGTATTTGCTGCGGCTGCTGAGCGATGTGACCTCTTCCCTCTGATGTCAGCGAGGCAGGCTGCCAGTGGTACTGCAGCTCTGGCATTAGCTGTTTCATCCTCCTCCTCCTCTCTCTCTCATGCTTCTTCTCGTTCTAGGGATATATATGGCAGAGGGCACCGTTTGCACACACAACATCTCCTGCACATATCAGGGGGAAGGGGAGAGGTACATACCAGGGAGGTTTGTGTACGCACACTGGATACATGCAGGTGGTGGTCATACGAGGGACTTGGTGAATGGGACACACAGATGAACGTTCCTACACGCCCCCCCACACATGCTAAGGCATGAAACCAGTGTGCCGGGGGGGGGGGGGAGAAATCTGCAAACCTGCAAACCTACACAAAAAATGTCACAAAAGCCATACAAATTGGTTTGCTTTTTGGGGTGGAGGCATACATGCGACGGAATGCATTTTTTGTCATGACAGGGAATTTACCATGTGCAGCCTGGACCTGGTTGATCAGTGGGTGAACTCTCGTGAGGTTTTGTATCTTCCGACGACAATCCTCCCATGTGCGTTGGTGGCCCTTCAACCTCATAGCTTGTGCCAACTCCTTAAATGTGTCAGCATTTCAGAAGGAATTTCTCAATTTCTCCAAAATGTGTGGCTGCAACCACAGAGCTATGAGGTTGGGCATCTCCGCATGGGTCCATGACATCCCTTTCCCTCTTTTTGGCTCTCCGCTTGTGGATGGCTCTGCCATTCCTGCTGTGGACGAGAGGAGCACTGAAGTGGAGAGCTGTGGAGGTCTGCAGCTGGCAAAGTTGCCCTGGGAGAATAGCGCTGTAATTGTGTGGGGATCCAGGTTAAAAGTGAAACTTTCCCCCTTATCTCTTTAACACAATGTAACAGTTTCACCTTTCCGCTCTGGCACATGCACACTATGAAAATTAGGGTTAGCACTAGGGTTCTGAAACAGATGCACCTGCAGCGGTTCGCTTACACCTGAACCCTAAAAACACTTTCATTTTTTAGGGCAGCTCTAAATGCGGCGCACCTGTACACGTGCATTCACACCGGTGGCTTTTGTACTCAGGTGCCTTTATTTCCACTGAACCTCCATCACTGCATCCCGATGTGCCGTTGAAGATGTGCATGTTTCCGGAAGGAGCGGAAAAAAGCAGCTCCTTTTTGAAGTGCACTTTCACTGGAAGGGTCAAATAGGGGACACTTTTTCAGAGTGTGTCATGTAAAGACTATGCCTTCTGGTCAACCTCAAAACAACCCTTTTAGCCTGTCTGCATTCCCCCATAGTAACAGGAAAAACAATGGCTTGTATGATTCTAACTTTCATGATCAGTTGTATATCTTTACATTTTAGGATCTTTTCTAATTATTTCCAAGCTGCGCTCCCTATTCCTAGTCTTCTTATTTCTTGACTGCAGTCCCCATTCTGATCAATGTTTGACCCTAGGCATGGGAATTCTTTTACTATTTCAATTTCCTCATTGTCTAAGTTGAATCTGTGTAGATCTTCACGGAACTAAATTATTCATAGTATTAAAACATGGTATTACAACACAGTATTAAGTTAAACAAATAACATGCAATTAAAAAGTTTTAAAAGCCTATTAAAACATAATCAATTTCTTAGTAGTTGTTCCAGGTCTACAATATTTTCTGCCAGTAGTATTGTGTTTCCTCCTATCTTCACTCTTCCTTCTTCTTTGTCTATGCCTGCTCTTTGTATGATATTTTCAGCTTACAAGTTGAACAGATAGGGTGAAAGGATGCAGTCTTGCCTGATCCCTTTGGCAACTGGGAACCATTCAGTTCCTCCATATTCTGTTTTAACAGAAGCCTCTTGTCCTAAGTGCAGATTTCTCATCGGGACTATCAGGTGTGTTGGCACTCCCATGTCTTTAAGGACATACCATAGCTTTTCATGATCTATGCAGTTAAGGGCTTTGTTATAGTTTATAAAACACATGTTGATCTTTTGGAATTCTTTGGTGCACTGTATTAGCCATCATATGTTTGCAATGTGGTCCCTAGTATTGCTTCCTTTTCTGAAACCTGCTTGTACCTCTGAGATTTCTCTCTCCTTGTATGGTATGAGTCTGTTATAGAATTTTGAGCATGATTCTGCTTGCGTGGGAAATTAATGCTATGGTTCTATAGTTGTTGCAGTATTTTGTGTCTCATTTTTTTGTGGTTGGGGATGTATATTGAACATTTCCAGTCTGTTTGCCACTGTTTTGTTTTCCATATTTGTTGACACATGCCTTAATTATATCACATTAGACCAGTGATGGTGAACCTTTTAGAGCCTGAGTGCTCAAACTCAAAGCGTTCCCACACCAGGTGTGATCCAGTGCCAGGGGCAGGACTTCCTGGGGCTGGGACTTCCAAGGGGTGGAACTTCCACCTTCTGGGGACAGGACTTCTCCAGTTAAAGGTGAAGGAGGGCAGGGAGGAAGAGAAGTAATAGACATGTTCCTCATCTTTCCTTCCACCTCCCTGGACCTTCAGCTGCCTCCCCGGAGACAGATGAAAGCCTGGGACAGTGAGGGAAGATTTATGCCTGTTTTTCCTCTTAACCCCCACTCTCCCAGGCCTTCAGCTGTTTCTGAAGATGCAGCTAAAGGCAGAGGAAAAGGAGGAACAGGTGCACACCTATTCCTACTCTTCCCCTGCCCTTCCATCTCTCTGTGTGCCCTCTGAAATGGTTTTGCATGCCACAAAGGGCACACTGCCATAGGTTCACCATCACGGCACTGGACCATCATAATGCACTTTACATGAGGGTACCTTTAAAAAGTATTTGGAAACTTCAACTGGTCCAAAGAACAGCCAGACTGTTAAATGGGCCAGAGACCATATTATGCTTCTGTTAAAACACCTGCACTGGCTGCCAGTTTGTTTCCAGACACAATTCAAATAGATGGTTATGACATATAAAGCTCTATATGGCTCAGATTCAGGCTAACAGATGGTACATCTCTGTATGAGCCCTCCTAGGCTTGAGATCATCCAGAAAATCCCTTCTCTCAGTCCCACCACCATTGCAAGCACAGTTGGTGGAGATGTGAAAGAGTGCCTTTTCAGTGGCTGCACTTAAACTCTGGAACTCCCTTCTCAGGAAGCTCAAAATGGCCCTTTCCTTGTTGTCCTTCCATTGGGAGGCTAAAACCTTTATATTCTTTATAAATTGTTTTAAATTGAATGTGTTTTAATAGGCTTTTTCACTTTTTGTATGTTTTTAATTGTATTGCTCCCTTAAATTGTAAGTTGTGAATCCCAATTTTGGGGAATGCAGACACAAATATTTATTTATTTATTTATTTATTTATTTATTTATTTATTTTTACCCTAGAGTCCTAACAGGACATCTCAGTGGTGGTAAAATGCTCTACAACACAATTACAGCACAATTAAGCAATCAATGTACATAGGAAAAATAAATGGAACATCTCAGCAGGGAGATCACATTTCTTCTATCTTAAAATGTGTATTTTGCACGTTCCTTTGATTACAAGGTGACCTTCTTCACCATGAAGCTCTATAAAATGTGCTAATTTCACTGACATCTGACCTGAAGTTTCAACACAGGCAAAATTTGGTGGCAGCTCTTTCCCTAAGCAAAAATGTAACATCTTGCATTTATGCTTTGGCCAACTATCAGGAGTCCAAGGTGCTTATTGAAACAATTTACCTAGCAGCAAAATATCTGCCGAATCAAATCAAAAGCCTAAAAGCTGCTGGGTTGGTGCCAGGCACTTTCTAATTAGTTGCTTGATAATAAAACCATAGACTGAAAATAACAGCAGTCTAGACAGCCTGGATATCATTACCATAGAATTTGAAATAACCTGCTGCAGAATTCATTTAATCTTCCTGCAAAAACCCGTGGGGATTGACAATTTCCAGAAGCCTTGAATACAATATTCCACTACCTAAAGCCTGCTGCAGACATGCTACAGAAAGATATTTTTATACCATGCACCTGCCAGGTTTCTCAAATGCTAGGAAAGCAATACGTGATGACAACAAAACTTTTTTGCCAGCCAGAGTTTCCACAGAAATCATTGACACTGGGCACTTGATACTTAAACCCTAGAGGCAAGCTTCAAAAACTAGAAGCAAGCATCATGAAGACAGCAACAGAAATGAGTCGCCAGTTTAGGAAGTAAGAGGAAAGGGCTCTTTTGATCCCCTTGTCCCCTTGTTTCTCTTACAATGACTCTTTTGTTGGAAGATTTCTCTAATTCCTTTCCCCTCCCAGCAATTGTATCACACTTCAGAGATAAAGGTAGAGCTGAGCAACTGGCTCTGCTGCTGGGGAGGATGAGAGTTGTAGTCCATTACATCTTCCCTGAAAAAACTAAGGCAAGATGTTAGTGGCCTCTGACATATGTTGAGCTGTACAACCTCCAAACCCAATCCTAATATTACAATGGGCCCTTGCTATCTGCTGGGATTTGATTCCAGGACCTGCTGTGGATATCAAAATCCATGGATGTTCAAGTCCTGTTTTATACAATGGTGCAGTAAAATGATCCCCTTATATAAAGTGGCTCAAGGCTTGCTTTGGGGGGAAGGGGAATAATTTCAAGCTGTAGATGGTTGAATCCTTGGATGCAGAATCTATGGTTATAGATAGCTGACTGTGCTTTGAAGACAGAGAAACAAGATAATTGGCTATTTTATTGCTTTGGTTGAGTGGTAGCCATTACATCTAGTTTCTAGAATCTTATTGGTGACATAAATCATGGATTACATCAGTGTAAGATCTTTGGAGGCTGTTAAAGAGGGAGGTATCTAGTACCAACTTCTGCAATGCCCTCATCCAGAATATTCAACAGTAGTTGGGAAATCCCTGGCATAGCTCCATCCTCTGGTGACTGTTTACCTAACATGTTGCACCAAATAGGTTCTGGGTGCCTTTGAACACTTTGTGAAGACAGCTTTATTCTGGTGGCAGAAATTTCTCTTTCTTTTCCAGGTACACTAGACCATGGCCAGGTGCACCTCTACAGCTGATATTGGTTGAGAATATGTAGCTGTGCCAGGGAGCCAACTGGTGTGCTGCTGAAAGTATATTGGGGGAGACTTACACTGCACCAGTCTGCTGATTGGATCTTGGCCAATACAAAGTATTGTGATGTTTTTTACACACTGCTTTTTGTTTTATAGCACCACAACTGAGATTATTTGAATAAAAGAAGATGACGCAGAATGGCAAGAAGGGTTTAGTTCATATGCTTTCCATCCTCCTGGGAGAAAGAGATGTCATATTATGAGGAGAGCACCTGAGAGCAGGAAATGGTATAGAAAGGAAGGAAAAGTTAACTCTACACCATCACTACCTGCATAGGTTTACCCCTTGCAAGCTCTACAGCTTGACTGTGTAAGAATAAGAACCATGAGAATCATGGCACTGTATAAAATGAGTTTTTGTATTCTTAAGCAATACAGTCCTCTCTGTCTGGGAAGGAATATTGCCACAGGGACAAAAAGGAGAGAGAGAGAAATTCACCTGGAGGCAACTTTGGGAATTTGAGGGCTTTCTATAAAAATGGGGCTTTCTGGTTTCTATGATGCTAGCAGAAAGCTTCAACTAATTGCACAAACCTCATTTTCATCTTATCTGACACATCTAATACATTCATTTCCCTTGTGCTAATTACTGTGCATGGTATTTCACAAGGTAATGCATAACCATTTCACAATCGGTATCACAAAGTTCTGTTTTGATTAGCTGTACCAATTGCTTCACTAGCGATTATCTTTGTGCTATCCAAACACCATCAGCACTCAGACTTTTCCTTCTAGCACAATATTTGTTACAACTCCCTAACACAGGGTGGGCAAAGTGTGGTCTTTGGATCACTTATGGCCTGTGAAGCCCAACAGTTATTCAAAGTGCCCCAATGTTATGCATAGTGCTTTTAATATCAAAATATAGACTCCATTAATGACCTCTGGATGAACTCTGGCTGCTGGCATAGAGGTATGTGCCCATCGCACCCAAGGCATGGGCCAATCTCCCTTAATCCTCAACACACACATAACCCCCAGATATTCTAGGAGAGTTGCAGATGATATTACCTGATTGCCCTAAACCAGGGGTAGGCAACCTTTTTGAGCCGGGGGCCAGGTTGCTGTCCCTCAGACAATGGGGGGGGGGGGCGAAGCACCAAAAATAAATAAAAATAATTTTAAAAAGTAAACATTTTTAAAAATATGCATGCACACTCTCTCAGCCCCAGAAAAGCCATGGCAAACCCCCTGTGGAGATTTTGCTAAGAAAGCCCCACGAACAAGTAATAACAACAATAATCAATATCATCATGGTGGGCGACGGCAGTGGCAGGGGGCGGCGGCAGTTGCAGCAGCAGCAGGACTGGCCTGGGGCCGGTCCAAAGGCCTTGGGGGCCGCATCCAGCCCCTGGGCCTTAGGTTGCCTACCCCTGCCCTAAACCCATCAGAAGGTGCAATGTTTGTATTGTATAAACAGCTTACCTCCCCCAAGATATTGACCCTTCGGATTAAGACTATCAAGGACAATACAACCCTATACATGTGGGTGTCATCTTTGTAATTATCACTTTTGCCTCAGGCTCAGTTCAGCCCCATAAAAAGCCCAGATTTTGGCCAGTCAGTGTGCTATCTTCCCAGTCTAAATGACTCCATGTCACTCTGACCTTCAAAGCTAGTCACCGGCATTTCCGCTCAAACCCATGTTGCGGAGTGGACTTGTCTCCATACCCGCTCTTCCCATCCAGTTCCCGGAGGCGAGCCTAGTCTATAGGTGAGTATATCCCTAGTGAAGCCTGTACTCTACCCCACGCTAACCGCTACTTTCCTGAGCCTGTATGAGTGTGTGTGTGCATGTTTATTGTGTGTGACTTTACCCTATAATAAAACTAAAGTATTCATTGGAAGAATCTGTCTCTGCTCCATTTCTGGAACTTCCCTGGTCCGCTCAGTATACACATTGGGAGGACGGTTCTGCAGGGCTTCGTATCCAGCCCCTCTCGCAATATTGAGCTAATCATAAATTCCTCTTGATAATACCCTTGGCTACACCCCCATGTTTTTTTTTTGGGGGGGTGGAAGTGCTATTTTCAGGTGATATGACCTGAAAACTGCATGGAACCTCCACAAGATATAAAAATACACAGCTCCCACTTCAAGGACCCCATCACCTAAATATCCAAATAGTCTAAATACTCCAGTTTTCACTAGGCTCCTACTCAAAATGGCAACAGGAAGTGATGCAACACAGCTGATGAGTGGGGCCCTGGGAAGAAAATTGGCTTCTGATCCCCCCACAGTTTCTATTTCCTGCTGTAATCTGTAAAGATTATATCCGTTTCCATGAAAATGTGTACATTTAGCCTCTTGGTGTTTACATTTTGAGAACCCAGTTTATTAAACAGAGGGACTAATTGAAGTTTCTTAAATTGGGCAAGGAAGCCTTTGTATGGAATTCCTATTTGTTTTGACCCAAGTGTTAAGTTGATCCAACACTTCATCCACAGAGTAATATTTTTTTCTTCTTCAGTGACATCTGGTTGCTGTTTGAAGGTGTTATTATGCATGACAATTGGGCAGGCTTCCTCAGTCTGGCACACTTCTGCAGAGAAACTCAAATCCTTTCACACTGCATACCCAATGGCCACATAAGCCATAACTAGAATTCTAGAAAAACTGTGGGAGACCACAGTTCAAATCTCCATTCAGCTTTACAAATCCATTGGGTGACCTATTGAGCATTGTTCAGTCCATTGAGCAAACCACTCCCTCTCAGTTTAAAAGGCAGGTAATGACAAATCTCCTATGAATAAATCTTGGAAATAAAACCCTAACATAATATTTCCATAGGTCAACTTGAAGGCACATAACAACCATCAGGTTGGCATAGGCTGAAAAAGGAAGGTTCTTTGAAGAAGATTCTTTGAAGAAGAAGTTTGTTTTCTTCTTCGTAGTTATCATCATCTGTTGATTTCTGTTTTGCTTTCTTGCTTTTAGTCAAAGGATTTTTTCTCATCCCTGAAATAGTCAACTTTTGCTTATAGATGGAATTCTTCCACCACTACCACCTACCCCGATCATGAAAGAAAAGGATGATTATGGGTATTTGACTAATTGAAAAATTATGGCTACTCTCAGCTACAAATCAGTGTTGCCAAATGAAGCTGGAGCTAGATAGCAGGAACAAGTGACAGCAAAGTGGAATCTACAAATTCCCTAATCAGAAGGCTAACAGGAATTAAATCTCTTGCACAGATATCAAGGAAGTAAATATAGTATTAAGATTACTCAAGAGAGACACGTAGCTCACAAGTGAAATATTGACATGACTAGACAGAGCTTCAGGAATACATAGACATTTAGAAACAACATTATCTCTTATTAACACTGCAGAAAGGGAGGAAACTCAGTCAAGAAGATTAAATATTTGCTTGGTGATCTGTTTCATCAATGAGTTGTTGCTAGCTTATTTGTTAGTCTTTATTTAAAACAGAGGAGAAATGAATGAACCAAAAGTCCATCTAATCCAGGGAAAGAGAATCAGTTTTCCAGTTCTTGGAAGACAAGAACAGCAGCAGCAGCAGCAGCATTCAGGGATCATGATATGTAGTGAATTGGAGGATGTCACAGTACTACATTGTTCAAGGAAAGGGTTCTGTGACCCTTACAACAGCCATGACATCACTCCCCTTTAGAAATATATATAGAAAAAGCCCCATTGCATCTTCCAGGGGATGTTTTTGCTAAGTTTTCTCCAAACTCATAAGCTGTTTTTGGCCAAGGCTGGAAACCCACTACACCTACGCCCACACATGCACAAATCTGAAGTGATTTCTGGTCACTTCCTTTTTTGAAAAATAAAAGACTTATCCTGGGCTGAAAAGAGCTGGGGTTGGGCAGAATCCTGGCAAGTTACCCTCACATCCCTAGAAAGAACAGGGGGCCTGTTCCAGTGGAAAAATGGGGAAGGTTGGCATGGTCTTCCCATGTTAAGCAGGGAGCCTGTGTTGGACAGCTTCCTCAATCTTAGGAAGCTGTCCAACCTTTACATAGCCAATGAAATATTAATTAGTTATGAAATTATGTCAATGAAGTTAAATGAAGCCCTCTCACTACTCTTACTGACACAACCTTTATCTTGTATATCAATCAGAAGGCCTGGTTAATCTCAGAAAGGATGGTGGTCCTGTCTAAGGAGACACACATTTAAAGCATGCTTGTATAAGGATTTGTTTTATTCTTGAAATGATCATTGGTGGGTTAAGTCAGCTTTGTGAATGAGGGAATGAAAGTGTTACTTCATGCATCAATGATATAAACACTTAAAATAAGATGCATGTGTTTACACCCACAAAATTTTGATGCCTCATGTACAACACTCCTTCAAAAAATGCTAAATGATCTAGTACTAGACTACATCAAAGCAAAGGATTTAATGAATTCCATGTGCAGGATTTGCCAAGTTTCAGCAACAGGCTACAATTGAGATACATAATGTTAACATACAACTTTAATCACCAAGACTTTGGCTGCATGAAGAGTTTTGGAGCTCTAAGTAACTGTAAATTACTCCTAGATCTTTTTTGTGTAAAGTCTAGATTGAATGCAAAGTCATTCTAGAAATGTTCTTCATATCTCATCTCATGTTTTGTTTTGTTTAAAGTCAGGCCCAACCCCCTTCATGAAATAATTAGCCTGCCGCAGATGACGTTTGAATGGCAAATGCTTTAGCAGTAAAGTTGCAAAGGGTTCCATTAGGCATGCAGTTGGATGGATGGATGGACAGACTAACAGATAGGCAGGATCTACCAGTTTTAAAAATAGTGGCTGGAATTTTCTATTGTAGCTACAGATTCATAACCTAGAGCAGGGGTAGGCAACCTAAGGCCCGGGGGCCGGATGCGGCCCAGCAAGGCCTTTGGACCGGCCCCAAACCGGTCCTGCCGCTGCCGCCCCCCCCACCGCCGCCGCCCCCCTATGATGATATTGATTATTGTTGTTATTACTTGTTCATGGGGTTTTCTTGGCAAAATCTTCACAGGGGTTTTGCCATGGCTTTTCTGGGGCTGAGAGAGTGTGCATGCATTTTTTTAAATTTTTTAATTCTTTTTTAATTTTAATTTTAATTTTTATTTATTTATTTATTTATTTATTTATTTATTTTTGGCGCTTCGGCCCGTCAATTGTCTGAGGGACAGCAACCCGGCCCCCGGCTCAAAAAGGTTGCCTACCCCTGACCTAGAGTAACTGCTGTAACAGCTTTGTATTCAATAGGACTTTCCCATGCCCAACTTTACAGAAACTTCACTGGGTGAAGGAGGTCTGTTCAGCTGCTGATCAGGATGCACACATGATGACATTTCAAGCCCCCTCCCAACAACATGAAGTTGCGACAATGAGAAGCAAGATCCTGTCAAAATTTATCATTATAGACTTGATAGTTGGTGGGAGTGGGTTGGAAACACCATTCTCTTTTTGCCTCTATCAGCAGAAGAACAAATCTTCTCCACCTGTTGCTGGCTGTTAAGGTGGGCTGGGGGTGGGGTCATGACAGGATAAGTTGCTTAATAATAATAATAATAATAATAATAATAATAATAACAACAACAACAACAATTCTTTATTACGGCCAATCAGCCAGCACAAATTGCAATAAGATAGATAATTAAATAAGCAAAAAGCACATCTTAAACGTATACAATAGGTTCTTACAGAAACATACCGGTAACTACAGGCAAATCACTCTAACCTCTTAGTTTATAAACCGGTTCATACAATAGCAGTGATAAAGCCAATGGTTACCTAAGCACGATAGTAGTAGATGGACTTCCCGATTAATAGGGTAAGATGGATTAGTATAGTACAGGAGTAGGCAACCTTTCCCCTTTAAGGGCCGAGGGACTTCAGCTCCCAGAAGCCTCAGCCATGTTGGCCAATAGCTCCTGGGATTCTGGGAGCTGAAGTCCCTTGGCCCTTAAAGGGGAAAGGTTGCCTACCCCTGGTATAGTACCATATATAGTTCCAGACACATAGTACCATACATAAAGTGTTATTGAATCAAAAACTATGGCCATATCCCCTGACTATTTATACTATTTCCAGCTAAGAGGTGTATGATTACATAGAGGCATTAGCACTAAACAGTATTACAGCTTAGTTACCACTCTATTCTCTATATTGTATACTGGGACATTATAAGATACTTTTATCTCATTATATATTTTAAAAAATGTAAAATAGGAGGCCTATTTTCCAACAACATAGTATAGTAAAACAATGATATATATAATATATCATTGCTCATTGTGAGTACATACAATAAAATAGACTAACTAGATACTGGCCAGATCTATACTACGGTCATACCCCCTAACACCTGATCCAACAGCATAGTACAATAAAAGAATATTTAATCTAGCAAGCATAAATGCCCACCTAAATTTAGGGATATTCAGATTGTCCAAGTATCTTGCATGAAGAAATATTCTATTTGTTTCCTGAATTATGGGGTACAAAACTGATTGACTGTAAATCTATATCTTTAATACGTGGGGTCATGGCAGTTTTTGTTTTGTCATACCCTAACAAAAGCGCTTGTGATATTGAAAGTCCAATGGTGGCAATTTTCACATTTAGAGATTTTTTTCCCCAAATTGATATAAAAGAATCAGTTAGGATTAGTGGTACAAAGCCCACTGGGTTGAACATCATTTTAAGCCACGTATTAAATTTATGAATCCAGATATGGGCCTCTCTACTGATAATAAACAAGTTTCTAGACAAAAAATAGCATTTGCAACACAACTGGGGACGCCTAGAATCGATCTCAGGAATTTAGTCTTACAGCTTCAAGCAACGCAAAATTACTATATGAATACATCTCCGAGCCATACAGAAGCTGCGCAAGAACTTTGGATACAAATACCTGTAACACTGCAGAAATAAATTGTTCAGCCTTGTTATAGAAAAAAGTACAGAGCACCTTAACACTTCTTTGGATATTTGATCACATTTGTTTGATGTAGTTTAGCAGAGTTCCTAGCATGGAAAAATACTCCAAGATATTTATTGGATGAAACTTGTTCAATACAAATATTATCAATTTTCCATTTATGATGGATTAATCTTTTTGTAAATATCATTATTTTGGTCTTATCATAATTAATCTTCAGCGAGTCCTTTACACAATGCGTAGCGAGAGCTTTCAAGAGTCTATTTAACCCCACTCTAGTAAGAGACATAAGGATGGCATATCAGACAAGGATGTGATTAAAGAGTTTATATAGAAATTAAAAAGAGTTGGCACCACTTGTCTTACTCCATTGTAAGTCGGAATAGATCTTGTTATACTGCCTTGTCTGTTACAACTTAAAGCTATATGGGAGTTCTCATGGAGTTTGCAAGACAGCAAATGTCTATCAATGTTAGTAGACTCAAATCTCTCCCAAAGTTTGTTTCTTGGCACAAGATCAAAGGCAGATTTGAAATCTACAAAAGCGGTGTATAAGGCTCCCTTATCTAAAGATGAGTATTTTTCGGCTAGACGGTGAAGACCAAAGCGTGATCAATAGCAGAGCAATTGTTCCTAAATCCAGTTTGTTCATCCTTGATAATCCACCAACCAATCCTATAACTTATCCAACAAGTGAAGAGCATACAGCTTACTTATGATGTTTAACAAACTGATGGGCCTATAGTTCCCCGGTTCAGATTTATCTCTCTTCTTGTAGATTGGAACAATAATAGCCAATTCCCAGTCATCTGGAATAGTGGTTGTTTGATGAATAGTTGTGAATAGAATGGCTAAGACAGGAGCCCACCAATCAACATTAGATTTAAATACCTCAGCCAGTATACTGTCATTTCCAGGGGCCTTCCCACTCTTAATCTAGATATCAAATTTCTAGTTTCTTGGATTGTAACAGCAGGCCAATTTGCTAAATTTTCTTCAGGGATGGGGTAATAACAACTAGCCTGAGATTGATCATATAATTT
>CM034706.1:160000352-160013981 GCA_020142125.1 Phrynosoma platyrhinos | reverse complement strand
AAAAGAAAACATATGGCCACAGCCATATGAAGAGCTTGGGAGCCTCCATGAAAGTCATGCTTCCTTTGTCCCTGTCCCAGTTTGTTGCAGGCAACAGCATGATCAACAAAAACTGAGCCATCAAACCTAACTTGGTGGCCTTTTCATCTCCATATTCAGGGCATGTACCCAGCTCACTTTCTCTAGGACAACAGTCCCCAACCTTTGATCCTCTAGATCATTTGGACTCCAGCTCCCATAATTCCTGAGCTGCTCCTTTTTGCGCCTGCAAAAAGCCAACTTTTCCCACCCTGCCATGGACAGAAGCCAGCTTTATGGTGCTCCGGTGACATGCAGCGTATAAACACCATGCCACCGGAGTGCCCAGAAGCCGGCCTATGTCTAGGCAGCCAGTCGGCTTCTGGGCATCTTGGGGGCATGTGGCATATAAATGCCATGCACCCAAAACACTGGGAAGCCAGCTTTTCATGCCAGTCTGTTCCGGCCCTAAATTACTGCTCATGGTAGCACCCAAGTCATATAATTAATCTCTTTTGGGGCAAGAAAAGAATGATCCAGGCAATCTGGAAGGGTTGAAGCACTTCAAAATCAGATTGGGGCCCACTTGTTCTCCCAAATAGCACAGCTGTACCACAGCTCAGATCCTTATCTACATATACATGAATATTTGTTTATTTGGCTCAAGTGTGCATCACTTTAGACTGGTTTACACTGAACTACATTTGCCATTTTAATTAACATCTAAGACTTGCCTTAAGCAAGCCACTTGAAACCCAAGAATTCAGGAGAATTCATCTAAAGCTACATTGAGGTGGCTCGGTCACAGCTCCACTTTGAATTTGAACAATAAATAAACAACCAGGAAAATAAGCTGCTTATTGGAAAATTGTACCATTTAGGATGACTTAAAGGACAGTAACAAAATCTGATGAGATACACCTCATGCACACATATCTGCCATCTTGTAAATGTTCAGTAGACACTAAGGGCCTTTGCAGATTGCCAGAAATAGTGCAAATTGAGTCCACTTTAAGGGTTAGGGTTAGTGCTAGGGAATTATGGGAATTGTTGTTGTTTTTCTAAGACATTGAGCCTTCTCTGTCAGAGAGCGCTAGTGCCACAATAAAATACAGTTCCCATGATTTCCTAACCCTAACCCTAACCCTTAAAGTAGACTCAATTTGCACTATTTCTAGCAGTCTGCAAAGGGCCTAGGCCTCTTGAATGAATGGGACCCTCAAGTCTTCTTTGCAACCATCCCGTCAGCAGTTCACCACTATGCACAGCAAATAATAATCTATCACCAAAAATGTGATATTCTTTCTAAATGTGAATGTCTATAGTGATGCTGAATTGCAGGAAAATGCTGCTGTTCTCAGTGCTGAATGTTTACATTCCAAATAAATCATTTACAGGAATTTATGCTGCTTCTCTAATGAGTCATAGTCAGGCTTATGTCCCCTAGCTGCACAGCAGCTATGCTAAACTACGGTTCTAATATTCCAAAGGTGGATTTTTTTTCTGGAATGGTTCTAAAGTATTGTATTACAGTATTATGTTCTTCTGCATCTTTTCTGCACCACAAAAAATCAATTGGAACCTTGGTTTAATACACCTTAATAATTTAAATAAGTACTATATCTCCATATATCTATAGATAATGTACCCTTATATCTGCTCTCTGAGATAAATAATCCTAAAGTCTTGGTGACATATATTTTTCCTGCTGTTACTATTTTTTCCCAAAAAAAAAAAACTATTATGACCTGCGGTGGAGAAAACCCTCTAAGATTATATTCTAGAAAACCTACAGAATGCAAAAACATCAGGAAAAACAAGATCACACTCCTTATTCTACTTTCCCCTTAATAAATATTTGGATAATGCAATTTTTCATAAATTTTCTACCACCACTTCAGATATGTAAGATCATCATCTGATTGCTACAATGTACTGTATTTGCTTGAACACATAAAAAGTAAAAACATAAAGGCAAAGTTTCTGACTGTGCTGAGATTTCTAAATGCATTATGCTGAATATACCTAGAAATTGACATTCAAACTTCTATGCTGAATGACTGGGCAGGGATTACGCATGTGTTCATTTGCCTCTACATACTTCTGACCTTTTGACTCCAGTCAAATGTCTGCACATTTGATTAAATGTCTAAAGAGAGCTACATTTTAAAAAAATATATAAATTTTATTGGTTAAAAAATGATAAAAAGAAATACAATACAATCACATTAAATCTTGCCACCAAATATCCTAAGACAATGTTGCAAAAATATGGTAAGCATAATAAACATATCCTAATACAATACAATCAACAGTCAATCAAAAAAAAATAAAAAAAATAAAGAGGGCTAAATTTATGACTTGCATATGTGAAACAGCCAACACAAATCAAGCATTACAAATGGCACAAATCAGACATCTGTATCACCTCACATTTAATAAAACACAACCAACATTGGGTTGACCATGTGGCTCTCACATTTGGATGTGAATTGTGATGATGTTCCAAATGATGCTGGTTTTCAGCAGTACTGCCTCTACAGTCAACCACAGAATCAAATTCATTATTTCATCATTAACTAGATTAAAAAAACTTTTTAACCAAATAATTTGTTAAAAAACATTCCTTTCTCAGATGAACAATCAATTACTAAGGGAGAATGAAGGATGTGGTGTAAATACCATATAGCTGATGCAGCTGATACTTTTTCAACCTCCATTGTTCCCATCCCCATCTCAAATAAAATAAAATAAAGTAAGTTTTTTATATGTTATTAAATCTTTGTTTTCCTCATTATTCCTCACTTTATCCTCATACTTCCCTTATATTCCACTTATGGCAGAACCTCCAAATTCAGTTCAAACCTCTTTATGGAAAAAGAAATCTAGAAAGGATGAATAAGGTGTAGTATTTTGCTAAAATGGTTTTCTAGTCTTATCTAGACTATTTTGCCTTTCCTTTATTTTTTATTGTTTATTATTTATTTTTAATTTTTAATTTTTGCTTTAATTGTTTTAATTTTTATCATGTTTAACACTATTTTAAGGGGTGGGTGGGTTTGGGAGTGCACATTGCGATATTTTATCGATGTAAGCTGCCCTGATTGCTTTGGCAGAGGGGCAGGGTAGAATATTATTATTGTTATTGTTATTGTTATTTAGACTTTTAGGATTGATCTTGACATACAGCTGTGCTTAAATTTGTCTTGAAGTTTGCATCAGTACAAATTTTGAGAGTAACTTCACTCAGAATGTGTGGAATTCAGAAGGCTGAAGCAAAACTGACTTTGATTAAATAGTTGCACTTCTGACAGTGTATTTTCTAGGAAATAATGATGGCACCTGAATTATTATTATTCTGATGCCTTACTAACAGCTTTCTGTGAAGCATAAAGGCTAACTAACCACCACTACATCTATTCTTTTAGTCTGTCTTTTCAGTTTGGAATATTTTCATTGGCACAAGACAGACTTGTAAAATCAGATGCCTGAAAACATAAAACTTCTCCAGCAGTCTGTTAAAATAATCTTTCTAGGCAATGCCTCCTATAAGGAATTCAGTCTCCCATATACATTTCTTTAAACAGATGTATTTCACTCTTCTGTATAACCCTTCTTCCTGGCTTTTAAATGATGGAAAAATATACTTCCTTTTGCCAAACCTTCTCTAGTTACTGGAAAGATTTATGAAATAAATAAACATCAGAAGGCAAAAGTCATAAACAGAGTTCTTTCTGGGCCACCTTCTCACTAACTGCATGAAGGTGCAACACTACACACATTTACAGACACTGCTGCTTCAATCTTGCACACAGGGCTCCAGGAATAAGAACCATAACGTATGTTATAAGTATGTGAAAACTACCAGAAATAGCCTTCATGAGATGACATTCCCCTGCTGTGGTTGTCACAAGTAACACATGCCACCATGTTATCCTGGCATAGAGAGTTTCCACATGGGTGATAAATCCAGCAGAAGGTGGCTCATGCTGGTGTAGAAATTCTCCATGCCAAGAACCAAACTGCATGATGGCCAGTGCTTGTATGTTACAGACATGCTCAAAATTGCCATGTGGCAGAGGACTATAATGAATGTTCTTGCTTTAAATCCTGAGCTTTAAAGTGAAATTATCTTCTGTGTAATCCTGCTATATATGGTTCACCATCTCATGGGCCAATGTAAATGTAAATGACTTAAGTTGTAATGTAAACAGCAATCTAAATCATTTGGGGGGGAAGAGTACCCTTCAGGTTTTTTATTGTGGGGGGGATTCCTTGGGTTTTGTGTATCGAGACAGGGAAATCCCTTGGATTTTCTGTAAAATTTTTGCACAGAAAATAGTTGACACCATTATATTGTTTTCAGCACAGTATGTTCTTTTTTGGAGTAAAAAAAAATCATTATTTTTTTTACCAAACAGAATTTTCGCCAAAAAGTTGCAAAATGAAATAATTTTTTACACAGTTGGCAATTTTCCTATTGTGATATTTCAATGTATCAAGACACTCATTCATGTCAAGGATGAGAAAATTTGCTTAAAATTAATTTGAACATTGAACCAATGGGTCTGAGGTGCCAGATATGGCACAGATATTTCAGATATAACACATGAGACAGACAGAGAGAGAGAGAGAAAGCCCATTCATCTCCCTTCACTTTTTCTCCCCGCCCCCAATATAAAACACACAGATATCTTTATGCTATCCCTATATCCAGTGTTTGCATTACCCTGCAGGAGAGGACATGTGATTTCAGGTTTATTTATTTTTAATAACACAATGGAGAACCAAAGACTCTAACCTCAGTAGTGCCAACATACACCAAAAGGCCTTTTTCATACCACATTGCCTTTCATACAACAGAATCTCATTTTTCCAGAAATTTTAAAGCATATTCTTGCATATGATTTACTCAGAAAAAATATACTTCCTTGGGATTTCAGACTTAAAATTAATCTACATGATATTACCTGAAATACATGGGCAAGTTGTTGAACCTATTACAGTGTTTTCTTGGAGAATTTGTTTAGAGGGGGTTTACTTTTATCTTCCTCTGAGGCTGAGAGAGTATGATTTGCCTAAAGTCCCGCACTAGGTCAAGGCAATCATCATATGGCATATATGACACTTTTCACAATTGAAAACTGGGGCATGTGTGGCCAACCAGAATCAGAGTGTAGGCAAGATGACAAAAGTAACTTAATGGAAAGAATATGTGTACAAGCTGGGAAAGGCTGCAGCAGTTTGCTTTTATCAAAATATCATAGGAAAGCTAAGATTCCACCCCTCCTCTCCTCTCCTTGATCCTCTGCTGAATTAATTGAGTGTAAACTACTTCTACATTTTAAACTCAGTTTGCAGCAACTGAAGTAAGCTGAACACGAAAGAGTAAAGTCAGAGGAAGAGATAGAAACTAGGACATTTCAAAAGCATCTGAAAAATGGGACAATAGATTATTAACTGGGATCATCCTTGACAAATCAAGACAGTTGGAGGGACTGAACCAAGTATCCTTTTCTAAACACAACAATCTTCTACATGGGAAACGTGATTATACAGGACAGCCTGTCTGAGATAGATTTCCTAACATTTGTTGATGCCATTAAGTATACCATTAAGAAAGGAAACTTTAAGCTCCTGTCATTTGCTGGCTGAATATTTACCTCAAATACTTCTTCATCGAGAATCCTTGTTCCAAAGACAGTTATGCCACTGGTGTCAACAATTGCTTTGTTGCTCCTCTCAAGTGTTTTTGTGGTTTTCTTCTTACAGTCCACAATCATGGTAACAGATTTCTTCTCCACACTAATAGCCACCCGATGCCATCTAATGCAAGAAGAAAACTTTTATTTTGTATAGTAGGAAATATTCAGCTTTTCAGACCACACTTCTAAATATCAAGTATTGTCATGTTCTTTAAAAGGTAACAAATACATGTCTTCAAAATATTAATATCCCAACTTTGTGTTCATTATAAAACACTGTTTCCTAACATCTCTAGTGGCTTCTGAGCAATGTGCTTCTCAAGGTGACACCATGGGATCCTCTAGAAAAGGGATGAGAAAAATGCAGTTCATGGGCTTCACGTAGTCCCAAAACCTTTTTAATACCCTCAGAAATCCCCTCAAGATTGAAAAGTATTTGTTTTGTGTTTTTTCTTAAGGACCAAAATCCCCCCTAAAACTCCCCAAGGGGGGGGGGTGGATTGGAAGCAATTTTGCTATATAGAAAGGGATGTTTTCAGGTCCTGGAAAAGTGAAAGTCAACAGGAGGTCCACACCCCATTCATTTCCTTTTAGAAATGCCCTCTCCTGATCTAGAACAACTTAGGAGAAAAACATGACAAGAACCCTACCTCAAGAGTAGAGTTACCATATTGGATCCAGGGCAGTACTACAGTAACTTTAACGCTTAACAAATCCTTGAGCAGGAAGAGGTACTGTAAAGATCCATCAAGTCAGATGAAGGTGCTTATCTTCCCTCATTTCAAAGCCTAACTGATGGGCTCCTGTGTCATACAATACCATTACATATCCCAAGTTTGACTGGGATAAATATGGGCAACAATCACAAATAAAGTTTATCTGGAAGAAACTAGGAGAACATAGGAGAGAAACCAGGAAAACATCAGAGAAATCATAGTTCACTGTTAAAGTGAATGCCCTGAAATGAGAAGATCCCAAGGTCAATCTTAGGAGTCAATTGAGGAACCTCTTATAAGCTTGAAGGTTACCCAGGAACAGTATTTATAAACAGTTTATAAATTTATAACAGTTTGGATCATCCAGCCCAGACTTTACCAGTTTAGACACCATATTCAGCTATGTCTGTTGCTGTTGCTGTTACTGTTGTTGTTGCTGCTGTTGTTGTTTTACTTACTTCCCATCAGCAATATTGACTGTTCTGAAAAGGGGATAATCTTCAGGTGCAGGCTTTCCATTCTGATCTTCAAACAGGAAGACAGGTGACCGGCCAACCTCCACCCCAACTTGTTGAATCCCTTGTTCATTGTAGATAGATAAAAGAAAAGTCTGGATTCCCTTTTTAGGCTTTACTGTAAATAGTACTGAAAAGTCTTCAGGAAAGTTTCCACCTGGTGAAAGAAAGGGGGAAAAAAACAGTCACAAATTCTGCACAGTCAAAATATGATCTGTGAGAAATGTTTCCATTGTTTTTAATTACCACGGAGGTCAAACATCTTATTTCCTCTTCTCAGCTAAGTAGGCATCCATTATACTTTTGTCTGGGAGCAACACAGATGTCCACTTCCAAGTTACAGTGCACAGCAAACATGTCGGAACCCCAAATCCAGTGTCAGCATTAACCTTAAGCATTTGAGAGCTCTGAGGAATCAACAACATGTTGCCTGACTGCTAGTGGAGCAAAAGCATCATTACTGTTTAGAAAAAGATATTCAGGGGAAATTTCTGGCAGCAGTAGTGCCAGAAAGTGGTGGTGCAGGTGAACCAACCAGTAGGCAGGCAATAGCAATGCTAGAGCAATGCTATACATCTATCCATGTATAGATGCAGGAATAAAAGATTCTGAACATTAACATTGCCTTGAGATAATGTGACACATTGTAGAAGGGTTTTTTTAAATGATGTCTTAATGTTAAATTCTTGTGATGATTGCAAACTGTCAGAAACTCTTTCTGCAAAACTATCAGAAAATATTTCTTTTCTTCTAATTCCAGTTTTGAATTTGGACACCATCATGCTGCTACAGCACAATAGTTTGCTCTTCCTTGCTCCTAATTCTGTTCTACCACCCCTTTCTTTCCTATAGATGGAAAGTTTGGCTGTAACATTCTGAGGCATCCCTTTGTTCCCTCTCACCCTGACACTTTGAAGATAATGGCAGCATTCCCACGTTCCAGAGAGAATAGAAATCTTCGAGATTCCAACTTCTGCACAACCATTAAAAGTGCAGGAGCTGTAGCAGACACATACAATAGGGGATAATCCTATGTGTAAAAAAAAATACATATGTGAAGTCGTAGGCTTTCATGGCCGGCATCCATAGGTTTTTTGTGGGTTTTTTCAGGCTGTGTGGCCATGTTCTAGAAGAGTTTCTTTCTGACGTTTCGCCAGCATCTATGGCTAGCATCTTTTGTTATGGTACATCACCTTTTAAAATACATGCACACTGTATCTTTCTAAAAAGTTAATTTATGTAAATGACCACAACATGTATGTAATATAAGGCCTGGGTCCAGGTTATTTGAAGGACAATATTTTCCTTTATGATCCCATAAAAACTCTATGATATCCTGAAGAGGCCCTTCACTCTGTCCCACCATCTTCTCAGGCTCTTTTGTTGGGAACAAGGGAGATGGCTTTCTTGGTGGTTGTTCCCAGACTTTGAAACTCCCTCCTTAGAGTGGCCAGGATGGTCTCATTCTTGCTTTCCTTCCCATGACAGGTCAAAACATTTCTGTGTCATCAGGTTTTTACAACCTAGGGTTGGACTTTTAATGCTTACAGTTCTGTTTTAAAAGTTGGTATATAGTATTTTAATGCTTTTAAAATATTTTTAACGTTTAATATTTTAATTTCATACATTGTTTAATTGTTTTTAAATCTTGTATTTATACTTTTATCAATGCTTTTGTATTGTTTTTTATTTATATTGTTTTAAATACCTTATGGTATTAGCCACCCTGAGTCCCATTATTGGTGGAATAAAAATGAATAAAATAAAAAGGAGGAGGAAGAGGAGTGGGACAAGGAGGAAGAAGGAAAAGAGCAGAACTGCAAGAAGTAGAGATGGAGAGCTTCAAAGTTGAAAGGAGACAAGCACCTGCCTTGTCTGAACTGCTAATCCAATCTAAAAGATATGCTGAGAATGCTTAAGGCGGGTGGCACTCATTCTTCTAGTCTAGGTATGTACTTTCAATCAGAATCAACAAACTGTAGGAACCCTCTGGGAAGGCCATGGACAGGCATTTTGCAGCTTTTTTCCAAAATGTGCAGTGGCATTATCTTTCAGTAAAGTATTATCTTTACTGTCATGATTTAAATAAAGGGGGGGGGAGAGAGAGAATCCTTTCACATGTTTGTTGTAGAAAAAAGCAAGGATAATCAGTCTTCTAATAATGAGAAGTTTATTTTGTAGATTTTTTTTACTCTTTGTGTTGAAATGACTATTCAGAATTAATTTTCCACTTGAAATAAAATGTTAAGCATGGCACAAATTAATTTATTTACAACAAAATCAAAATTTGAAACATTTGGTTAGTTTATGGGGCTTTTTTTTAACAGTGTGCCAATGTGCTGAGATACCCTTTCTCATCAATGGGGAGAAAAAGTGCACCATTCTTTACATTCCTACTACCTATCGGTCATGAGGAGAGGTAGGCAGTCCCAGCTTCTGGAAAGTCTTGGCAATCCCCACCCATTTTTATGGGTGACCCTCATTTCTATCAATGGATATGTTTAAAAGTAGGGTTTTTCCCCCCTGTCAGAACTAAGAAATGACCTATCTAGGCAATCAGGTGGTCTTCAGTGCTCTTTTTATATGTGTGTATCTCTTCCTTCCAGCTGTCCAGTTCTATCCTGCTGACACCATTTATTTGCCTCCTCTTCCCCAATTATCAGTCAGTATTTTGTGCCCAGTAAACACGACTCTGTACTCACTGGTATCCAGAATTTTGGGCTGGGGTTCCTCCATCTCCTCCCCACCCTGCAAACTTTCAAGCACTTCTAATTTTGCTGGTACCTCCCTCTTGTGCCTGGCTGTTGACATAAATCTGGGCATTCATCCAGCCAGATTAAAAAGCAAATATATAGATATGCATGGCTGCCATAACTCATTGGCAGTGCTGCTGTAATACCCTGGGACAAGTTATTCTAGCACGGATGGCCATTAGTTTCAATTTCTCCAGCAAAAGCTAATTCCAATCTATGAGGCATATGCACATGGCTAAATGTACTAAGATCTTTTGTGGGATGCAGCGATAGTTCACATGTCACTTTCCCTTATCCGTTTCGGCCAAAATTGGTGTCATAGATGGCTCTTAGTCCTGATCAATCTAATTGTTCTTACATTTTGCCATGTTGCACATGGCAATGTAGCGTATCTAGAAAATGTATTGCAATGGATTTGCACAAGAGTCACTCACTACACAGAATCAACAGGACTGCCCTTGCTACTAGGCAGACTGATGCAGTTGCCTTGGCCTGTAGAGTTTCCTGTTCTTAGGACTACATTCTGCTATCTCAAAATAAGAAACTAAGTAGCTTCTGTACATAAAATGGGAGGAGACCATTTTGCCTTGCTCAGGAAAATGCCTTTGGCTGGCCTCAATCATTACCACAGTTTTATTCATGTAGCACTGCAGAGAGTTCTTCGTTCATTCATATAAAGCACCCATATGCCATCTCTTTAAGCTGAGGGAAGAGCCCATAAAAGCAATACTATAAACACACAAACTGAGCAACTAAAGCTTTGTTAGCCAAATGACTGCTAGAATGAATGGGTTTTGCATCACTAACAGGAGGATGAAACAAAACTGAACATCTTTAGGGAAGTCATGCCACAGCTTTTTATAAAAGTCCCAACTTCTAAGAGCGGATATTCTCACATTGTGTAGAGAAGAGAAAGAGGAGGAGGAAGAGGAGGGGGGATCATTTAAAATTCCAAGGCAGCAATTTTTCCCTCAAAATACAGTGGGTCCTTGGTATCTGCAGGGTTTTGATACTAGGACCACCCTCTCCCCCTGTGTATATCAAAACTTGTGTATTGTCAAGTCCCATTATATACAATTGTTTAGTAAAATTGTGTCCCTTATAAAAAAAAATGGCAAAAATCAAAATCTGGGATTTTTTGGGGTGGGGGGTTTCAATATTTTCAATCCATGGATAGTAGAATCTATGGATACAGAATCCATGAAAAAGGGCTGATGGTATCAGGGAAGGTATCTGGGACTTTCCGCATGGAAAACATAGCCCCAATACAGCCTTTCATGCATGCCATGCCAAAAGGGAATAAAAGAACACAGCAAAGTGACAGTGACACTTAGTATGGAGATGGGCATAGCGACGATGGCATGTGACTCTCATTAGAAATAAATTAAATTCTGACTTGTACAATCTCCCCTGATAATTCAGATGCAAGTGGTGTCTTCCCATTGCTGAGCTATAAGGATATACAGCTCAGGGGCTCAAGGTTCTTTCTTCTATGTGGTTTAAATAGAGCAAATGCCTGAGTACTCTAAAACTAAGAAGTTTGGCTACATTAGAGATATAGGTTGTCAAAAACTCCACTTGTAAGTAGATACTTAATAACCATCCTACATCTTTTTGCTGTTCTTTCTGAATTTCCTATTGTAATAACTGCATATAACTAAAGAAAAAAAATGAAGAAAACTAAAATGTAAAGTACTGAGGTATTCCTCGAGCAAAAACAAATTCACAGTGAAATCCTAAATATATCTGAATTGAGAAATAAGCTTTACTTAGTTCAATGGGACCTACACCTAGCTAAATAAGCATATGATTGCAGACTAAATATCACATCAGAACACAGAGCATCATTTACCATGCCAGCTAGAATGATATGGATTTAGCCCAACATATCCACTGAGAACTAGTTGGGAATGACTAGAATTAGAATTAATAGAATTAAGTAAAATAGCATTAGGTATTTTACATACCCAGTATTTTGTGTTTGGATTTAGCTAGAGATTATTTTCCCCAGTAGTAGTAGTAGCAGAAGGGGAAAAACGTATTTTAAGATGATATGGCATTAACTGACTTCTGACAGAAGATGATGTAAAGTACAAATTTATTAATGTTGTATACCATTGCAAAATGCTGAAGTGTTCTGTTCATGTTCCCTTTAATCCTTCTGTTCAGCTGGAGTTCTATCTATCTATTTATCTGTCTGTCTGTTTACAAGTACTTTTTTCTTTCTCTTCCTGTCCAAATGGCATTCTTTTTTTCACCAGTATCTTCTAGAAAGATAAAATCATCAGGTCAAATGGGGACATCAAAGTTAGCTCCTCAGCGTACAGTACATCCAATGCTAGAAATCCTGCAGCTATCACAAAGGAGAAGTAGGGAGCAAGCAACCTAAAATCAAAGGCTATTTTAATTTAGACAACTGCCAACAAACAGCATGATGACTGTATTTATTTTGGCATTCAAAATAATGACCAAAAAAATTGAGCAACTTCAATGTAGCTGCTGAGCCTACTAACTATATCAGAGTATCATTCCAAAAATGCCAATACAGAAAAACCAAACACAAATACAAACACATCCTAAATTAACAGGAGATTGCTCTCCCCCCAAGGTAGTGTCTTCTCTGTGCTCTAAGCCTGGCTTTGGCAGAAGGTGCTTATTCCTTTCTAACAGTTTCTAAAAGTTGTCAATGGCAAGGTCACAGTGATTTAAGGCTGAGTGACAGCTCCATTCCACCAGCAGGTCTTATGTGTGTAAGTGAGCCTTTTTAAAGCTTAGTGGCTGGCAGGAAAACAGAGATAAAGCAACAGGACTCTTTAGTACTGTGGAAGAGCAGCCCTGGAGTGTAGCCAAGTTGGTTTGAAGCAACTAATGCCATTGTTCCTAACAATCTTAGCACTCATTTTCATGACCTGTAATGGCATGGTTGCTGCTGTTCAGACTGCTGGCTTCTCAAGAGGAAATGTTTGTGTGATATCCAGTAGCACAAAAGAAACTCTGAAACCTACTGAATTGGATTGAAGCCACCAATCTGCAAGACAGATGCAGCCATGGAGTTGTACATTCCAACTGTGTGTTAAATCTTTTTCTCCTGAAGGTTGCTTTTGTTGTTAACTGCTCTCGAGTCAATCTTGATTCATGGCAGCCCTATGGAAGAGACATCTCCAAGATCCTCTGTCCTCCACTGCTCTGCTTAATTCCTGCAACCCCATACCTAGGACCTCCTTAATAGAGTCTATCCATCTGGCATATGGCCTTCCTCTCTTCCTACTTCCCTCCACCTTCCACAGCCTTATTGTTGTTGTTTTTTCAAAGAGTCCTCTGTTCTCATGATGTGTTCCAAGTATAACACAGTTTGGTCATCTTGATTTCAGAGAGGTCTGTGGTTTGATCTGCTCTAAGACCCAGTTGTTTATCTTTTTGGCTGTCCATGGAATCCTCAACACTCTTCTCCAGTACCACATCTCAAATGAATTTATTTTCTTCCTATCATCTTTCTTAACTGTCCAGCTCTTACATCCATACATGGTGATAGGGAATGCAATGGTTTGTATGATTCTAACTTTTATGCTGTGTTGTATATCTTTGCATTTTAGAATCTTTTCTAGTTCTTTCATAGCCACCCTCCACATTCTTAGGGGGGTTGCGGACTGCCAGAAATAGTGCAAATTGAATCCACTTTTAGAGTTAGGGTTAGGGAATCATGGGAACTGTAGTTTATTGTAGCAACAGAGCTCTCTGACAGAGAAGGCTCAATGTCTCAGAAAAAAATTCCCATGATTCCCTAGCACTAACCCTAACACTAAAAGTGGACTCAATTTGCACTATTTCTGGCAGTCTGCAACTCCCCTTAGTCTTCTTCTGATTTCCTGACTAGAGTCCCCATTTCTAATAATAATAATAATAATAATAATAATAATAATAA
>CM034706.1:159989602-160000252 GCA_020142125.1 Phrynosoma platyrhinos | reverse complement strand
CCCCAGATGACATCAGATGGTAATGGAGGGAGGGCTCTTCTTCTTCTATCAATGTTTGTTCTAGGTATGGGAATATTTTTACTATTTCTATTTCTTCCTTTTCTAGGTTGAATTTGTGAAGGTCCTTGGTGGTCATTATTTTTGTTTTCTTTATGTTCAACATTAACCCTGCCTTAGCACTTTCTTCTTAGATCTTCCTTAGTAGGTTTTCCAAGTCTGTGAGATTTTATGCTAGTAGTATGGTGTCATCTGCATATCTTAGATGGTTGATGTTCCTTCGTTCTATTTGCACTCCTCCTTCTTCTGTGTCCAAGCCTTCGTTTCTTATAATATGTTCTACGTACAAGTTGAATAAGTAGGGTAAAAGGATGCAGCCTTGTCTGACTCCCTTGCCAATTGGGAACCATTTTGTTTCTCCATGTTCTGTTCTGACAGTAGCCACTTGTCCTGAATACAGATTCCTCATCAGGACTATTAGATGTGTTGGCACTCCTATGTCTTTAAGGGCATTCCATAGCCTTTCATGATCTATGCAATCAAAGGCTTTGCTATAGTCTATAAAGTCTATACTGTTTTTCTTTTGGAACTCCCTGGTGCACTCCATTTGCTATCATATGTGTGCAATGTGGTCTCTCATGCCTCTTCCTTCCCTGAACCCTGCTTAGACCTCTAGGATTTCTCCATGTATAGTTGGAGTTTATATAGCAGATTTTTGAGCATGATTTTGCTTGCACGAGCGATCAGTGTTACTTGCTTCTTGCTTAGAAAACTAACCATGGGCACTTCAAGTGTGTGTGTGCGTGTGTGTGTGTGTGTGTGCGTGTGACACATCTGACAAAGCAGGTTCTGGGTCCCACCCCAAAAAATGTTCAACATAATATAATTTAACAGTCTTAGACATGCCACTTAGAGATGTCATGTTGTTTCCACAGGTTCATAAGTGGGGATATAAAGAAATGTCATTGGTCTTGACAGTCTCTATGAAAATAGCATTTTCACATCTTTGACGTGTAATGTAAGTAAGTGTGCACAAAGAAATGTCTGGTATTCAGTACTATACCTGTGTATTTGTAACCTAGATTTATGGATCCAATAACTGCTCTATATTTAGCAAGACTATGTAGTTTTGCTGTAAAACTAAGTAAATGCCACCCCAGCTCACCTTAAGAGCCTGTATTGTGTGAAGGAGGTCTGTTCACCTTGTGATCAGGGCACAAGGAGGTTGACATTTCTGTCCCCTTCTCACCCGATGACAATCAGTCACAGTCACAAGTCCTTGTCACAGCCTGGAAATGTCATCATCCTTGCTCACCAATCAGAAGCTGAATAGCTTTCATTTGCACACTCTAGCTTCTGGCTCTTTAGGCTGACTGGTGGGGAAGGTCTGCTCAGGAGACATTATTTAGTTACACAGACATAAATAAATAGCCAATGTATAATACTGCAGATAATGCCTATTTTAAAATACAAACAAAATTTCCAGATACTGAGCATATAAACTGTTCCTTATTAAAATGTGTTTTTTTTTTATTTTGTGTTTTTCCATGATTCATATAAAAATTGTGGATAAGAAAAACTCAGTCTCAGTTTTGTTGACTTTCTCTGTATTGGTCTTTTTTCTTGGTGGGGGAGAAAGAGAGAGAGGATTGATTTTCCTTTAAGTAGGTTTCAGGAACCCCCCAGACTATTTTACATTTAAAAGTACCCATTTTTCAACACCAGAAATTGAACTTCAGTATTTCTAGATATTTTGTTTAGTTTAGCATTTTTGTCAGTCCATGTGGCCCAAAGGACCCACAGATTTGCCACAATTGCCCAACTCTGGTCTAAAGTGCCACACCCCTCAAATATGTGTGACTTTCTGAGGTAAGGTACAGTTGATCTCACAAATCACAGAAAACCAAAGTGGACAATTTCAGCCAAAATCTTAAAACATGGAAATCATTTTTCTCCTACAGTAAAAATGCACTTATGTTATGCTCAGATGCCAAACCAATACCATGTATAAGAGTCAATGCTGTTTAGTGGTTTGAATGTTGGACTAGAACTCTGGGATTCAGATCTCCACCCAGCCATGGAAACCCACCAGGTCATCTTAAGAAATTTTCATTCTCTCACAGTCTTAGAGGAAGGCAATGGCAAACCTCTAAACAAAAATCTCTATGATAGGGTCACCATAAGTCAGAGATGACTTGAAGGCACATCAGAAAAACAAATACATGTTTACTAAAACATAACGATGAATGAAAACAGCATGGAATAGTAATAGTAATTCCAGGTAACCAGGGTTGAAATCTCCATTCAGTCATGGAAACTCACTGGGTGACTTTGGGCCAGCCACACTGTCTTAGCCTTAGGATGAAGGCAATGGAAAACTTCTTCTGAAGAAACTCTGCCAAAAGGACTCCTACCGTAAGGATGCCATACATTGGAGTGAAGACACATAATATGTGTGCGTGTGTGTGTTAGTATATTATATAAAGGTAAAAGTAAAGGTAGTTCCTTGACATGAATGTCTAGTTAGAACTGACTGTAGGGGACGGTGCTCAGCTCTTTACTAAGCTGAAGAGCCAGCATTGTACGAAGATGCACTGAATGTTGTTACCTTCCCACAAAAGTAGTACCTATTTATCTACTTTCCTTTGCATGCTTTCAACCTGGTTAGGTTGGCAGAAGCTGGGACTAATGACAGGAGCTCACCCCATCACACAGCACTTGAGCCTCAAACTGCCAACCTTCCAATCTTCTGATTATCAGAACTGACATCTTAACCACTAAGCCACTGCATCCCTGTGTGTGTGTGTATGAGAAAACAGATGAAATATCTATGCTTTTTATAACACAAAAATCTCCAAAAACAAAGTAGTCTTAAAATTAATGGAGAAGGAGCAAGCAAGATGATTTCAAAAGCAGTAGCAATTTATGGTTTCTGTCTCAGTGGGGATTTTAGTGCAAACTTTAAAGGAGCTAACACACACACACCAAAACAGCTGAATTCAAAAAAGGGTCTGCATTTCAAAGGTATGTAATGTACATGAAAATTCTGCACATTCAAACAAAATACACTTTAGCTAATAGGAGACTGCCCAAAACAATATATAGATCTGAAAAATGTATGTAATAGTTGTGTAGCTTTTGGGGGGAAATGCTCAGAAATATATGCAACTTTCTGTGTGAAATGAACACAATCCTATGCGTGCCCAAGTTAGAACAAGTTTTGAAGAAGTTTAAGTTTGGTAGATGTGTCAATCTCTAGCATCAGAGAAGCTCACAGAAACTAAGGGCCTGAACAGACTGCCAGAAATAATTCATCTTGAGACCACTTTAACTGCCTTGGCTCAGTGCTAGGGAATCATGGGAACTGTAGTTTACTGTGGCACCAGAGCTCTCTGACAGAGAAGGTGCAATGTCTCAGAAAAAAACTACAATTCCCTTGATTCCCTAGCATTGAGCCAGGACAGTTAAAGTGGTCACAAGATGGATTATTTCTGGCAGTCTGTTCAGGTCCTAAATAAAGAACTTCTGCCTCCCAAAAGTGCAATAATCTCTCAGTAGAGGAGATTGAACCAATACCTAGACTCTGTAAAGAGGGTTACATGAGGGTCAATAGGCAGAAACTAGTCCATAAAATGGAGGTACTGTGCATAGGTGGTTCTCAGAATTGAGGCAACTCCCCTGAAAAAGCAGGTGCATAATTTATGGATGTTCCTCAATCCAGCATTGTCACTTGTGGAGCAGATGAAACAAAATGTCTTTTAAAAGCTTTGGCTAGTTTGGCACCTATTATCATTCCTAGAAATTAATGTTTTACACATATTACTCTAAGGGGGGATGCAGACCAGGGCGTCCAGGACGCCCTGGTCCGGAGCGCCGCGGGGCCATGGCAGCCCCACCGTGGTGCTCCGACAGCATCCCTGAAAGGAGCGCCAAATTGGCGCTCCTTTCATAAGTCAGGGAAAGTGCGCCCTAAAAGCATAGGGCGCACTTTCCCTGACTTATCCTCCGCAGCGCGTCCGGTCGCTGCGGAGGGAGGTTGCCTTGGAAGCGCCGGCCGTGCGGAGGGCTGGCAGCTTCCAGGGCGACCTCAGGAAGAGGAAGGGGCGCCGCTCGTGTGGCTGCCCCTCCTCTTCGGGGCCTCCAAGATGACCCAATTAGTTGTCTGCCAAGGCCCTAACTCATTATATACAAGACTGCCCTTAAAGATGACCCAGATTCTTCATTTAGATCAGTGCTCAGCTGTCACAATTATGCATAATTCAGCCATGGTAGTTTATTCTACACCTATTTGGAAATAATACACCTGGCTATTTGCTTCCAAGCCAGTTATGGTATCAGCATTTGTCTTTAAAGCCCAAAATGGCTTAGAGCTCAGATGTATGATCTAATTCTATACCTTCTTGTCTTAAAAATCCACAGAGGATTTTTTGTGAATATGTTCATTAGCAGAGGTGTAATTCCAAAGGACGAATTTTCAGCTCTAGAATGCTCTATTTGGAAAGGACTGATGGGTAGCAAAACTATAGTCTTTGTAATGCCAAGTTAAGCCCCTCCTCTTTTTTGCAGACTTTCACACCAGCACTACAGGAAGTGTTTTAATGAGCTCTGATAGCCTTCAGGTTGTTTTTCCCCCCTTCCATCCTGCCCTGATTGTTTGGTAAGAAATATTTTAAAGAAATACACATACAAAGAAATAGAAATAAAAGTAATACATGACAGAATAAAAGTGCAATTATTAAAACCTTGCTTGAGAATCTATGAAAAGGGGCAGTTGAAAGCTTTTGATTTTAAATATCTATTTAACAAAACATTTTCAGTTTGTCTGTCAGACAACAAATAGCCATGTGATTATTCCTACTGCCACCAGCAGAAATGCTTCATCTCTCATGCTGACTCACTTGTCCACACGCAATCAAAGATAGGTAGCAGAACTTGTGAGTTTTTTTTTTGGGTAACTGTACTCAAGAGTTTTTGAGGTAAGAAAGCTGAAAATCAACATTTTAAATTGATCTCAGGAATTAAAAAAATATATATAAGCAGAGAAATTGGATGATGGCCAGAATCAGGTGCCAGATAGAATTTAGGCCACCACATTTCAAATCAATTGAAGTGGAAAACAGTAACTGCATTCCTTCTGCTGCATGATGTGTATTAAAGGAAGTGTACTTTTCAATGAACAATCAGGGTTGGCAGCCTTGAGGTAAGCAAGTACTGACTTGGGCAGAAGAACACTAGAAACCAGGCAGGTAGCAGAGAAATTAGTAAGCAGTCTGTATTCAAGTCAACAAGTTTCCAGAACAAGGGAAAATCTATGTGAGCCCTGTTGAGCAGGCAACAGTGGTGCCATCTCTCTGCCCATCTGGAGTAGTAGGACTAAATGCAGAGGAGCATTTAAGCAATTCCTACTCTAGTTAGGGCCCGTTCCCACTACGATTTACAGTGAACTGCTAATCACTGTATGTGTGCCTTGTTCCCAGTTTGAGCCGTTTCAGAAGCAACTGCGATCTTTCAGAATCACTTTGAACCATGACAAATCCAAAAAACTTTTTGAGTAGTTTTCTGGCAGTTTTTTTTTAAAAAAACAAAAACGATCCAGATCTGCATTCAGCAAGTGTGAACGATGGATCTGAATCACATTGTTAAAAAAAAGCAAATAGTTGTTGTTAACTACCTCTGAGTCCACCTCAATTCATGACAACCCTGCGGATTAGACATTTCCAAGACCACCCTGAGAGTGAAGAATTGGGGCTGTTCAGCTGCATGAGCTGGGCCCCTCTCTGAACCCCATGGGTGGCTTGGGTAAATCAGGGCCACTCAGCAGCATGAGCTGGGTGCTCAGCTGCCAAGGCCGCTGCTGCCATCTCCTCCTCTCCTCCTCCCCCTCCTGGAAGATTGTGTGCTGAGAGAGAGAGTGGCCAGGCGGTTGGGTAGGCGAGCAGGTGAGCAGGCAAGTGAGATGCTGGCAAGTTGAGTGGCTGGCCCAGCAAGTGAGCAGCCAGGCGAGCAGGCGACTGGGTGGGTGAGCGAGTGCATGGGTGGGCGAGTAAGCCCTAATCATGGAATTTTCTTTGGTAAGGTTGATTCAGAGGGGGTTTGCCCTTGTTGCCTTCCCCTGAGGCTGAGAGAACATGATTTGCCCAAGGTCACTCAGTGGGGTTTGCGGCTGGGCTGGGAATTGATGCCTGGTCTCTTACCCAGTCTCCCTTGCTGGGAGGAAATCAGTGGTGTGGTGGCCTTCTTCTCCCCTCTTCTTCCTCCTCTCCCTCCTCTCCTCTCCTATCTTTTCTTCCTTTTTTCACTTTTTATTCCCCTCATCCTCCTTTTCCTTCTTCTTCTCCCTCTCTTCCTTTTCCTTCTCCTCTTCTTCCTTATCCCCCTCTCTTCCTGGAGGACCCTAGATCGGGGCCCTGCCACCCCAGAGCTGGTTCCCCCCCCCCCCAGAAGTAGTGGGAACTACTAGTGCTATTGCTACAATTCACTTCCATAGTGGGAATTACTCCTCAGCCTCAATTGCTTCAGCTACCTGGTGTCAACATGATTCGCAAACCAATGTAAATGAAGTGGGAATGGCCCCCAAGTTACCAGGGTGCACATGAGCATTCTTGGATCAGGATATCTCCTGAAACATTAAGGTTCAAATCCCCCCAAGCTCAGATATGAAATCTAAAACATATAAAAATAGTCTTGCTAAATTAGACCAAGTCCAGAGCTTGGGAAAATTACTTTTGGGATGACATCTTGCAGAATCCTCCAGCTACCAGTGTCCAAAGGGGGGGGGGGGTCTACACACACACACACACACACACACAGGTTCAGCATTCTCTTTTCACAATGGCCAAATAGGTGTCTATAAGAAGCCCATCAGCAGCACTGACACCACAGCACTTTCTTGCTTGTATTCTTCAGGATCTGATACTTATTATACAGCCATCATGACTAATAGCTATTGACAACTTTATCTATTATTTAATTGTAAAATACCTTTTTAAAACCATGCATATTGATGCCCATGTCTTCACCTTTTGGTAAACTGAAACTGGCATGGTAGTTTTTGTGATATTTCACAGAAACAGAAAGTTAAGAGAATAGTAATGAACAAAGACTGACATGACAGTCTGACACACACACACACACACACTCTCACCTGGGTACAATTGCTTGGTTGGTGCACTGAGTTGTGCATGTTTTGAAACTCTGTAGGCGACATCTGATCCTTTGGAATTCCTTCTGTTTGTGCAAAATCCTGCTGTTTTTGATATTCCTTCTGGTGAATTATGAAACTCTAATGCTTTGAGCACATCAACTGGTTCAGCTGAAAAACAAAAGAAAGAATGCGTATATATAATTTTCATTCCTTCCAAAATATTGTCCCCTTTCAAAAAATGAACTGATATATTTAATAGATTATTCACTGCATATTATTTTGTTCACCCCTGCAAAAAGTTATGATGGTAACAATCTTATTAGCAATGGTCCACAGCCTCCAACATTTCACAGCAGAAAACCATGATATGTGTGGTCAAGCAGCATGAGACTGTGATCAAGATGGCTAATGAGGGAATACACAAACTAGGGGAAGCTTCAGCAATTTATTTTTGCCTAAACTTACTGGGAAGGACAAAATTCCTGCACCTTCTCTCCTTTCAGCCCTGCTGAGTGTAAACTACTTTTGTACTTTGAATCCATCTTGCCACAACTGAAGTAAGCTGAGGACAAAAGAGGGAAAGTGGGAGGATAAGAGAGAGACAGCAGCTGAAAAATAAGCAGCTGGGAAAACAGAAAATTAATCAAGACTGTTCCTGCCATACGGGGGCAATTGAAAGATATTTATTTATTTCAAGGATTTATATCCCATCTGTCTCTCACAATAGAATACAGTGGTCTCACTGGAACAAAGGCAGAGCTGACTCTAGGCCAGGGGTAGGCAACCTTTCCCCTTTAAGGGCCGAGGGACTTCAGCTTCCAGAATCCCAGGAGCTATTGGCTACCATGGGACTATTGGCCAACATGGCTGAGGCTTCTGGGAGCTGAAGTCCCTCAGCCCTTAAAGGGGAAAGGTTGCCTACCCCTGCTCTAGGCTCACATGTACCTTCCTCAGATCAGATCAGGACTTCATCAATTCAACTTTAAGGCCCTACTGTAATATGATTCCACCTTAGTTATCATAGTAACATTGTATGGAATCGTGGGAATTGTAGTTTATGTAAGGATATTTAGATTTCTTAGCCAGAGAGCTCTAATGCCTTACCAAACCAGAAATATTATGCTTCCATAGGATGTTACCATAACAGATAAAATGGAATATAGCTCTAGAACTGTCTACTTGGGGAAAACTAAAACTAAGCCAGTCCACTAATGATAGACTTCTCCATCTTCTGCTTCAGCTAAGATATAAGAACACAGATCCAGATACCTCAGACTCCTTAAGAGTCATACGGCATTACCAGGTAGATATGAAGTTATGAGTATGAACTTCCTCAGCTAATAAGAGAAGATTGGTTGGAAGAGAACAGAAATCTATGACAAAATCTTCAACAGAAAGGCATAGTACAACAAAAGACAAAAGCAGAAGGATATAATCAAATGATCTTCTGGTTTAAAAAGAGCTCTCTTATTTTCATCTACAAAGTGCAATTCATTTCTTCATGGCCCTTCTTTTGAAGAGAGCCTATTTGCTATAAAGAGTTTGTTTTGTTTTTGTCACTGCGGTGCATTGCTAAATTTTGGTAGCAGGTTTCTGGTCCATGATGGACTTGGATGTGACAACAGAGCACCCTGAACCCAGAAGTCATACCCATTCCTATTTTAAAAGGCTGACCCTTAATCCAGATCATTGTGCTTATACAGTGCCAAACTGGGTAGGCATCCTCACCCCCTTTTAAGCATTCCATCTGCGACAGACTTCAGATATCAAAGTTCTGCAATGACCTTAAACTTTGGCAGGATGTCAGAAACCCAGAGCAGTATGAAGTCTGGGCCTCAAAGAAGTTAAGCAATTTCCTACATTCACCTCAGCCTCACACTTTGCTTCTTCTTTCAAAGCAGATGTTTTTACACCAAAAGCATTCAGCAGAAGCAGCTCTGAGATATAAAAGCACACCACATGTGAAGAGCCAAGCTGCTGTTGGGGCTCAGAAAAGGAAAACAACCAAAACACTATACAGGCTGGATCCAAAACAAAATGGGGTAACTTCTGAAGCTGCACCCCTGGTGGTATGTTCACAATAGAATGAAATGTTTCATGATTTGTGGACAGGAATAAAGAATATGTATGACTGCCATACCTTGTATAAGCTAGATATCTGAGAAAGGTTGAGGAAAATTATCTGATGACTAACTCTCAATTAGAGGGACAGAAGAAATCTGTATTACTTTCCCTTCTCTGCTTCAAATTTATCTAATTTGTAGTTTGAGAGGCTATTAGCAAAAGTGTGTGCTTATCTTTCTGTTTTCTATTACTGGGGGAAAACATCTCTCCTCCTTTATATTTTTATTTTCAAATCCTACTCAAATAAATGTATATAACTCAAATTGTAAAATGTATATTAATTAAGAAAAATGTGTAAAAAAGTAAAAGAGTTTTTTCCTGCCAAAGGAAGACCCAAGAGTATTGAAACCCAACAAAACAAGGACAGGAAGAAAATGGCAGATGGGATTTGGAGAAATGCAGTCAAATCAAGACCAAGTGATTTTCACATCTAAACTCCTCACTTAAAAGTGAATCCAGGAGGAATGGCAATGAGAAACAGGCCATTATTCACATCTCCTGCTCCCTTCAACTTCCATAACATATAGAAAGAAATATGTAGAAAGATTCATTTTGAAGAAAATACTCAGTTTGACAGATCGAACTAAACTATACACCAAAAGGAAGACATTTGTCTCAGCACAGAGGAACATGAGAAGAGTCATGCTGGGCAGGCATATGCAGTATCCTACTTGAATATTGGCCAACCAGCTGCCTATGGGAAGCCCACAGGTAGGATGTAAGTGTGATATCCCCTTCCTGGTCATTTTACCTAGGCTTGCTCCCAGCTTCCAATATTGGAAGAAATATATATTCAACATGACTAGTAGCCATTGTTAGCATGAGCCTCTGCAAACACAGACAGGTAGGAAAAAGATGAATTACAGTTTTCACCAGTTTTGTCATGTTTGCCTCTGGCAAGTCAAATTATATGGATGCCTTCCATACAACCAGTTGTTTATAGACAATCTACACACTCATGTGGTTCAGGCCAAGTCTAATAACACCAGTAAAAAAATCCTGGAATCTGAGGAATTTTCCTGGCAAAACCAGAATCAATTACAGAAGTGTTCATTTCTCAGGGACAATGTCACAGACATAGCAGAAAGCAAATGTGGGGAAAATGCAGCCGCAAAACCTTCCCAAAGCCCCACCCAAAAATAAATTTCAGGTGAAAACAATTCAGAAGGTGGCAACAAAGACACAGTTGCCACTTTGCGTAGTTGATTTTCTTAAAACACTGCCCACAGCTGTCTCTAAACAAAAGAAAACCCTTAATAAGTTGTACCTGGAAATGATTTATCATGCTTTGCCAATGTTCAGCCAAAAATAAGGCACTGCCCAGTCAGATGGGCAGGAGTGAAAATTCACTCTCATCTCTACTGAGGTTGTCCACCACCCCTAAG
>CM034706.1:159958902-159980126 GCA_020142125.1 Phrynosoma platyrhinos | reverse complement strand
ATTTTACCTGGAATTAAAAATCTTAATGTAGTCAATAAGGCTTATTCCCAGGACTGCATCACACAAGTCTGGTAAATCACAATTACAGCAGGATAATAGCATCTTTGTCTGCTAGTTTTTACATAGTCTTGTATCTCTCCTGATGCTGCTTTGCATTTCAATCATTGGTGGAGCACACCTTTTCACTGACAGGGAAAAAAATCATCAATGGCTCCCAATATCACTGCTTTGGTGTGATAGTTCCCTTCCACTGCAGTTCAGATATTCTGGGAGTCACGTGATATGAATGGGCATGATTTTCCTCTTCTTCCCCTTCCTCCCCTCTATTCCCAAACAGGTTGAGGACACTTTCACTTCATTTTTCTTTCCTTTCCTTTTTTTTTTTAATTTTGCCATTTTGCCATAATTGCCACAATTGTGGCAAAAATAAAAATAAGAAAATTGAAAGGCACATATGTACTGGATAGGGCATACATGGGGAAGATGCTGGAGATAGCAAGATAGCATGGAAGAGTGAGCACAGGACTATGGATCACCAAGGTGGTATACTAGCAAAATTGCAGAGAAGTGATGTAGTGACTTTTCAAAGCAGTATGTTCCTATTTGCTTCAACAACACAATTTCTGCAAGACACCAAGCTGGTATGATAAAGTCCTCAGATAAAGATGCATAGTACCAAATCCTAAGTCCAAGATCCTGTTAGAGACCTGGTGGAGCATAAAATTCTGGCTACATAATTATGCTGGAGGGTGAAGGCTGCTACTTCACCAACATTACAAAACCAACTGGACAGTTCCTAGGAGCATCTATATGGCCAGGGCCATATTGCACAGCTGGAGAGAGGAGCAGACTTTGCCATTGCAGAAGGTAATGGAATGATGTTTCTTTTCTCAGCTATGTAATGAAAGCTACATAGGACATGGGCACAGCCTAAGAGCCAATCAGTGGATGGAGCTGCACCGTGGAACCTTCTAGTTACCATCATGTAGCTAGTCTGCAAATCCATGCTTGCTAACTTAGGGGAAAGGCCTAGTTGACACAGTGGAACCTACATGTCTGGTAACATGAGCAGGATGGAGGAAGGGCTGGTATATTTACATGTGACACTGAGACCCACAGAATTGCAGAGTTGCTCAACCTGCAGTGTGTAGTCCTATGAAGACAACAGGAGCCTCCTGCTCCAAATTTGTCCAATGAGGACTGAACCTACTCAGTGGCCATTGGACACCTTCTGACTGGCAGAGATATGTGTGAATAATCATGGGGGAGAAGGTAGTGTGGTTGGAATTCTGAACAGGAATCACACCATGCTGTAACATTCTGATGCAGGTTCCACTTATCATTTATATCAACATTCATAGGGATACTATCCAACTAAATCCACCATTTAATTGCTTTTCTGTGCTAAGCTTTCACTGGAAATGATACCTTTGCATGCATACTTATATCTATGCCTGGTGATGGATAACACATCTTGGGAGTGGGGAATGCAGACACGTGCAAACCCACCCCTCTAAAAGCATTCCTGAATTATCTTCAGTCAAGACAGGCTTTTGTGGAGGCTTCGTTTGTGAGGCTGACATACAACACCTTTCCCAAGATAACTAACAAAATAGCCAAAACCTTTGGCTAATAAGCAATAACAAGTGTTTTTTTATATATAGGTTGAATATCAGAGCTGATTAAATACTTCAAAGTTGTTCCATTTCCAACTGGCTGCTTGGTTTCACTCATTTCTCAAGCTTGATTTGTCTACTATTCCAAATTTTTCTGTTACAATTCTCAATTGACCAAAAGCAGGAAAGGTGATCCTGTACAGAACCAAGAGCCTTGATCAACTAGTTCTAGCTAGTATCCCCACAGTTTAAGGGGGCGTGTGGTTACCAGCCCTAAGCATATTTCAAAGCAAAGAGATGTAGTCTCATGCAAAAGCTCTCAGGCACATGCTTTGGGGAAGAAAACACCACATTCATTCCTGGCATGGAATATCCTAGCAATGAGGAAGGAACTTTGCCAGGTTTAGTGATACAGACTCTTCATCTTGTCTCAAGTATCTCTCTCTCTCTCTCTCTGTATCCTTATATAGAATACAATAAGGATTTTGTGTGTGCGAGCATGTGTGTATATGTGTGTGAGAGAGAGATCAGTTATTCGAGTTTTGTAAGTTCCCTTTCAGAGTGGATCTGATCCAAACTTTGATCTGGACCCAAAACATGTTTCTTAAAGAGGTTGAAATGACTTAGGTCTTCTCAAATATTTGATGGCTCTCCCATACTCCTGACAAGACCCAGAGGTGGCTGATGGCTCCCCATGTTTGTGAAACAGGGAATCTATTCTGGGTTTTAGAAAACTCTTTAAAGGAGTTACTCAAGGCACTGAACTCTACCCCCCCCCAAATAAGTTCATCAAATTAAAAATTCCAAATAAAACCTGGTGTTGATTCCACCTTACTGACCTGGGAACCACCATCCCCCACTAATAGGACCTGCTCAACTCTCCTGATTTGCTTTACTTACTGGAGGTGACAATGATGGAGGAAATGGTCCCATATATTGGGAAGGGACAGGCAGATCTTGTATGCCCTGGTGATGCAGTGGTTAAATGCCAGTACTGCAGCCACTCACTCACTAACCACAAGGTTGTGAGTTCAATACCAGCCAGGGGGCTCACAGTCGACTCAGCCAAGCATCCTTCCAAGGTGGCTAAAATGAGTACCCAGCTTGTTGGAGGCAATTAGCTTACAGTTGTAAACTGCTTAAAGACTGCTTAGGCAGTATGAAGCGGTATATAAATGAAGGTGCTATTGCTCCTATTGCTATGCTGCATTGGAATCAAGGTTGCTGAACATCATAGCAGTTAAAATCCCCATGAAGCTGAGGTGTCCCTTTAATTAATCTTATGCTTCCCATTATTTCAGGTGATAGCTGCACCAGTATCATGTGCTGAGGGAAGAGTTATTTCCAATTTTCTGTCTCTTCCAGATTATCAGCCTAGGAGACAGGCAAGTAGGTAGGAAGGTGGTCTAGAGAGTCAAAGTGGAGAAGTGTTGGATTTTAAGTAGGTATAATCCAGTACTTCTTCATCTTGGATTAAAGCCAGAGAAGAGCTGAGAGGTGTTATAAGAATCACTTCATATTTCAGCATTACAACTCTGGAAGATTCATGTTCTGAGCTCAGGAATTACCAATCTCTGAAAAATCTCTATTAATTGCATATTGCAAAAAGTGTTTTTTTTTCTGCCTAATACCAATACAGTTGTGGCTTTTGAAGCTGCTGCAGAAAGGAGCTAGCTATAACAATTTTTTTAAAAAAGAAAAAGAAAATAGCAAACACTCAAGTTCATTGAATAGAAAGTTTAATCTCACTCTTGATCTGGTTCTTAAAGAATAGCTGTAAGTATCTCAAACACATTCAGAAACATAGATAAACTGTTATATAAAGCTAATGCATGCTAACACACCAGACAGCACCTGCTAATACATTTTATTTCAAAAAGGTTTTTTAAGTGTATGTTCTCTAATAAATGGAGGGGAGGGTGTTACAGCATTTGATACATGTGATTGTCTAGCTGACAGTAAACCACATGTAGTCCTGTACTCAACCTTGAAATGTATTTTGTGATTCCTTTGATGCGTTAAAATAAACCTTCTGCTTTTATTTTAATATGTAATTTGTACGTCATCACATGATTATGTCATAGGAACAAACCTGCCCTTTGATTTTTAGCCTACCCAATCCAGAGAGAGCAGGAAAGTATTTCCTCATAGCAAATAACATACAATTAAAATAAAAAGGAATACCTAACATAATTTATAATATATTGTCTACATTTGAACCTGGACACACTAGTCCAATCATGACTGTGGCTGCATCTGCATTGTAGAAATACTGACAGTACAGTTTGATGCTGCTTTAACAGCCGTGGCTCAATGCTATCGGATTCTGGGATTCGTCATTTATTGTGGCACCAGAGTTCTCTGACAGAAAAGACTAAATATCTCATAAAACTACAATCCCATTTCATAAAATGCAAATTCAACAGTTTGACTTCAACATGAGAGAAGACCCGGGGTGAAAGTCCTTTCTCAGTAACAGTCCACACAGCTTCATTTAAATACACTGCCCACATATATCATGCCACAACCATGCAGTGTTAGCATGTCAACTGTGTCTTCACTGGGCTGATGCATTGCTGTGTACATAATCATACACGGGTGCGGCCCAGCATGCATGGTAGGAGCATCTAAACCAGTAAGGAGCTGCATAAAATGCCTCCACAGCTTGACCTATGGCTTGTTGCATTCTAAATAGGGCCAAAATATCCGGAAAGAGAATTGCAGGATTCTGTGAATACCCTGAGAAAAGTTTTCTGACCTCTATCATCCTCCTGGTTTGTACTATAACAGAAAAGTCCAGCATGTACTCCCAGCTGAATTTAGGAAATATAGTGACACATTGGAGTGCATAAAAATCATTTGCCTTCAATTATCTTTCACCACCTTAATCAGTTTACATATGTAAATCCGAGGTGTGGACAAACAGTCAAGGGAGGGAGAGATGAACTGTTTCTTCAAATTCTAAGCTCCTCTGACATATGGCTCCATTTTCACTTCCATTAAAGTCTCCTCCAGGCATTTGCAAGCTATGAATTGTAGACAAGGATCAACTGAAGATTAGTCTCCCACTTCCTTGGTTGCTACACCATCTCCTTCTTCATCTTTGGAGACATGTTGTTACTCTGAAAACTCAGAGACTGAGGAATTTTTCCTTCAAAAAAGAAGGTAAAGGAAGAGAAAAAGATGATAGAACTAGTGATGAAGGAGATATGGCTATTTGCTGGAATTTGCCTACTGAATCTGTTTCTACATGAAAACTTCTTCAATAATAACAGTAATAATGATGATGCTTCAAAACTTACAAAACCTGTTTAATTAGGAGACCACTACAGAATTATATTTGTTCTAACAAACATCTGCACTTTCATTTGTAAAGTTTATTTTTAAAAAAAAGAAAAACAAGCAATCCTGGCCCAATTCATCCTTTGGTGCCACAAACAGAATCCAAATTATGTTCTCCACTACTTTCCTCTTGCAACAGCCAACACTTGTTACAGCCAAGTCTTGCTATATATTTAGACATCAGTTTGTGGTTTCATATAACTGAGTGTTTCTTAAACTATCTGATGTGGGGGACCAGCTCTCCTTCCCCCCATGTGCCAGGAACCTATACCAAATTTGTGGACCAGCACTGCTCCAGGGACTACAACTTTCAATAGCATTGATCTAACACTGAATAGCATCTGAAGAAGAGTTTGTTTCACCTTGTTACATGACAAGGACAACCTTGGGCAGAAGCTAGTCCTCACTGTAATACCCTGTTTGCTAACTTCTAGAATGAACTGAATATTGATGGAAGCAGCAAGTTGGACTATACAGTATTGACTTTGATGGGCTGTTCCATAATAGCATGTTCTTCTGCTATCTGTCTTGGTTCCCCACTCCCAATAGAAAATTCTAGGGACACTCCTAGGGAATCAGTTTGCTTCTAAGGAGAGAACATTAGAGAGTAACAGTATTTTGTCAAGATAAATCAGTAACATCGCCACCAAAACACTCCCAATAGAAGTGCACATTATCTCACTGAACACAAACATTTGTACAGAAGGAAAAGGTGAGTGGGGGGGCTCACTAAAATCTACTGTGTGTTCAAATGGAAAAGACTGTTATTCTTCCTGTGCACATATATTTTAAAGGCACTCCTGCAGTTCTTTCCATCACCTCAATTCCCTCACTAGGCTTCTGTCCAGTTTCAGAACCCAGCTGATAAAGAAAATTCAAAATATCATGAGAGCATCTATTTCCCCATGACAGAAGGGGAAATAATTCCCCATGGTTTCTTTATGATTTGTAGCATCAGAATAAGCTCAGATCTGGCAAAGGGCAGATGGCTAAAAGCACCCTATACTCAAGGAAGATTCTCTTATTTACATGATTCAGCCATTGTTTCTTTTATGGAAGCTTCATATTTTTGAAACTGATACTTCCAATGCTGAAATGCCAGTGCCAAGTTAAACTTCTGGAATGCATTTTCTTCATGATTGTATCTGAAAAGACGGTAACCCAAGAATTGGTCAGCAGTGCAAGAAACACAATGTGCTCTCCACTAGTAAGATGCACACACCATAATTAAATGGGAGACATAGACAGAGAATAAGATTGCAGATAGGCAAAATAGAAATTTAATGTACCAACTCTGTTGTTTCACAACCTATCCCTGAAATCTTTCAGACAAGGTGCTTATACACATAAGACCACAAGTATGTCTAAATCACAGCCTCTGAAAGAAGCAGCAAATAAGAGAGTGGAAGTGTAGCTGATTTATTTTTGTAAGCATTTCTTATTTAACACTTTAACAACGAGAAGAAAATAATCATCTGTAAATGAGCAAGCATAATTTTTCCTTTGCCTTTTCAGCCACTGGAATGTGAAGGATGGAAAACAACTGGCTAGCCCATGGAAATGCTACAATGTTATCACAACAGGAAAAGAAATTCCAAAAGTGCAGATAAAGATGTTTCAACCAAATCAAGGACCACAGTCAAGAGGCAGTAGGTGTGCGTATAAGGGTAGCAAAGGTACTCTCGCAGCACTCACTAGTAAAAAAGAGCTGTTAAGTTTTGTATTTTTGCCTTCAAGTCATTTATTGATTTACCGTGACTCCATTACTTTGATAGGGTTTTCTTAGACAAGGAATAGTCAGAGGTGATTCCGTCAGTTCTTTCCTCTGAACCATAGCATAAAAGGAACCCAGTATTCATTGGTGGTCTTCCATCAAAGTACTAACATGGGATGACCCTGCTTTGCTTCATAGGTCGGACAGGATCTGGCCTTTAGCATATTTAGGCCCTTACCAGAAGACTTAAGCCACGATTCTAGAACCAAAGCTGAGGAAAAATATTGGGAGAGGGAAGAGGACTGGTAAGGATCTAAATCATAATTTGTTTCATTGTTACATATGAGAATCAACAATTTCTTTCTGCTGGGCAAGGTTATAAGATTTGGGGTAGATTTAAATATTTTTTTCCATATTTTGTGAAATGTGAGGCTTTTGTGAAAATTTTTAGATGGTTCTTTACTTTTTAGGAAAGCTGTGGGGAGGTTCTGCTCCACTGGCATTGGACTGCAAGATGGCTTCAGAACCACCACTATGAGTCAACAATTATTGCAGAAGTGCTGAAGGAATATTTAGAAAGATTTGATTTCAAGGAGTTAGGAGAATTATCCCCTTTTTAAAAAAGAAAGTAAAATGTAAAATATTTTAACAAGCAGCTCAGAGATTTGGGAATGGAAAGTGGCCTACACTGAAAACACAGGCTGAGAGCCTACACCAGGGGTAGGCAACCTTTCCCCTTTAAGGGCCGAGGGACTTTAGTCCCATGTTGGCCAATAGCTCCTAGGATTCTGGGAGCTGAAGTCCCTCAGCCCTTAAAGGGGAAAGGTTGCCTACCCCTGGCCTACACTTTTGAGTGTAGCATAAGAGTTTCCCATGTGGAACTACACTACTGCTCTTTTGTCACCATGCCCAGGACCCCTCATTTGGCTATGATACCCAAGCCCCATGGACACTCCATTGTTCATGTAGATGGAGAGGAAGTATCTGGCTATGTTACTGATGTCATTAGTATGTATCTGGCTACAGTAACACAGACAAATGCTTCTCTGATCCTTCTTGTCCTGTTTTGCAGCAAACCAATGACTGTAGACAGGTGGTGGTGGGGGGGGGAATAGAAGAAAATACCAATGTTCACAATAACAACAACAAAAATATATAAAATAAGGTGGATTTAACAACATTCTAGTCATATAATATTCACCTTGTTAAGTCTTAAGCTGAACAAGTCTTCCTGAAAAAAGTAATTCTGGGACAATTTTCTTGACTTGCATGACTCCAGCAGTGTGCATAAAGTTACAATGACTGATACCTATCGAACAGCCAGAGTAAGGGAAGTACCTCAGGCAGCAGATTGTGGGTGTCATAAAAGGGCAGTAAATGTGTAGTGATTTAATTTGTGATAGCATTAGCTATATTAGTGATTTAATTTGTCAGAGCTGTATTTTTACTTCCAGGAATAGGGAATGATGCTTGTGAGATTTTCTGTCTCATATGCCAAAATAATTTGGCTCAGCTTGGGCACTAAGCACTTTGGTTTGGGTGGGTGAGGGGTGCTACATGCTGGTCCACACCGGGCAGCAAAAATGTAATGGGCCTGTCCTGCAAACCCATGAAACTTCAAACACACAATGCTTTAATCCCAAAATTTGTTCAGATTAACCAATAGAGCAAAATGGAACTGTTGCAGACAAAATGAATTGGAGTTTGCAGTAAATATCACAGAACTGACTAACACAAATAATATAATGCCAATTTCCATTCTGAAGAACTCAATTTCACCTTCTTTGAAACCATTGACACAATTTCTATTAGGAAAAAAAAGCAAGTTTGGCAATTCATGATTTGGAATAAATACAAAGGGAAAAGGAATAGCCATGGTATTCCAGTTCTCACATTTCTGCAGTGTGTAGTGACTGATAGGTGAATTTTGATCCCATGTTCAGATATTTGAATATCCAAACACACACTTAAATCAAAGTAACAACCTTTGGCATCTATTGGGGTTTCCAATAGCACCGTATGCCATAAAAATATGTGTGTGCCACATGAGTGACATCGTATTCTTTTATCATACCTTCCAACATCTCAGCAGCACAAGTGTGGCCAAGTAACCAAAGTATGGCCAAATGACAAAAGGAGTGGAGACAATACACATAATTTATTTATTGCACTTGTGTTCCACCTGTCTTTAAGGGGCTTGTCCACATAACAACTCTGTGAGACAGGTTAGGCTTAAGGCTAAACAGCAAGCAAATACACTCTGAAGTGTAATGTGATGGTCACAAACAGCACCAAGAGTTTTGGATCCCACACACACATCAACTCTTTGCTCTGGAGAGATTCCTAGACTTCTGGAGATTTTTTGGGGGCAAGGTGGAAAGACCAGGGTAGGAACAGGAGACTCTCCACACACACTTCATTAACAAGTCCTATTTGCACAAACACTATGACAACACTGTATACTGGCTATAGTGTGCAGTGTAGGATCACTTTATTTATTTATGACAAAATATATACAAAACCAATCTAGATTAGGACGATCACATTCAGATAACAGAGGTTTAATCTCCTTCTACTTTTTTCTAATCTTTTCCTTTTCCTCAATGGTGCTTCTTCACACTGGAGTATAGAATTGGAGGGAGTTGATGGTTGGTGTGTGTCTGTAAAGGTTTAAACTTCTTCTATCAGCATATAGGGGCAATTGTCCAGACTGGGCCCAGTAAAAATACTGTTTTATTTATCTATTACATTTCTATCCCACCTTTCCAATAAGGGGATTAAAATGTGTCCTTTTCACCATTTGTTACTTATAATGACCCTATGAGTAGATCAGTCTGCAAGAGAGAGAAAAAGAGAGAGAGAGAGAGAGAAGCTCACAGTCCACCAGTGAGTTTCACACTCAGTAGAGACTAGGGTGTATCTGTACAAGCCAAATAAAATTAAAATGTATTGTTGGAGAAGAATTCTGAGAATACTGTGGACAGCCAAAAAGACAAACAAAGGATTCTTGAACAGATTGAACTCCCCCTGGAAGCCAATATGATTAAACTGAGGCTGTTGTATTTTGGCCACATCATGAGATGGCATGACTCATTAAAAAAGACAATAATGCTAGGAAAGGTAGAAGATAGCAGAAAGAGAGGAAGACTATGTGCCAGATGGCCAGACTCAATTAGGGAGGTCACAGGCCTGAATCTAAAATACCTAAGCAGAGCAGTGAAGGACAAGGAGGCTTGGGGATATTTCAAACACAGGGTTACCATGAATCAAGGTTGACCCGAGGGCAGCGAACAACAACAACCTCCATCCTTTCAGCAGGGAAGCCAGTCAACACGGGACCCAAACTTGAGTGCTGGTGTGGACAAACTGGACAATATCTGGCCAGTTCAGTACCAGATCCAGGATATACCCCTCTTAACACATACTAAAATATTTCCCTGTTTGCTCCAGATCTCCTCAGAAGATCCAGAGCCTTCCATTCTGAGTTGAGCAGCTGTTAAAATGCATCCCACTCTGCCACCCAGTGTATCTGTTGCTGGCACTAGTCACTTCCTCTGTGGCCAGAACAAGATGCTCAGTGATGTGATGGTCTATGGGTACCTTGTTCTGACCTTGGAGTGAAGCAACCCACAGCAGCAGCAGATATGCCGGACAGCTCAGCCGAACGCATATGTGAACGGCTGCCCAGCATCAGAACAGAGAGGGCCTTTGTAACAAGGGATGGTTGGAGCAACTCCAGGACCTGGATATATCAGGCTGCCTCTATAGGATCCTAGCCAGTGCATACAGGACCTTGGATCTCCATCTTTAAGTCCAATGGCTGTCCACAGATTCACTACAAATGAATACCCGTATTTTCCGGCGTATAAGACGACCCATGCATAAGATGACCCCCCATTTTCCCAGGCAAATTATAGAGTTTTAGCACCTCCATCCTCCTTATCCTTATACCCGGCGTATAAGACGACCCCCCACTTTAACCACAGATTTTGCAGGTTAAAAAGTAGTCTTATACGCAGGAAAATAAGGTATAGTAAAAGGAGGAAAATTCAAACTTATTCTGCAGTCCAAGACCACAAGTACCCTGATGTCTTACATATTTCAAATGTGGAATAGCCAGGACTAAACAAGCTAACTCCTATTTCTTATGCTGACAGCATTACAATTTTGGCCCTGCGACCCCAACCCCAGCACAGGCAAGAGGTTTCTTTTTAAAAAAGAAGTTCTTATGTGCAATTATATGCTGAAAGAACTCTACAATTACCAGCTCCTGCCAGAATGTGAATAAGGTTAACATTTTTTCTATTAACTTGTGCAGTTTGCAAACGTTCAGCTAAAACAACCTGATACTGTAATTATGATGACTGGTGCTTTTTTCTGTGTTAGTAAAGAGGCAGTAAATGACATACATTTTTGCTTTATTTTATTGCTTTTTTCCCATTGACTTTATATAATGCTTATCTTCACTCTTCCAGTTTTGGAGGAATATAATTTTGTTCTCAAAGGAACAAGAGAGGACTCTTTATTCTTGTATCCCATTATCCTCAAACAGCCAGCCCAACAGTAAATTAAAACAGTAAAAGGATTTCCTACTAAAGGAAGCTGAGAACTACACTGAGAAAAGAAAAAACTTTTTAATCATGCTGGCAGATGGAAACCCTACTGTTTTGGACTGTCTGTCAGAAGCATAATTGCTTCAACGTGTTTTAAGTATCATTTCCCTTCCAGCAATAATGTCATAGTTCTTTTATTACGTTGCATTATCTCATCCCCTTCCACCTACCCCATACCACCACCACTTTTCTCTTCCTTCTTCTGGCAGGTTGGGCCATATTTGGAACAGATCAAACAGATACAGTTTAGGAAAGTTACTATGGGCCTAAGCAGACTGCCAGAAATAGTGCACATTAAATTGAGGCACTGCCCTGGCTCAGTGCTAGAGAATCATGGGAACTGTAATTTATTGTGGCACCAGAGCTCTCTGACAGAGAAGGCTCAATGTCTCAGAAAAAAAATACAATTGCCATGATCCCCTAGCACTGAGCCAGGGCAGTGCCTCAATTTAATGTGCACTATTTCTGGCAGTCTGCTTAGGCCTTATGTCAAATATGGTTGCCTTGGCTGTGACTAGTAGCAATGCTCAGAAAGTGGAAATGCCAAAACTATGTCCAGGTTCCTGAGAGATGCCAAGTGGCTTCTCACCAACTGCCAACCTAGATTATATACCCTCCAATATTTTACCGATGAAAACCAAAACAGAGCAACATCAGAGTGTGGTCAAGTTGGCAAAAGTTATTCATAAGGAAGAACAGACATGATAGGAGAGGCTGCAGCAGTTTACATTTGCCAGAGCCTGCTGGGAAGAGCAAGGATCCTCCTGCCTCTCTTCTTCCCCTACACAACTGCTGAACGAAGTGCAAACTAAGTTTGCACTTTGAAATCAGTTTGCACCAACTAAACTAAGCAGAGGACAAAGGAAAAAAGTGGGAGGTGGTGGTGAGAGAAACTGGGACATTCAAAAGGAGCTGAAAAAGTGGGATGACAAAGGATTAATCCATACTTTCCCAGCCAGCAAGGGATAATTGGGGGTCATGAGCTACAGAAAGGAGCAGGAAGACCTGGAATAGTTGAATCTACCAGTTTCATTTTATCCCATATTTGGACCGGTATAGACTGCCAGAAATAATGTAGCTTGAGGCCACTTTAACTGTCCTGGCTCAGTGCTAGGGAATCATGGGAATTGTATTTTTTGCTGGGACATTGAGCCTTTTCTGTCAGAGAGTTCTGGTGCCACAATAAACTACAGTTCCCATGATCCCTTACCACTGAACCAGGACAGTTAAAGTGGCCTCAAGCTTCATTATTTCTGGCAGTCTGTAAAGGCACTTTATTTATTTTTTAAGAAAACTTTCAAGTTCTTTCCATAAAACTTGCAAATTCCAGAATGTTATTCTCCAAAAATGGGCCACACAAAATACTCACCAAGCTTCACAAACCATTCAATCAGTATGTTCTTCCAGCTATTCCCAGCAAGGAGAGCACCATATTTAAGTGACTATCACATATTTAAAGATGATCACATTACTAATGAGTGGGGAAAGAGGTCGCAATCCCAATTCAACACCAACAGAATGACTAAACACATAGGGATGCAAAAATTCACAACTTTTTAGGCTGCTGCCACACTGCAGAATTAATGGACTTTGACACCACTTTAACTGTCATGACTCCATCCTGTGGAAGCTTGGAGCTGTTAGGTTCTTGTGGCACCAGAGCTTTCTGACAGGGAATGCTAAATATCTCACAAAACTACAAATCCCAGAATTCCATAGTATTGAGCCATGGAAGTTAAAGTGGTGTCAAACTGCTCTTTTGAGACTTTTTAAACTACTGCCAGGGATTGAATATGGGGCTTTCTGCATGCAAACCATGTCCTTTCCCCCTGACCTATGCCACCTCCCAAAAGAGATATCTTATGAATATTGGTTGGAATTTACTAGTAGAGCTTACAGCAGGGGTAGGCAACCTAAGGCCCAGGGGCCAGATGCGGCCCCCTGAGGCCTTTGGACTGGCCCCAGGCCGGTCCTGCCGCCACCGCCCCCCGCCCCCTGCCGCCGCCGCTGCCCACCATGATGGTATTATTGCTGTTATTACTTGTTCTTGGGGTTTTCTTGGCAAAATCTCCACAGGGGTTTTGCCATGGCTTTTCTGGGACTGAGAGAGTGTGCATGCATATATATATATGGTGCTTTGGCCCCCCAGTTGTCTGAGGGACAGCAACCCGGCACCCGGCTCAAAAAGATTGTCTACCCCTGGCTTACAGGAACTTCAGCAATATTATCAATATATGCTATGCTTGTATAAAGCCCTTTGTTCTGAAGGAAACTGAGTGGGTATTTCTTTCTTTTTATTTTTTCCTATTTTTAAAGCAAACATGGGGCCTAATTACACTTAAAAAAACCAAACACAGATTCTATCTGGTCTTGGAAGCTAAGCAGGGTCAGTCCTGATTAGTACTTGGATGGGAGACCACCAAGGAATCTCATGTGCTGTAGGCAATATTTCAGAGGAAGGAGATGACAAACCACCTCTGAGTATTCCTTGCATAAGAAAATTTTATGAAATTCATGGGGTAACCCTAAGTTGATAGGCAGCTTGCAGGCATATAAACACACAAAGCTAGCACACAGCCACTATAGTAGTTTGAGTGTTGGGAGACCAGGGTTTGAATCTCCACTTGGCCATGGAAACCCACTGGACCTTAGGCAAGTCACACTTTTCAACCTAAGAGGAAGGCAATGGCAAACCTCCTCTGAATAAACCTTGCTAAGAAAACCTTGTGACAGAGTCACCGTATGTTGCAGTCATTTTGAAGACACATGATAACAACAATTGGGCAAGAATAGTTAACACACACACCCATTTAACTGGCTAAAACTGGGAAGGGTAAGATGTTATTCCTACTCTCATCACTCTTTACCATAGTCTGTTCTGGATAGTCTGATGGGAGTTGCAGTCTAGCCACATTAAAAGGACTGCACATTAACCAAATTTAACTTAGGGAATGACAAATGAATGACCTTGGACATGGTACAGCTCTCTATATCCACAGATTTTTTATCCACAGATCCAACCATCAATGGCTTGAAAGTATTAAAAAATATAAATACATTCCAAAAACCAAAGCTTGATTTTGCCATTTTATATAAGGCCATTGTATTTAATGGAACTTGAGCATCCATGAATTTTGGTATTCACAGAGGGTCCTGGAACCAAGCCTCAGAGGCTACCAAGAGCCCACTGTACTGTTTAAATCAGTGATTCTATAGCATCCATCTACAGTTGAGACAAATTCCCAGAGCCACCAGCTGAAATCTGACAATATCTGGAGACTCAAATGATCTGCAGAGTTATAACAAAACTAAGTACACGTCAACCAGGCTATCAGCCCTGAGGAATAACTGAACATTGTCTCAACTGCAGACCTCTCCCTTAATAATATATTTCTAGGACTTAGATTTTGAATCAAAGTATCTAGTTTGATGGAAAGTATCAAACAAAAAGAAGAGATAAAGTGAGAATTTACTCTTTCCCTCTCCCACTCTTTTGTTTCTCCATTCAAACTGAGGGTATTGCTGTGAATACTGCTTAAGATTTTTCTAAATAAAATTATGTAGCCCACTTCTGTCTTATAGGAGGAGGAGATGTATTAATCATTTTAAAAATATAAAAGGATTTGGTTTGTGGGAGGGGGAGAAGGGCACCTTCCTTTATTTCAGAGGTCTTTTTCAAGCTTTCTTGTAAAGGACAAGTAAAGAACTGCACAACCTACACAACATACCAGGCATATTTCTGTTTCAGCTGCCAAGGCTGGGGGGAAAATCAGTGTTTAGCCACAGGTCTACTGCAGAGATGCTGGATTTTAACAGCAAAACTATGAGACAGAGTTCTTGCTGTTTTCTGTTGCCAGGGTCAGAGTATACAGTACTTGTGACCATGTCACCTGCTGAACCCTGGGACTCAAAGCAACAGTTACACATTGGGGCCATCTAAAATTATTTCAGATCTGCTCACTTCCTTCTAAAATGGGCCCATTTACTCTAAAACACAACACTTTTAGGGGAAAAAAGTTTAGGGGGTATGGTCATTGTAGGGAAATAAAATATGACACTTACAGTGTTATCACACGTGGGCCAGAAAGCGATAATAAAGTGGAAATGAGGCATTCTGAAAATAAACCGAAAATAAACCTTGATTCCGCAAATGGTTTTCACACATAATTACCTTAATTGCAAAATTACAGTAAGCGCATTTAACATTCACACACAAGTGAGAAAAGCCTGTAGATGTACTAGAAATTATCTTCTTGCACATGAGCAGATAGAGGAATGCTCGTCGTGGAACCATGGGAAAAAGCAGGGAAATGCTCCCAAATGCGCATTTGCTTTTCACATTACGGTAAATGCAAAATTACTGTAATTTCGCAAATGCATTTCCTCAAAACTACCGAATTTCAAAAGATCTTGGATAACACCAGTTTCTGTCCAGTTTCTGTGCAACATCGTGTGAAATTGTGAGGCATAAATCCAGTTTCTGTTTGGGATTTGTGTGGACTAACCTGCAGATTTCCCCCATGTGATAACGTCCTTAGCTAGGGATGTAGATACAGAGGAGAGTCAAAATGAGGGCATTGCTCCCTCCCAAATAAGAACTCTGACCTCCTAATGAAATTCTCTTTCAGTTGCCAAATTTCTAGCATTGAAGAGAGTGACACTAAAATCAATCACACTTTTGAACTCTTATATTTGCTTAGTTTGTAATCTCTTGGTCACTTTGCCTGCCTCATTCTTTGAATGCCTAAACTCTATTTCTAAATGATCAGTTGGAGCTTTCAGTTACTGCAACACTAGAAATTTGGGAACTCAAGGAAAATTTCATTTGATGCAATTCCTTCACTTTTCCCTCCTCCCAATAGCTACACCACTTCCCTTAACACACAGTGGGCTGGATTCAGGCACAATTAGTCACATTTATGACCCACTGCAATCAGTGTAAATGGTTAGTTGTTACAACAACTAGCAGAATGGAGATTAAGGGTGTATCTACACTCTAGAAATAATGCAGTTTGATACCACTTTAAGTACTGTAGCTCCATCCTATGGAATACTGGGATTTGTAGTTTTACAAGGTCTTTAGCCTTCTCTGCCAAAGAGTGCTGGTGCCTCACAAAACATAAATCCCAGGATTCTGTAGGATGGAGCTATTGCAATTAAAGTGGCAACAAACTGCATTATATCTACAGTGCAGATGCCTCCTTAGTGTGACAAACACTGCAAGCCTGTACACATATCTGGAAGGAAGTGTAAAGGTGCACAAGTCTGTGTTGTAAAACCAGTCATCAACCTTCTCACATGGGTGCATACTCCACTGAACTCAATGGAAGTTAGTCATGAATTGTCCTGTCCACAACTCATATAGTTTCAGTACAGTCCATCATTACCAGCTGTTTTACTATTCCTACTCTGTTTTTTAAACAACCTGCTCCATCAAAAATGTAGCAGGTGATCATGCCCCTACCAGCCACACCCATGTGAATCAAAGCTTCACCAGCTTCACTCCTGAATGCACCTCTATAATTAAAGGTACAGAGTATGCAGAGGCAATGGCAGTCAACACCCTGGCACATTGGACCATACTCCAGGGTGGCCAGATGCAAATGTTGGGTTAGTGCAGTTTTACTAACACTGCAAAAGATGGAATTTCAGCAGGGGTAGTTTGTTGTGCAAATTACTATTACAGTGGGCCCTTGGTATACGCTGGGGTTTGGTTCCAGACTGCCTTAGGATACCAAAATCTGTGAGTGCTCAAGTCCCATTAAATAGAATGACATAATAAAATGGTGTCCCTTATATAAAATGGCAAAATCAAGGCTTGCTTTTTGGAATTTTTAAAAAAATATTTTCAAGTCATGGATGCTTGAATCCATGGATAAAGAATCCATGAATATAGAGGGCTGACTGTTCCAAAATGTTCCCTTTTGCACAACAATTTAACAATGTAGAATCTGAGACCTCTTTTGCAACTAGCCACATCAGTCAGCACAAGTAAGCAATACATTACATACGGTGCACCAAGCACAAAACAGGGTTGTAGCCATGGGGAGTGGGCAAAATCAGAGCATTGCCCCCTAATACGAATTCTGCCTCCCATGAAATTTTCCTTCAATCCTCAAATTTCTAGCATTTCAGTAACTTAAAAGGGATGTGGTGGCTTAGTGGTTAAGATGTCAGTTTTAATCATCAGAAGATCAGCTGGTTGGCAGTTCAAGACTGCATGATGGGGTGAGCTCCCATCACAAGTCCCAATTTCTGCCAACCTAGCAGTCCAAACACATGCAAATGCAAGTAGATAAACAGGTACCACTTAAGTGGGAAGGTAACAGTGCTTGGTGCAGTCATGCTGCCCACATGACCATCAGAGCAGTCCTTGGACAACGCTGGCTCTTCGGCTTAGAAATGGAGATGAGCACTGCCCCCTACAGTCGGTTACAACTAGACATTCGTGTCAAGGGACCACTTTTACCTTTACCTTTACCTTTAAAAGTTCATTTGCGCATCTAGAAATACACTTAGGCTTACAAAGAAAACAGCCAGACAAAGATATCAAGGAAATACAAAGACAGCGAATAGAGAAAATCTATGTGGGAAGGATTGTCAGTGTTTCCTTCTTTGCAATGCCAGAAATGTGTGGACTGAAGGAAAATTAATTGCAGGGGCAGAATGCCCTTATCCCCGTCATAGCTAAACCCTGGCACAAACCATTCTAAAGCATAAGCATGTCTTGTTGAACACAATGGTATTGATTATAGGAAAAAAATCTTAGCCTATATGTATAGTTCAAGTATATTCAAGCATATACAGAAACTCCTACTTTGTAATCAGCAGCTCTTAAAATAGTTCACATTGCTTTGACATGGAATGGATTTATGTGAATAACACACAGAAACAGAGGGGTATTTGAATTGTTTCCTATTTCATTATAAAAATAGTGCAGAAATTCTATTCCCATTTCCATACAACTGGGGTCTTGTGTTTCCATTTTGTGGTTTCTGCAAATAGCTCCTTAGCTTAAGCAAAAATGGGCATATTTAGAAATATCCAGCCAAGAAAAGTAGGCCTCTCTTTTTTTTATGTGTAGAAGTCTCACTAGCTTCAAAAGGTGTTTGAGAAGCACAACGAATCCCCTTGTTAACTTTTTAAAGGTGTTTTCTTTTCATTAGACTTGCAAATCAGTCCACAGACATTGCTATCCCATAATTTTTTTCTGACCTGCCTCCCTATGTATCCTCAGGATAATCATTGGTTTACCACCTCAGTGAAAAAAACAGTGGGGAGAAGTGGGATGAAAAGGACCAACTTTCTTCCAGTTATCAAAAGCTCCTTTGATTGGTTGCCTGGATGAGACTTTTACTTACACTAGGCAATCAGGCGACTGGCTATTTATAACCTTCCTTAAAATCCCTTAGAATATATTTATACTGATTTGGTCAGTATGTGAATCCAGGCACATGAAGTATCTTTCTTTCTTTTTAATTTAGTATGAATAATTGTAATTAGAATGCATATAGTCAGAATAAATTAATCAGCATACATTACTCGAGTGATTATCAGTGCTTCCATTTTCTTAAAAAGTTGAATACTTTTAGAGTGTTCAGTGGATATCTTGTGTGGTAGGGTTAGTTTTCTCATTCACTTCCTCAGTGTAGAGACATTAATACAATTAACACTAAAGAATCAAAATTGCATCTGATTGTTCATGTCCCATAGCTACTCTAAAGTATGAGTTTATTCATACTAAGCACCAATGCCAACATGGTATGTAGAGGCAGATATGACTGTGCATCAAAGAAAACCTTAAATATTCAAATATATTTGTAATGTTATATAAAAAAGAGAGAAATGTTTTTGTTGGTGGTGGTTTGTTTTAGCTAAAGGGCAAGGAAGCAAGAAAGCTGATCCTTGAAGTATTCTAAGAAGAGGAATTGGAATACTCCATCCAGAATCCCATCGGGAATACCAATCATCTTATAATTAAATATCAGAATTAATGTTAGAATGCTGCAAATAATCTTTCTAAACTGCACTAAGGTTGCAGTCAGATATACACATTCTTGGGATTAACTCCACTGAACACAACAGGGTTTATATTCTCTAAAGGTACACAGCATAGGGCTTAATGTCTCCAATAGAATCCTATAGATGATTTCTCAGAAGTCATTCTCATAACATTCAATGATGTGTAAGATCACTGGTGCTTTTAAGAGGGATTTTTTGTATATATACCAGAGGGTATTAAAGCCAGCATGGCATAGTGTTGGACTAGGTGTTGGACTAGGATTCTGGAGGCCAGGGTTGGACTTGGACTCTGAAGGCCAGGGTTCAAATCCTGGTTCAGCCATATAAACCCACTGGATGATCTTGGGCAAGTTACACTATCTCACCTCAAAGAATGGCAATGGCAAACCCACTCTGAAGAAACTTGCCAAGAAAAACCCATGATAGATTCACCTTAGGGTTGCCATAAGTCAGAGATGAGTTGAAGTACACAACAACAACAATCATTAGTCAAAAATGGTATATAGTTCTTTTTTTAAACTACAGCGACAACAACACCTATATTGCTCTGACAACCAAAATTCCTGATCTTTGAAGGCTTAGTAATAACAACAAAGAAGCAAACGTACAAGCACTGTCACCCTATGCCTTTTGGAGGTTTAATGCCCACTAAAATGATGAAGACTTAGGTCCTTTACAGACTGGCAGAAATAATGCAGCTTGAGGCCACTTGAACTGTGCTGGCTCAGTGCTAAGGAATCATGGGAACTGTAGTGGCATAGTGTTATTGTGGCACCAGAGCTCTCTGACAGAGAAGGCTCAATGTCCCAGAAGAAATACAATTCCCATGATTCCCTAGCACTAGCACTAGTATTTTCAGTCATCTGAGATGCATTTGGAGAAAGTGATTTTCATTCCTTTGGAAACAATCCCCATCCCAACACATGCTTTTCCGTCACTCTCTGCATTTCTAATTGCTAATATGGGATAAAATAAGTAGCTAGGAAATACAAGCCTCCAAACCACATTTGGGGTTCCCCCACACACACACACATACACCGCTATAAAAAATAGAGCAAGAAGGGAAGGAAACAGCAGCCATGCTGGTAATCTTTACAGAATCTCTTCTTAGATGTCTTCACTTGGTGTGAAGTCAAGCTGTGCCTATGGTTCTGGTGTTCTCTTGGCCCTCAGAGGTAGAAAGGAAAGTGTCTCCTTCACACCTCCACACAAGAGGTGAGTTGGCAACACAGAGGTTATTCCTCCATCTCAGTTTCAAATTGAGCCAGCAGGGGGCAGAGAGACAGACTGGTGTGACTGACATGGAAGTCCAAGAGGTGATCAGGAACCCAGAGGGTGAAAGGGAAATCTCCTTCACAGGGAGAGGGAGAGCGTGCACACCTTTGGGTCTCCAAATGTGACTATGGGAAATTCAGTCTGGAAACCCAACCGGCCATTTCACAAAACCAAGAGCTGCTTCCCAAATGAAAAGAAAGTTGTAACAACAGAGATTTCCTTCTGAAATAGCTCAAGTCTTTTTTGCTTGAGACCAGCAGAAAAGGAGGCAAGCATGGAAAGATGGATCAATGCATACCCATCACTCAATTGCTTCAACAGATTCACTGGATGGGAGACTTTCACAAAGCAGGAGGTCACTGTGTCACTCCCAGGATAAGGGGAACTCCGCACATAGCCAAGACACAATAGAGACACCTCCCCACCTCCCCATCAGGCAGAAAGGGAAGCCTCACAAGGTGCAAAGCAGCTGGTCCCTTTGAGGTGACATGGTCGAGGGTGCTCCTACTCCTGTGACTCCCTCACCGCCTGCTGGAGGGCAGTCCAGCCACTGTTCTGCTGCAGCAAGAGTACTGTGCCTGGACTGACTACCTGCTATGGAAAGGAAGATTTCCCCTCAGGGAATCCCCTACTTAGCTGAGC
>CM034706.1:159934790-159947095 GCA_020142125.1 Phrynosoma platyrhinos | reverse complement strand
ATATCAAGAAAAATGGAGGACATTTGCTAACACTATCCCTGATGTTGTTTAATATATATATGAAGCTGCTAGCAGAGATCATTTGGTGTCATGGGGTGGGGTGTTATCAGTACGCTGATGACACCCAGATATATTTTTCCATGCCTTGGTCATTGGCTATGACCTCAGATGGCGTCTCTCCCCTTAATGACTGTCTTAAGTCAGTAATGGGCTGAATAAGGAAAAACAGATTGAGACTGTATCCAGATAAAATGGAGGTACTAACATTAGCGGCCCCTGAAACTAGGTATTGGGATACAATCTCCAGTCCTGGATGGGGTCACATTTTCTGTGAAGGACTGTGTCTGCAGCTTGGGGTACTCTAGATGACTAATCAGGTAAATGCAACGGTCAGGAGCTCCTACTATCAGCTTCGGCTGATTCACCAACTGTGCCCTGTCCTGGAAGTAAGGGACTTGGAAACTGTAGTGCATGTGCTGGTAACCTCTCATCTTGATTTCTGTAATACACTCTACATGAAGCTACCCTTGTGCTTAGTCCGGAAACTTCAGTTAGTACAGAATATGGCATCCAGGCTGGTCTCTGGTACATCTAGGAGAGACCATATATCACCTGTCCTAAAAACACTCCACTGGCTGCCGATCAATTTCCAGGCTCAGTACAAGGTGTTTGTTATTACCTTTAAAGCCCTACATGGCTTGGGTCCAACCTATCTTTGAGACCACCTCCTGCCATATAACCCAACCCACACACTCCGGTCCTCTGGGAGGAACTTGCTTCATCCTATTAAAACTAGGCTGTCTGCAACCTCACAGAGGGCCTTCTCAACAACTGCTCTCAGATTATGGAACGGCCTGCCGGATGAGATCCGTCATATTACCAGCTTAAACAGCTTTTAAAAAGCTGTGAAGTCGGATCTCTTCTGGCAGGCCTTTCCTGATTAGTTTTCCCGGCCTAAGGAGTGAGTTTATTCCTTCCCCCTACCCTCTGCTACACTATTGCTGGTTGTCTGCCTGCTATTATGACTCTTTCAGCTAGTTAATTGCCTGTTGTTCATTTATTTTATTTTATTTTTTGATGTTTAATACTATTTTAAGGGGTGCATGGGTTTTGGGACTGCATATTGTGGTGTTTTATTGTTGTAAATCACCCCGATTGCATCTGCAGAGGGGCGGGATATAAATTATTATTATTATTATTATTATTATTATTATTATTATTATTATTATTATTATTATGAATTCTCACTAGAATCCAAATGGACCATACTTTGGCTGTCATACTTTGCATGTGACATGTGACATGACTCATGGGGAGGGGGACCCCTGATAATGGTTAATAAAGTTGAAGGCAATAAGAAAAGATGAAGACTGTGGTACAGGAGTATTGATTCCATTAAAAAAGCCACAGCCCAAAGTTTTCAAGATCTAAGCAGGGCTTTAAAGGCAAAACATTTTGGAGGTCTCTTATTCATAGAGTCTCCATCAGCTGAAGCTAACCTGGAGGTAGTTAACAACAACAAACTGCTCTCTGAACCAGACCTGTGGCTGTGTGAACTGGGGTTGAAGACTTCTGGATGGTCCTTTAATCTGTACTTTCTACTTTTATTACTGTCATTATCAATGGAAAATTTATTATACTTTTGTGATTTATTTTGTTTTTGTTAGGGGGAAAGCAGACGACTGCTTCCCGGTCGCCGCGGGTCAGAGCGCCGGCGGAGCTCAGCCTCCGCACCCCTGCGCTCCTCCGGCAACTCTAAAAGGAGCTCCAAATTGGTGCTCCTTTTAGATGTCAGGGAAAGTGCGCCCTAAAAGCAGCAGGCACACTTTCCCTGACTCTTCCGCCGCAGCGCATGTGGTCGCTGCAGCGTGAGGTCATCCCCGGAGCACCGGCCGTGCGGAGGGCCAGCGACTCCGAGGGCGACCTCAGGAAGAGGAAGGGGCGCCACTCGTGTGGCTGCCCCTCCTCTTCAGGGCCTCGAAGACGACTCTATTAGTCATCTGCCGAGGCCCTTAGTGTGTTGGTTGTATTATTATTGCTTTTAGAAATTGGTTGTTATATCTGCACTTTTTATTAATTAAATCATCCTTTTTAAAAAAGTGTTTCTGGCCACTCTAGATATATTGTGCAGATGTCTGGGCTATTGCTGTTGCTATTAGGCATGAGTGACAAGGTAAGCAACTCCTATATTTGTTATTATATTCTACTATGCCTACTAAGTTACATATGTGTAACTGAGTAATGTCTTCTGGCTCAACCCCCAGCCCAGCCCACCTTAAGAACCAGGAGCTTCATTCTAACTCAGAGCCAGGTACAATGAGAATAATATTTCCATCCTGCTCCCACCAGTGAAAAAGGCTGTGAGGAGCTGCAACAGGATCCTGATTCTGATTGTTGCAGCCTTGCTTGCTTGTGTGTATGGGTGGGTGGGGTGTGGAAACTTCAGCTCTGTGTACAGATAGGAAGCTGAAAGGACCTCCTTCACCGAATCTACTTGATGGCTTTTAAGGTGGGCTGAGGTGGCATTTATGTAGTTTTACAATAACACATAAGTCAGGGGTAGGCAACCTTTTTGAGCCGGGGGCCGGGTTGCTGTCCCTCAGACAATTGGGGGGCTGAAGCACCAAAAATAAATAAATAAATAAATAAATAAATAAATAAATATAAAATAAAAAAAAATAAAAATATGCATGCATGCTCTCTCAGCCCCAGAAAAGCCATGGCAAAACCCCTCTGGAGATTTTGCCAAGAAAACCCCAAGAACAAGTAATAACAACAATAATATCATCATGGCAGGCAGTGGCAGTGGCAGGGGGTGGCAGCAGTGACAGCGGCAGCAGGACCGGCCTGGGACCGGTCCAAAGGCCTCAGGGGGCCGCATCCAGCCCCCGGGCCTTAGGTTGCCTATCCCTGACATATGTGATCATACAGAATACAAAGCAATTATGGATTCATAACTCTAGGTTACAAATCTGTAATCACAATACAAAATGCCAGCTAGTAATAGCAGCAGCAACAGGGAACTCCTAAATGTTATTGCTGGGGATGGAAAACTGATAACAAGATCAATATATTCTTCCTGTTCTGAATAGTTTAGCATTGCTACTCATATAAGATGGCTTACTGTATGATATCCTTTACTACGTTTTTAATTTCATTTTAGTATTTTATTTTTAACAAGTAGAAAATGGAGTTATATTTACAAAGCTAAGCAGTGTATAATTTGAGTAAGATTTTTTTCAGTGTTAGACTTTATATATTTTACCTACTCTCCTCTTTCTAAATAGTGATCTAAAGGGTTTTAAAAGGCTTTTAGAAATAATATTTACTTTTCAGGTGTGTTGTTTTTCCAAAAATCCAATTATTCCAAAGAATGTTATATATGTGCATATTGATATATGTTATGTATGGGCTAATTATTATATCATTATTGCTTGACAAATGAGTGATTTACAGTTATTCTTGCAGCCAGATGTGATATGAAATGTTAAGAAATGTTTGCAACTGTTAAAAAATTAGCATAGATGGTCTAACATGCAATACATGTCATAAATCCTTATGTCAACTAGCTTTCTAAGTTATATGTTGTTGTTTTGCTTGCTCAATCCCTAGATTGCTTCAGTTGTTAGATCTGTGAGGCCTTCATTTTGGTGGAAATACTGACTAAAGGTTGTTTGATATTAATTATGCTGCCTGTCATGTATGCAGATGAGTCCTTTGGTTACGTGTTTGTTGCTTTCTTGTACCCACACAGATGGGACATTGTTATATTTTCAGCCAAAGAAGGGAGGGCTAAGGAGTAGTGAATGGAAAATGTATTTCTCTGTCCTCCTCTTGACTGAAGAAGCTCATTGTGACTCTTCAACATTACTGTGTTTATAAACTCAAGACAAAAGTTTTACTTTTGATGGGCACTTACTGTTCAATCTAATGCATATTTATTCAGGGCTATATGGCCCACTGAGTTCAATGGGCCTGCTGAATAATCTTAACAATTACCTACAGACTACCAGTAATCCCAGTCTCCTTCAAATGCAAATAATGGATCATAACAAATAACAAAAATGAAATGAAAGGAGAAGCCTTTGGATCTGAGAAATCATTCTCAGTATTCATTAGAGAGTTAACAGGACTGAGTAAGAGGAACAGATCCTTCCTGGAAGGCTAGGAATTAATCTGATTTAGAATGAAGTTAAATCCCAGTTTCAAAATAAGTAAATAAAGATTCCCTTAAGAACTACTGTATGCAATTAAAAGGTGAAGGTGGAGATCTGAGGCACAATTTCCTATGAGTAAATCCATTAAAAGCAAGGGAAATTACACATCTAAGTATCCTTATGGTAGGCATTTAAGTAGAGTTACTTTCACTGAATTGGTTTTTTTGTGGGTTTTTCGGACTATGTGGCCATGTTCTAGAACAGGGGTAGGCAACCTTTCCCCTTTAAAGGCTGAGGGACTTCAGCTCCTAGAATCCCAGGAGCTATTGGCCAACATGGGACTATTGGCCAACATGGCTGAGGCTTCTGGGAGCTGAAGTCCCTCGGCCCTTAAAGGGGAAAGGTTGCCTACCCCTGTTCTAGAATATTTTATTCCTGATGTTTCACAAGCATCTGTGGCTGGAATCTTCAGAGCATGCTGGCATAGAAGGGAGTGGGGTATACATACTGTGCGTCCCTTGGTTGAGAGAAGGTGATTTACATGTTAATCTGTGTGTTGTTGAATGGCAAGGCATCAGGTGGGAGGATATGCAAAGAGGCATTGTGTCTATTTAATTAGCTATCCATCGTCTGCTGGTCAATTAATGATCATGGGGTTCAGAGGGGGGGGTAGCCATGGCAAGCCCTCTGAGCCCCATGATAGAAACAGCACCAAAAAAGCCCACAACATGGTTCTGATATCCCTTACTTCCACTTTCATCATTTGAAGCCACAGAGAAGAAGCTCTGGCCATGTTTTTGAACCATCTGAAGAACATCCACTCAAACATCCAATTCACCATGGAAAAAAGGAAAAGGAAGGAACATTGCCATTCTTGGATGTCCTGGTCATCTGCAAACTGAACCAACGTTTGGACCACACAGTATACAGAAAATGTACACACACTGACAGATACCTACACAAGAACTCCAATCATCACCCAGGACAAAAAAAAAAGTACAATAAAAACACTGGTAGACTAGGCAAAAGGGATCTGTGAACTCCACTTCCTAGAACATGAATTGAAGCATCTAGACTGAGCTCTACAGACTAATGGTTATTCCAGCTCAGACATCAGAAGGGCTGCCAAACTCAGAAAAACCCAGAGGAGTGAAGACTAACAACCACCCAAACAGAAGGTATTTCTACCATACATCAAAGGAGTCACAGACAGAATATGGAAAGTGGTGAGGAAACACAGCCTCCAAATGTTAATACAAATCTACCAAGAAAATCCAGCAAATGCTGCACTCAGTGAAGGACAGGAGAGATTCTCTCACAGACACAGAAGTTTACCACATACCATGCAGCATTGGACAAGTCTATATAGGGATCACCAAATGCAGTGTTCAAACACAAATCAAGGAACATGAGAGACACTGCAGACTGGGTCAGCAAGAGAAATCTGCAGCAGTAGAACACCTTATAAACCATCCTGGGCATAACATGCTATTAGAAAACACTGAAATTTTGCACCATGCCAACAACTATCAGGTCAGAATGAACAGGGAAGCCACTGAAATCCACAAACACCTAGACAATTTCAACAGGAATGAAGAAACACTTAAAGTAAACAAAGTCTGGCTACCAGTCCTGAAAAACACCAAAATCAAGACCCAACATGTGCAAATGAAAACCACCCAGGGTCAGAAGTTTTCCGAGCAGACAATGGATCACTAATTAAATAGACACAGACACTTGCATATCCTCCAACCCTGAGGCCTTGCCATTCAACAACAGAACAACACACAGATTAACATGTAAATTGATTAATGTAAATTAACATGTAAATGTTAAGGTACAGTAGGAACAGGTGGAAAGTTTGTTACAAAGGAAGGCGGAATCGATGTCTGAACGCTATCCTGCCTTCAATTCATTCTGTTTCCTGGAATTGATTGGAGAATGCACCAACCATTCCACAAAACCTTACCTTGCTCCTTTGCGATGCCAGGTTGGTCAGAAATAAAACTCAGATCATTGATGATCTTCTAGATGAAGATGCTGACCTGGCTTGCCTTACAGAGACCTGGCTGGGAGAAGGCAATGGCATAGGCTCTCCCTTCTGGGTACTCTGTCAGTGAGCATGTAAGGGGAAGTGGGTGAGGGGGCAGAGTGGCTCTGGTTCATAAGAATAACCTTACCTTGACCAGGATACCTGTCCAGAAAACAGTCCACTTTGAATGTATGTACCTGAGCCTGAGGACCAAGGATAGTTTGGGGATTCTGCTAGTATACTGTCCACCCCATTGTCTAGCAGACTCCCTAACTGAGCTGACATAACTGGTCTCAGAGTTGCTGTTGGAGTTGCCTAGACTTTTAGTGTTGGGCAACTTCAACATCCCACTTGAGACCAGTTTGTCAAATCTAACAGATGCAGCTCGGGAGTTCATGGAGTCCATGACAAACATGAGCCTATCCCAATTGGTCACCGGGTCCACACATTGTGCAGGTCATACTCTTGATGCGGTTTTCAGTACGGAACAGGAATATCCATGTCCGGAGGTAATAAAAATCTCTTCATTATGATGGATGGATCATTTTATGATCAAGGCTGAACGTAGACCCACTGTCCATCCTGTTGGGAGTGGAGGGCCCATTAGAATGGTCTGCCCTCAAAGGCTAATGGAACCAATTGGATTCCAGAAAGCCCTAGAGGGTTTAATGGTTGGTAACACCGGCGATTCTGTTGAAGCTTTGGTTAATACCTGGAACAATCTTGCTAAAGCTATCAACACAATTGCTCCCATGCATCCTTTCCAACCCACTTCTAATCACCAACCATGGTATACAGAAGAACTTAGGAAGATGAAGCAGGTTGGACAACAACTAGAGTATGTCTGGCAGAAAACTCAACTGTCACCTGACAGAATTCGTCATAGGAAATTTCTTTGCTCCTATAGAGAGGCAGTACATGCAGTGAAGAAATCTTTCTTCTCTGCACATATTGCGTCTGCAGACTCCCATCCAGGAGAGCTGTTTAGGGTGGTAAGGGAACTGACACAGGTTCCACCTGTGCAGAACCCATTACTTAACCCAAATGGCCTGCTGTGATGCGTTTAAAACTTTTTTGCAGATAAAATCTCTCAAATAAGAGCCAATTTGGACGCTGCTGTTACAGTAGAATCGATAGATGAGGTATCCAGCAACTCTGCTTATGAGATTATACTGGATCAGTTCCAACCAGTGAGTGCTGATGATGTGGACAAGCTCCTTGGTAGAGTGAGGAAGACACCTTGCCCTCTCAACCCTTACCCTTCGTGGCTGGCCATCCAGCAGGGAGATGCTTCGAGGATGTTCCTGCAGGACATCAACAATTCATCCCTTGTGGAAGGTCATGTTCCATCTTCCTTGAAGGAAGTGGTGATTAGTCCACTTCTGAAAAAAACTTCCCTTGACCCTCTGGAATGAACAGCTATAGGCCAGTCTCTTTGATACCTTTTTTGAGTAAGGTGATCGAGAGGGCTGTTGCTCTTCAGCTCCAAGCTGTCTTGGAGGAAACCGATTATCTGGATCCATTTCAAACTGGCTTTAGGACAGGTTATGGAGTGGAGACTGCCATGGTTGCCTTAGCTGATGACCTTCATCTGGACATCGACAGGGGTAGTGTGACCCTGTTAGTGCTACTGGACCTCTCAGTGGGCTTTGATATGATAGATCATGACATTCTCTTGGAGCGCCTGAGAGAATTAGGAAATGGAGGCATTGCATTGCAATGATTCCATTCCTTTCTCTCATGCAGATTCCACATGGTGATGTTCGGGGACAGTTGCTCAGCAAAAAAGGAGCTTAATTGTGGCATTCCTCGGGGTGCCATCCTGTATCCAATGCTATTTAACATATATATGAAGCCACTGGGAGAGATCATCCAGAAACATATTATCAGTATGCTGACGACACCCAAATATATTTCTCTATGTCTTGATCTACAGTTTTGACTACAGATGGTATGTCCCCTCTCAATGAATGTCTTAAAGTGGTAATGGAATGGATGAGGAAAAACAGATTGAAACTGAATCCAGGCAAAACGAAGGTACTAACAGTAACGGTCCTGAACCCAGGTATTGGGACACAATCTCCAGTCCTAGATGGGGTCACACTCTTCTCAAAGGACTGTGTTCACAGTCTGGGGGTGCTCCTGGATCCATTGCTTCAGATGACAAATCAGGTGAATGTGGTGGTCAGGAGCGCCTGCTATCAGCTTCAGCTGATACGCCAGCTACGCCCTTTCCTGGAGGTCAGGGACCTCAAAACCATGGTACATGTGCTGGTAACCTCTTGTCTTGATTTCTGCAATGCACTCTACATGGGACTACCCTTGTGCCTAGTTTGGAAACTTCATTTAGTACAGAATATGGCAGCCAGGCTGGTCTCAAGTAAAACCAGAAGAGACCATATAACACCTATTCTAAAATCGCTTCAATGGCTGCCTATCAGTTTCCAGGCACAATACAAGGTGTTGGTTATTACCTTTAAAGCCCTAAATGACTGGGTCCAACCTATCTTCAGGACTGCCTCCTTCCATATAATTCGCCCTATACACTCAGGTCCTCTGGGGAAAATGTATTGCAACCCATAAAAACTAGAATATCTGAAACAGCCCAGAGTACCTTTTCGGCTATTGCTCCCAGATTTTGGAACGGCCTGTTGGATGAGATCCATCACTTGACCACCTAAAACAGTTTTTAAAAAGCTGTTAAGATGGATCTCTTCTGGCAGGCCTTATCTGAGTAGGTAACCGGCCACAGAAAATAGTTATGCCTGTTCCTGATTTCCGCTGTAGCTTTCTCAAATTATTTGTGATTTGTAATTTTTAAGTATGTTTTTATATTTATTCTGTTTAATTGTATTTTAGGGGTGGACTGGGCTATTGGGGGATGGGATTGTTTGCTTTATCTTGTAAGCCATCTCGGTTGTATTTTACAAAGAGGCAGGATATAAATAAATTGTATTATTATTACTATTATTAATAATAAATTTCCTTCTCTCAACCAAGAGTTACACAGTGTGTGTGTGTGTATATCTCACTTCCATGCCAGCATTCTCTGAAGATGCCATCCACAGATGCTGGTGAAATGTCAGAAATAAAATCTTCTAGAACATGGCCACACAGCCTGAAAAACCCACCAAAAAAACTAACAAACATGGATGTCGGTTGTGAAAGCCTTCAACTTCACATTTTCCTGAATTATTTTAATTACATGGTATGTCATTTGTACCTCCTGATTTGTTAAATCCAGTAATCAGGTTGATGTTAGCAACAACACAATATGTATACTTGTAAGTATTCCTATGTCTCCATGCAAGGATGCTTCCCATAAGGGGCGGCAACAGTTACCTGTATTATCATAACATATGTCTTCATTCTCTGTCTCCACATCCTCAGCCACTAGCAAAAACATTCTGGCCACTGGTATTTGGCAGCTTTCATATTCTTGGGGTTGTGAATTTCTGCTGGGTTTTCTAATGTTTAAAGGAGCTATTGAAGGTGCAGGACACTGTCCCCAAAATAGTTCCAACTTTCTGATTTACCCCTTTAAAGTTTGGCCTAAAATCTATTGTGGATTCATTACAAAAGCCACCACTGATTATGGCATCACAGCACTGGTAAATAAGGCAAGATTTTACAAGCAAGAGATGGAAGACTCATTATGGAGCAACCTTTATTAGAGCCAACCCTGAGTTTCTCGTTATTTTCAATTTTGTAATATTTAAATATTAAATATTTAAACTATTTCAATGTTTGCAAATTTAAACATTTGTTTATTTATTTTAAAGCCAAAACATGCTGATATTACCAGCAGGATTAGCGGCTTATATAATCATGTATCCATTTTCTCTAGAATAAATATTTTGGTTTTGACCATTTCCCCCTTTTAAATAATTTGGTAGAAAATATTTTGTTTTCATCCATGTGGAATAAAATAAAACAAAACAAAAAGTGAATTCAATTGCATTGTCACTTATAGGTTCTCAGGTAATCAGATGGCTAAGCAAAGGAAGCTTGGGCAGCTGTCTTGAAATCTTTGGAATGTGTGTCCTTCAATTCAGAAGACCCAAGGCAAACTGTTCGAGGAAAAAGACATTATTTTTCTGGCTATCAGCATGGAGAAAGGCTAGACTTGCAAGGCTGATTACCAGCCCCAGTTTATTCTGAGGCTGAGGCTGCACAGTTGTATTCTGTGCAAATCCTTTTCTACTGCTTTGTAATATTACTATAAGGTCTTCTTTTACCCTACAGTTTGTTATCCATTTACCTGTAAATGCTATATGAAGAAATGAGATTTATTTACAGTAGTGGAAGTGTATCATTCCTCCAGAGATTTACAGAGGACATTTTCCAGCACCTATTATTCTTATGACCCATCTCCCTTCTGTACTTGATAGGGAAAAGGAAAAGTGCAACTTATTAATTCATTTCTGTGGTTGCTGCAGCAACTAGTCTGACTTCACACTCTATGGGCTGGAATTCATTGTGTTTGCTTTTTAGATGGACAAGCAGTGTTGGCCTAGGAATGAGGGCACTAAAGAAAATTCTGCCTTTGTGACTTTGTGAACAATGTAAGCCTTGTGTTCTGCAGTGGCACCAAAAACAGTGTCAGCAGAACAGGTAGAAGGAGGAAGGCAGAAAGTGATACACTCTCAGCACAGCACTTGGTGTTGTCTAGGTTGTGTGCTGAACAACTGGGTGGCTTTGAAGGTTACAGTCAAAAAGCAGTGGATGTGTGAGGTTACCTGTGCATTTGCTTTCAAAACATCTGATCAGGTACTGCATACAAAAAGTGGAAGACCACATATCTCTTTGATGATTTCATTCTTCAGGTGTCACACAGAGATTATGAAGATCAGATGTATGTTCCCTAGAAATCTCTGGCTCCTCCAGCCAGAGATTTCAGAAGTTGACCATGGAGTTGAGCTAGAGGACTAAGCGGTTCCTAGAAAAGTGTTCTCTCAGTTTTTTTAAAAAAGCATTCACAACTTTTATTTTTATTTATTTATATTTGTGGGTTTTCCACTTTTGTGGGGGGTGCCTCATGTGAATGTAGGGGGCAGAGTTTATTTGCTTTTTCGGCCTTGGAGCTATAATAGTAACTAATCACTTTTACAAAGTAACTTTCTAAGCTGTGTTAAATTCATATCTGTAAAAGGCAACTGTGGGATACAAGCAAATGAAAGAACTGTCTTGATGGATCATTCCAAAGATCTGTATAGTCCAGCAAAATTTCTAATGTCTCATCAAAGCTCACATGTAGCATATGTGGACTTCTAATTTTTTTTGCTTGCATTTATATCTTTTGGTATGGTCTGCTGGATATTAATAATAAATGAAAAGCTTGATTCTGCAGATGGAGGTTCCATTTCACCACATTGGTTAATTGCTGTTTATAAATATATAAATACTATGTCTAATAAAGCCATCTAAGCTAGAAGTGTCCATTGCCCCCTTCTTGTGACCATGAATTCCATAAGTTAATTTAAATGTGTTAATTTATGCATATACATAAGTGAATTCCTTAAGCTAATGGACACATACAGTGGAGCCTAATTATCCACAGATTTAAGCATCCACAGGCAGTAAGCCCCATTGTCTCCAATGGCAATGTGTGCATGCAGCCACGCTAGCAGATGTGCACATGTCGCACCACCATTAGGGAAAACGGGACTTGAGGTCCCACTTTTTTGGTATCTGCAGCAGTGTCCATAACGGATCCCTCATGATTACCTAAGTCCAACTATATAAAATATTTAGATGAAAGGTGGGCAACAGTGCAGGGGCTGGCACCCAAGTTTCCACCCCTCTAACACACTCCCAGAGCCAGCATACACTCTTGAACATCCAAAAATACTTTCTTTCCTCTATGTTTCCCCTCACAGATAGTGACTAGAAGTGATGTCGTGTCACTTTCCATTGTTATTTCATAAGGAAAACAGAGTGGAAAGTGGACATTTGAGAAGGAACGGGTGTGTATTTTTTTTTATAGCAATAGCAAGTACATTTCTATACTGCTTACTGATGTACTAAGCAGTTTACAAAGTGTAAGCTGTTTGCCTCCAAAAAGCTGTGTACTCATTTTAGTGACCTCAAAAGGATGCCAGGTTGAGTCGACCCAG
>CM034706.1:159856254-159870895 GCA_020142125.1 Phrynosoma platyrhinos | reverse complement strand
CAGAAACTGGCCTGGAGAGCCTCCTCCTCCTCCCCTGTCCTGGCCGAACCTGCTGTTTGTCTGCCCCAAACATGTTTTTCAAAGTCTTCCCACAGGAAAATTTGCCCATACATCTTTTACATTTCAGGTCTGACTGTATGTCCCATTAAGCATTTCTCTGACAACTGTTACCTTCCCACCAAAGTGGTACCTATTTATCTACTTGCACTTTTACATGCTTTCAAACTGCTAGGTTGGCAGAAGCTGGGACAGTGATGAGACCTCACACTGTTACATGGCACCTGGGCCTCAAGCTACTGAGTTGCTGATCTTCTGTCATCATAGTCAGTGTCTTTACTGCTTAGCCACTTCATCCCACTTCTATCATGTACCTCCATATATTTCCTCTTCCCAACAGAAGAGTATTCTCTCATATTTACATGCAGTGACACTGGGATTGGGGGAAGGTTGGTGAAGCTCACCACCTTTCTCCAATTCCATCACTGGAGCTGCATATGTCCTTAGATTTCTATTAAGCAAATCACACACAATTCACTGTTCATAGAGATATGTGGAGTGAAATCCAAAGAAGAGGCATATGAATAGCATATTTGTGTGTTTTCATGTGCATGTAGTAAAGGATGAAAGCATTAACCACATTATCTGGCAGATATGCCACAAAGAACATGCACTGTTGGTGAACTGCTGATGAGTTTTAAAAGCAGTGTTTCTTTTCATGGTAGGAGATGTAAGCAGGTTCTGTTAAATATGCACAGTTATCCTTTCTTTGGATCATGGCCTTGGTTTTTAATCCAGGAAAAAATTAGCACATGCTCACTGAATGCACATCAGGAATTACTATCTATCTCAAAGCTTAAAAATTACTTGCCTTCAAGAGTTCATTGATGTAAAGGTAAATGTGACTGTCCAATTTTACATGTAGGAAACCCAGTGCTAAAGTGTCTGTTCTTGCCATTCTGTTGAGGGAAGCCCTCTGCTGATAAGTTTCTTGGATGCCATCCTAAGTGCTATGAGTCTAGGGGTTGCAGACTGCCAGAAAAAGTGCAAATTCAGTCCACTTTTAGGGTTAGGGTTAGGGTTAGGGAATCATAGGAAGTTTATTGTGGCACTAGAGCTCTCTGACAGAGAAGGCTCAATGTCTCAGAAAAAAACAACAATTCCCATGATTTCCTAGCTCTAACCCTAACCCTAAAAGTGGACTGAATTTGCACTATTTGTGACAGTCTGCAACCCCCAGTGCCCCTGGGGTATCCTGGGCCCAAATTTTCTCTAAATTCACCTCTTACCCACTTTCTTTTGCTGTGGGTTTTCAGCTCTTGCAGTGAATGATAGGGTCTGGCTTTCCACTCAATCCCTATTCATCACCTGGCAGTGCAGGTGAAATCAGAATGAGGCACCCAACCATGCTATCAACACAACATGCCTAGTTCTGACATCAGAGTGATTTGCACATACAGTGGTGGCCCCAGAAAGCTTGCAGGAACCACAAATGAAGGCAGCTGCTGTTGTCGCTGCAAAGAGAGCTGAAATACACAGCAAAAGGTGAGTATGGGATAGGAGGAGGAAGACCCAAACTGGGTGCGGATACCATGAAGACAGTATGCAAGCAATTCAGGATTCAAGCAAGATGCAGTGATCCCAAGGAGAATTAGGGGCATCTTGTCTATGTAAACAAGCCCTTAGTGGTCCAATCCAGTGTAGAATTTATTTCAAAAGTAGATATGAATCATGGGCAAATTTTATCTCAGGCATAATGCTCCATGGAACAGAGTGGAGAGATATCAGCCACAATAGTTTATATGCCAGTAGGTTACTATTTGGATGGGAGACCACCAAGAAATACCAGGTGCTATGTTTCAGCAGAAGCCAATATTTCAGCAGAAGGCAATGGCAAACAAACCACTTCTGACTATTCTTTGCCCAAGAAAACCCCACAGAATTCATTGGGTTACCATAAGTTGAAAACTGACTTGAAGGTGCACACACACAATAGTAAAGAGTTGAAGAACAATGAAGTGTAGTAGCAAAGTAGTTGAGCATCTCACTCTGAAAATATTGAGGAAGGAGTCCAGTGACAGCTGATCCCAACTTGACTGATGGAAGAACCCTTAATGCCTGTCTCTACCACTTTCTAGTAGCTAATGGTGCTACTTTACTCCCTTAAATCTAGCAGACTCTGCTGATGACAGGGAATGTAGCCAAGATAAAGTGGCAGACATGCCAAATATCCTGTGACTGTAATAAGGCACAAGCTGAATCCTCCAAAGCAGCTGCCCAACATAGTAATCAATGTTATGGTATAACATCATATATCAAAATTATATGCTTTAGAAGAACACACATATGCTTTATTCAAACCCACATTGCAAGACTAGCCTAAGTTTATTTTCTGATCCACATTATTTTGCACTGCACTGAATAGCAGGAAGGAAATAAAGGATTGTCTGTATTATTTATACTTAAAAGATGTATGTGTGTGTCTGTGTCTGTGTATTTGTATACAGCATATATAACTGAAGTCAGCAATCTTGCCACTGTATTAATAGAATTCTGAGCATTCCATGGTCATAAGACAGATCAGCAACATGTCTGTTTTTGCTAAAAATGCAGAGTGTGATTTCAAGGCTACTCCCCCCCCACACACACACACAAAAGTGAATTTTTGATTATCTAGGAAGCAGGATGTGCTTTTTTAAAAGAATAACCTTTTGAGGAAAAATATCACTGAGAAGGTCCCCACAATTTCAATTTCTAGACCAAATCAGGTTTATCAGGACAGTGAGCTCAGTGACAGATTTCTCTCTCTCACTCTCAAACTATATTGTCAGGCCAGAAATGGATCAGAAAATAATAAGAAGCTTCACCAGGATGACCAAAAATAACTGGGGGAGTTGTAGTCTGTAACATCTGGAGGACAAAGGGTACCCTGTTTCAGTCATAAGGCCTTGCCACTTTTATATTTGAAAATGGGAATATTTGCTCATAACATCGAAACCAATTATTCTTCCTCTAGTGTCCCTGAAAACAGGCTTTATATATGGGATCAGGTCGTGGGATCATACATTTGCTCCTTTAGCAAAGTGATTCCCCAAACTTGATCCAGATGTTTTGGGCTTCAGCACATATACTGTATTATATGCATTCTGAGGTTTACCAGCATATGTGTGTCCTACCTGATCTCTTTCTGGGGTAGATGGCTTGAGTGCATTTGGCTTACATAGGATGAAGCAATACACACATGTATATCCCAAGTCATATATTATATTCTACATTAAAACAAACACATTGTGAATGGAGTTCCCTTAACTTTCTATCATCACTGGAAGTTTGTGCATCCAAATATCTGAATGCCCCATCACTTGTAACACAAGGCAGAAGAATAAATTAATGAAGGATTCCCCTAGCCCATATCATTTTTGTTTGTTATGGCTATTAAATTTATGAATGAAATATTAAGATTGGAATCCCATTGGTGGACTATGCTAGCAGCTGTACTTTCCTCCATTATTGTGCCATGGTTGTGAGGAAGGAAAGAAAAAGGACAAAATCCTAGCAGTTAATCCTAGCTTGGTACCATCAAATTAAGTGTTGAATGGTGAATCAACACATAAGTACATTCCATGGATTCAATATGTCTGCTCTAATTGGGACAACAGTAGGATTCAGGCCAAACTCTGCAGTCTTTGAGCAGCCTAAAGCACTACATGTTTCTTCATTTCTTCAGGGCTGCTTCCATCACCATCACCTATACTGTCCTGATTAGCTGCTGTAGTTCACCAACAGGATTCAAGGCTTAATGACCTATATGGAACACTGGCATATCTCTGTATTGTTTCTCATAGTATATAGAAGGCCTTGAACAATTAATCTAAATGGAAAGTTATCTGAAAAACAGGGTTGCCAGACTGAGGACTATAGACAGTGCCTGTACCTTGAATGGTTGTATAGAAGAGGGAATTTCAGTAAGTGGTTGCTTGTCATGCTACTAAATAACAAGCAACATCTGCTGAAACTGCTTCTTCTACATAACTGTCCAAGGCACAAGGGCCATCTCAGATTTTCTCTTTGGCAACCCTAAGGGAGAAGTCAATTGCTTTCCTCCATGAGGATAGTTTTTAAGAAGTATTGGGGCATGGACCATATCTTACATTGTCAGAAGTAATTTTCAACAATGCTGTCATCTGTGTTTCCTTTTATAGTGTTATGTTTAATATTTTGAATGATGGCTTTCAACCAATAGTGAACTGGATCCCCATGAAAAAATATTTGTGGATGCATTTGATATTCGATGGCAGCAATGCATTGCTATATAGCAATAGCTTCCCCCCCCCCCCCCCCCCCCCCCCGCACATTATTGGCTTCGCCTACAAACACACACTCATTACACACATACCCCTAAGCACTTACCAGCATAAGCCACTTTAAACCAAGCTGGCTTTTCATTCCTATTAAGTTTTAGATGCATTAGTATTTCATAAAAGATAGAAAGATTGCTTTTGTCAGATGTACTGACAAAACACACAGCCAAATTACCTGTGGTAATCTACTTTCATTCTCACACCAAATATGTTATGCTGGCTAGTGGAATCTATGTTCTTTGTCAAGCAAAATAGTAAGAAAATTATCCAGCACAAAGGTTTTAAAGTTACATTTAAAACTCTCTGTAACTTCTTCTTACATAGATCATGCTGAATGAGGATGCTGGCAGTTGTATTCCAACACATCTGGAAGTCACTCCACCAGCTGGAAGAACTCTGCCTTATGTTATCTTTTGGCTGTCATCTCCTGATACCCTCCCTTTCAGTGATTCTCATGGCTGTAACTCTATCACCTGATGAGACTTTAAATGGCTCATTTATCAGTTCTCTTTTGCTGCTCCCAATGTCTTTAACTCCATCCCTCAATGTGTATATGATGACCTCTCTTTCTCTCCTTCAAGCTGTAAAACCTTCATAAAAAATCTTTGTATTGTTTTAAATTGTGTTTATTTGTAAATTGCCTCTGGAGCCTTTGTGGGCTCTGACACAATACAGAAATACTTTAAATAAATAATATCTAGCACCACTGCAAATTACCCTCAGCAGTTTATTTTCATGTACTTCTCCCAGCTTCCCAGATGGTGGCAGCAGTACTGTAATTTATGCTGAGTTCTAATTTATAGTTTGGCATAGATCCAGACTATCTGAACGACTGTATCTCCCAGTATGGGCATGTCTGAATTTTGGGATTGTCAGGGGTGGATTTTCTCTCAGTCCCACCATCATCACTGGAACATTTTTATGAGGATGTGGGGAGAGAGCCTTCTCAGTGGTTGCCTCCAGATTGTGGAATACCCTCCTATGAGAAGCTAAGTTTTAATGTTAATTATCTATCTTTTAACAGCATTTTTAAAAACTTGAATCACGGGGAAGGGAGGGAGGAAGGAAGGGAGGGAGGGAGGGAGGACATTAAATGGTAATATGACATCAGGGCAAATTAAAATAGTATCTTTCAGATCCTGCTACACTACCAGGGTTTGTGTGTGAGCACATGCATGAAAAGCAGGCTTCATTGTAACACTGGGTCTTGCTGGAGTTTAGCTTCTGAGAATTACCTACAGTGGATGAGTGGTTGTTGGAATTAATTGAAATGACAGATATGGACAGATTAACAGCTTTACTAAACCAAAAAGATTTAGTGAAGGTCGATAAGGAATGGTCACCAGTTGTAGAATATAGTAATAAAAGATGGCAATGAAAAAGCAAGTAGAACTATGGGAATGATAAGAAAATTAGGTTTTAAAAAAGGAGATAATATTGTAATTAAATACAATGTATGGGAATGGTTAATTACTTTTTGAAAGAGAGCTTGTGAAGACACACCCAATTAAAGGTGGTGGCAAATATGGGTGTGCAACACCAGTACCCTCGTGAGATCAAACTCTTTTACCCAAAAAGGCTCCAATGCTAAAAGTAAAGTCCAAAAGGGGGAAAATTATTTTGAAGAATAAAAGAAAAGGGTTTCTCCTTCCCAGCTCTAACAGGCTAGGTTTCAGCAATCTTCAGTGTTGTCATCTCTCTGGGTTTGATCTTGATTTGATCTCCTACTCAATGAAGCTGGTGCAGGGTCTTTCAGCTTCTGGTGCTCTTGTCTTCTTTGTTGTTGATGTTCAATTTAATTAATTGTTTTTGGTAACTAATCTAGTTAAATGGTAAGTAAATTGGCTAAAAGGTGTAAGAAATGCCCTTTCCGTCTGTCTGTGTCTGTTTGCCACCAAACAGATAAAGCCAAGCCTGCCTAAGAAAAAACTAAAAATCCCAAGCTGAAGCAGAGCTTGCTGGGAAGGGGTAAACCAAAAACTAGAAAAATGCAGGGGATTCCTACAGCTCCTCCCACAAACAAAGGGGGGATGCAGACCAGGGCGTCGGGGATGCCCTGGTCCGGAGCACCACGGGACCGCAGCCTCTGCACCGCGGCGCTCCTGCGGCGACCCTAAAAGGAGCGCCAAATTGGCGCTCCTTTTAGAAGTCAGGGAAAGTGCACCCTAAACACGTAGGGCACACTTTCCCTGACTTTTCCGCCGCAGCATGTGCGGTCACTGCAGCGGGAGGTTGCCCTGGGAGTGCCGGCCGTGCGGAGGGCCGGCAGCTCTGAGGGCAACCTCAGGAAGAGGAAGGGGTGCTGCTCGTGTGGCTGCCCCTACTCTTCCGTGCCTCCAAGACGACCCAATTAGTCGTCTGCCGAGGCCCTAATACAATGGAACATTCTATGCTCAAACATACTAAACTGAAATGAAGGAAAATGCAGGGGAGAATTTAAACAGTCCAGGCTGGGCATCACAAAGCTTCTATTAAAATATCAGAGACAGAAAAAGACTTAAGGGGAAATCAGGGAAAATAATAAATGAAGGTATTTATTATCAAAGGAACTTTGGAAGTATTGTCATGTAAGATGATGAGCTGATTATATTTGAAACTTAGATTGTATAAATGTATTTTCAGATGTTTATATAGTATAAATAAAATTTTTAAAATCCCAAAAATCCCTGCTTTGAGAATTGTCAATATGCGGAACCATGCTGTTGTGTCCTCCTTTTGGGAAGAGGATGGGAGTCTTGTCAAGTATTCTGACAGTGGGGTTGTTACAACTGAGCAGGGGATTAATTTGATCAATTGGCTGGGGAAAGAGTCATGGAAGACAATTTGTGAGTGGAAAATTGCAAAAGGTCACTGGGGGTGTGTGTGGAAGGATACAAAAGTCCTCACTTCACTTGGAGGATAGTATTGCTACTCAGACTGCTGAAAAGTCCTAGAGCAATGTAGACAAGGCTATAAAGCACCGAGTTGAAGCAACCAAGAGCCTATGGAGAAAGAAAGGAACTGCTGCTATCAGGCTGCTGTTAAAATGGACTAAAGACTGGACTAAACACCTGTGGGACTGGAGTCAACTCTTACTGTGCTCCGGGTAGTAGGGAATGACCAAAGGCAGGGACTGTGCCTAAATTAAGACCCTTCGTAAAATGTTGAGACCTTGGTTTAAAATCTAGTTTTGAAATACGAATGTAATTGCCACTCTGTGATAGTGTTTCATCATATTATTGGTAATTGATATATGTGGTTTATTTGGTTAAAATTCACCAGTGTTTGAATAGGGAATGGTTTTACTTTGTTACTTTATAAACTGAAATTTTAATTATGATATGCCATCCACAGAGTTTGACGACAATGGCGGAAATGTAGTTTGGGGTGACAGGATGTCAGAATTTATAGATGTCAGAATCTATAGAATCTGTCATGTGTTTATATGCTTGTTTATGCTGAGATATGAAGATGTTCTGATTTGTATTTGGTGGGTTAAACTGTCAAGACAGTTTGATAAAATGGTTTAACGTTAAAATTCCATTGGGAGATGGGAAGCTGTTAGAAGGCTGTCATGGGAACAGGCTGGAGTATGGGGGTGGAGTTTATTGATTCAACTGCCTTTATTATGTTGTGTGTGTGTGTGTGTCATGAGGATCTTCACTTCTGACCAAGAAGCAGTTCTGACAGTTGCTGTTTTTTATGTCTGCAATAAAAGCCTTTTGTTTTCACATACAAAGCTTGAGTGAGCATTTGAAACCTGAACTGTTGGTTCTGACACAATTACTGAATTTGAGTTAGCACCTATGTCAACAGAGTCAATTGGGACAGTGGGTCCTCCCTTATTGTGACTACCAGTAGGGATCAGGCCCTAAATACCTAAACCAAAGAGGGAATTACCTATGCTGATAGCAACTCAGGACTGCTGGACTTCTCAGTAGCTTTTAATATCAATCATTTTGCCTTTCTCAGCTGGCTGGCTATGATCAGAACACACACTTGTATGACATGCCATCTTCTCATCCACCATTATCACCACTGCCAGTACCATGGCTATCATCATCATCATCTCTTTAATGGATATTTAGAAAGATTGATGGTTTATTAGAATTGGCTTATTGCATTAAGGCATGTGCAACTACAATAGTCCAGAGGCCATTTTTCTGCTCAAAGAGGTTGTTTCAGCAGGCCTTTGAAGATGGACTACTCAAGAGAAACGGGTCTTGCATAATGTGTCATGTGGGAAGCACTCTATAAATATTTTAAATAAATGATAAGTTTTTATTTATTACTCATGATTATTATTTATTTTTATTTTTATTCTACTTTTCTCTTTTCAATAAGTTATGTTTCTTTTAACTCTTTTAAGCTCCCTCAAGTCTCAGACTAGGGAAAATGCTGAAATTAATTAATTAATTAATTAATACCTGCCAGGATCAGCACAGTCAGAAAAGCTTGGGAGGTGGTGGACCCCAGCAAATATATCAAAAATAATGGAAAACAATACATTTAGTTTATGTTGAACAGTGTGTTGAAAAGGTGAACATCTTGTTCCAGGAGGCTTCCAGAAGAAGGCTTTGTTCCCTAGAAAAAGAGCACTCTGGGTAACCAGAGGTGAGGGCCACAGTACCAGCCTTGGAGGATTTATATAGCCCAAGGGCTACATTTTGCCCACCTCTGCTGTAAAGGAAATTGTTGCAGTTTGGCAAGCATTTTCCAGTCATTGAAAAACTCCGTGTTTTTTGTTGTTATTGAGTTGCTATCATTTTAGTCTGTATACACAGTACTGCATGATAATTTCTGGAATGGTAGTACTAAACTTTAAAGAATAAAAGACTATACATTTAAGAATCAGCCTGTGTATGTAACATTACCACCTGGGGCTATATGTCTCAACAATCCTTTGGTGAAATGAAACAGAAGAACAAGGCAGAGACCCCTTTATTTGCAGGTTTTGTGTAAGGTGAAGGGAAGTTGGTTTGGAAATGTCTTAAAAACCTTTCTCTGAATAATAACACCCAGGCCTTGCAAATATGTCTTCTCAGAATAATGGGAAAGATTCTTTGTCCAAAGCGAAAGTTCCTGCCAAATATGTTTGCAAGGGCAGAGACTGAAGGGGTAAATAAAGGTTTTAATTTTTTTATGGGAATTATTATTTCGAAACTATTGGATGAGATTATGATATCAGATGGCAGAAAGTATTTGGTTTGTAAACCACAGGGGTTATAGTCGAGAATATTACTGTACATTTTTTCTTTGTTTTCTGTTATTATTCTGTTAGTCACAGTAAGTGGAAAGATTTATTTTTCACTATAGGGCTTGGCATACAGTAGCTGTTTGGCTAACTATTGGCATATGTCCCTGCATGCCTTGCCCAAAAGATGACCTATAGACTAAACAGAATATTTGGAATGTGGAACTATTGTTATTCTTAGATGAATCCAAAAATTTGATGTTTTTTTTTTAAAAAAAAAAGCAGTTGCATTAATGTGAAGCCATCTAGATGCTCTTATTCATTTTTCCCTATTCAGTTATCTCTGTGATTTTATTTGGAAATGGACATTGTGATTTCTGCTAACTTGCATAGTAAAATCCTGTAGGCAGCATTGTTAGTTATAAGCAGGCTCTGTTGTGTATCTCTATCAGAGAACTGGGATCTGTCAATCCTTTGTGGAAATGAAGAGCCATAATGTAAAAAGAACCTGTGTCATAGGCATAGTCTAATCCCCTCTGGACTTTAAGGATTTTTAATTGGAGTTTGAACTAAACGTTTGTTTTTATAAAACAGTTTTAACTTCCAGATTTCCTAGAAAACACCATATGAGTCCTTGGATGGTTTTTTCATGTGTGAAGTTGGACAATGTTTCTAAAAGTGGTTCCATTGGAATGTTCTCATTTGTGCCAACAATAATGAACAAAGTCAAAATAAATCTAGGGCTGAATCTACACTGCATAATTAATGCAGTTTGACCCTGCTTTAACTGCCACGGCTCAATGCTAGGGAATTCTGAGGTTTGTAGTTTTGTGAGATATTTAGCTTTCTCTGTCAGAGAGCTCTGGTGCCACAACAAACTACAAATTCCAGGATTCCATTGAATGGAGCCATGACAGTTCAAGTGGTCTCCAACTGCATTAATTATGCAGTGTGGCAGCAGCCTAAGAATACTACAAAAGCTGTGTGTATATGGATGCTTTAAATAGAAAGCAGCGGTCTGGATTATGCAAGAACTGTGTGAGGCTTATTTCATTCATAATTTTGAAATATAGTTTTAACCTCAGATTTTCCAAAGGTGACCTCCATGACTAAAAAAACTGCATGGACTATCAAAATCACAGGTGAAATCTTGAAACAGTGGTACTGAGCAGATCGGCCAGGATAGCATGTGCCAAGCTGGTGCTATCCTGCTCTGGGTCTGAACCTGGGTTGGTCCCTTTGACAGTGTGGGTATGGGCAGATGTTTACATGCCCACCCAGAGCTGCACCACAGACCTGCTACCACCATGTACCCCTTACCCCTTTGCCATTTCTGCTACTGAGAAGACCCTCATTACTGTGTCTGTTGTGGAAATAGGGCACCTGGCTGAACCCACATATCTTATTTCCACATCAGATGTGGAAACAATGGTCTTCTCATTTGTGGCAACAGTAGAGGGAGGTAAAGGGCATTCAGGACCATCTGATCTGCTGAGGTTTATCACAGAGTTTCCATAAAAATCTGTGGCAAATGGTGGGTCATTTTGACCCATGCTAAGGCCCCTTTGACCTAGGATCAGGCTAGATCCACTATATCTGTATCCAGTGTGCCCAATCCCAGCCCTGGGGCTAATGACCTGTCATCCAAACAGGACGACATGATACGAGGGGCAACACAGGCCTTTTGGCCCATGTGGACAGTCCCTATGGCCCCATGAACTTTAGTGTGATTGCTTAAGATAGTGATAAATTTGCAGTGATAGGGTACCCCTTTATTACATATTCAAAAAAAAAAAAAAAGATTCATCACCTTACAAATCCACTCCCAAAAAAAGAGAAAAAAAGGGGAAAGGAAATGAGCTATATATAACCACCACTCTCCATTAGTAGTGTTGGACAGAAGTTTTCTCCATTTCAAAATGTGAAGTTTGGTGCAAGTTATTAGATTATTCTACAAACTACTAAAGGTGCTCCAGTCTCAACAGAGCAACTAGAACTGTACAATGAAAACTGTGAAATCCCTTTGGAATTCCATTCTCTGAATTTTGCAATAGGAGTCTTTGCCAATCAAAATGAATGTGAACAAAATCTGCACATTAGGGGAAAGCTGCACACAAAAATATTAGTGGAAATAATGTTCATACTGTTCATAAATGTATTACATTAGGATGATTGCTTGCAAAATCTATATATCACATTCAATGGCATTCAGCAATATCTGAATAAGGAAAAATATGCACAAAAATGCATGCACATTTGCATGTGCATTTTCAAAAATAAAATTTTTAAACTTCAGATTGAACCAAAGTTAAGACTGTGAAAATGAGGTGAGAGCGATGACAATTGACAGATTTATGTATCTCTACTTCTCACCACACAAAGAAGGCAAAGAATAAAGGCCCATTTCTGCATCATGTATCAAAGATGGTATAAAACAGACAATTCAAGTATTTCCTTCCCTACCTGACAAGAAAAATCCAGAGACAGGTTCACACAGGTTTGTTCACAATATCTCAGAAGAAAAAGAACCCGAGGCTCTTTTGGTAAAGTAGCATCTGCAGCTTGAACAGTGCCGCAGTAGAAGAGCATAGTCTTAGAAGATCTTTTGTTTTTCCTTCTCCAACACACTGCACAACATACCTTTTTCACTGAAAGTGTGAACTGTAGAAGAGATTTAACATTAGGTACCAGGGAAGTAATTTCATTCTTAAAGGAAAGTATGAGTAATTTCAACAGTTTTCTTACTGATATAAGAGAGTCTTTGAATACAGTTTTCAGAAACTGTATTCACTTATTCTGTGAAAATTGATACATTGTGTGTGTGTGTGTGTGTGTGTTTGTGTGTGCAGGAAATAGCATTTTGTACAAAGAAAATAACATTATGTATTTTTTGTTTTGCTTCATAGAAACTGCTGTTTTCTTCACAAAAAACCAACTGCAAATTTTGAGTAGAAAAAACGTTGAACTGCAAGATTTTTGTCACTCCAGTTTTCCAATATTCAAGAAACACATATTTTGACTTTTTTCAAATATTATCAAAGATTCTTTGATTGGATGTGAAAATCTCTCCATGAGATGTTTGGTTGAGTCACTCTCTCCTTTCTTTTGGCTTTCAGGTAAAGAATTTTACTCAGGGAGGCTTTTAGATAATCATTTATGTGGCAGAAATGACTTTTAATGGGGTTATATTTTTATTATTTATCTTTTACTGTGTTTTACTTTTGTCCTATTTTATTTTAACTTTGTGCTTTAACTTAATTGTTTTTATTTATTTATTTATTTATTTATTTATTTATTTTTAGAAGCCTTTCATCCAAGTAATTTTTAAATAGTACCATGTATTTTGAAGCTTGTAAGCCACATTGGATCCTGTACAAGGATAAAGGCAGGTTAGAAATAAAATATTAAGAATAATTTCTGCAATTCATGACAATGTTGTAGCATCGGCTTTCCCACCACTTGAAGTGCCTATCTCCTTCTTCCCATCTGGCTCAGTGTTGTTTTGCTTTTATTCACATCATTCAAATCTACCAGTGTCCCTTTCCTGTAGGAAAATTGTCAAGAGATCAAGATATTATTGAAATTTGTAACCTATTATTATGGCAGTATTAAAAGATAGTAGAGGGAAGACATAAATGACTATAGAATAATGACAAAAATACATTCTACTTTGGGATCCATTTTTCAAAATATTATTGTTTTTATGTGGAAGACACAGGCTTCCAAAAGACTCATGTGGATGTTCCTATACTGTTTACAGGGGTGGGGTGAGATTAGAGAAGACCACCCATTGGCCATGTGATACAGGATGAGCATTTTTATTTGGAAATCCCAAGTGCTCTAAAATCTAAAACCTTTTGAGTGGCAAAGACTCCTATTGCAAAACCTTGAGGTTTCTATTTTGGAATAGTTTGGATTTTGCTATACACAAGTACTATGTACCTTTATCTGCAACACAGGAGAGAGATGTGAGGCTGGAGAGACATGCGAGAGACATGTTTCTTTCTTCTTTTCCCCAACAGCCAGCCACCCTCGTACTAGACTCAATTTTTTCCTTACCTCAGTGTGCTTGCATCCCAGGGTGACAGTGACAATGCAGTCATTTCCCATCATTCCTGCTATAGAGAAAGTTACTGGCAAGCTCAAAACTAGCCCTCATCCCAGTCATTATTGTTGTCCTCTTCTTTCTCCCCTACCTCTTTTGTTATCAGCACTGAGCTGCTGATTGTTGCTGCCTCTGCTTACATTCACTTCAAGGCTTCATTCACACTATGTTTTAAACCAGTTTGCAAATCTGATTAAACTGGCTTATTTGTGCCTTGAGTTAACACTCGATTGTGATCAAGCTGAATTGGGGTGAATTGACATACATCTTCCTGAACTGGTTCTTTTGAAGATTGATCTTTCAGAGATTCTTTTGAAAAGAACCAGTTTGCAACCATACTGAACTAATGTGAACACATTTCCAATCACATTCGGGTCACCCAGGGAGGGAGAGTCAATGGGCAAAGGGTGGACAAAGGGGTGGTACCCATCCCACCACAGTTTTTTGCTAGGCCACCATTCCCCCCAGCACTACTGTGGGCTGTTGTGGGGCTATTGCCCCCATAGAAAGAATCCTGCACCATCTCAACTTCTAGCAACCCATTTCCCCAAACAGAGGGAAAGTTGAGGAGAGAGGTATCCCTCCTCAATATGACATCCCTTCAAATATTTAAACAGGGCTATCATATCACCTCTTAACCTTCCCTTCTCCAGGCTAAACATACCCAGTTTCCTAAGTCATTCCTCATAGGGCATGGTTTCCAGACCCTTCACCATTTTAGTCGCCCTTCTCTGGACATGCTCCAGTTTTTCAACATCCTTTTTGAATTGTGGTGCCCACAACTGGACACAGTATTCCAGGTGGGGCTGACCAAAGCAGAATAAAGTGGCACCAAAGCAGAATACAGTGCCCTTGATCTAGATACTATACTTCTATTGATGCAGTCTAAAATCACATTGGCATTTAGCTGCTGCATCACACTGTTAACTCATGTTCAACTTGGACTACTAGGAGTCTACTAGGACTCCTAGATCCCTCTCACACATAGTCTCATTAATGCATTTC
>CM034706.1:159815363-159833811 GCA_020142125.1 Phrynosoma platyrhinos | reverse complement strand
AAAAGTGGACTCAATTTGCACTATTTCTGGCAGTCCGCAACCCCCCAATGTTGTTTGCCTCCTCTCACAAGGGATGTTCAAATAATATCTTGTGAAATAATCTTTATAGCTGCCAGTTTGCAAATCTCTTGTCTTACTCTCCTGATACGTTGTCATATGTAAGTGTATTATCAATCAACAAAGCCCTGAATTATGCTATGCAACTTGATTAGCAGTCTTGAGGATCACCAGGAGCAAAGTTAGGGGGGTTGCAGACTGCCAGAAATAGTGCAAATTGAGTCCACTTTTAGGGTTAGGGTTAGGGAATCATGGGAACTGTAGTTTATTCTAAATTGTATGTTTTTCTGAGACATTGAGCCTTCTCTGTCAGAGAGCTCTGGTGCCACAATAAATTACAGTTCCCATGATTCCCTAGCACTGAACCAGGGCAGTGCCTCAATTTAATGTGCACTATTTCTGGCAGTCTGCTTAGGCCCATAGTGTATTGCACTGCCAAACAGTAATTTCTTAAGTGTCCTTAAGATTACTTTTCAATATGTTGCTTAGAATATTTTCCAGATAAACTGTAAGAATGGTTCCAAACTAATTGTTGGTTTCATGATTACATATTTTAAAGCACTGCAATTGAAATGATGAATGGTTACATGCTTGGACTATACATACTCCATTTGGCATATCTATACAATTACCTCGTTTTTTGAACAAAGGCCAATACTTTACCTGTACTAGCATTATGTATTTTATATGATCTAATCTATTTTTTTTTCAAAGGTCACAAAATAATTCTATGCTTTTTCCTCAGGAACAATTTACTGGCAAGTATATTTTGACCATTTAAGCTTGTAACACATTCCTTGGGATCTTTGTAGCATCAACCATATCTATGACCTCTTTCTCTAATTCAATTCTCTGTGGGGTGAAAATAACTTACTGCCTCATCCCAATGGAGCAAGATAGTAAAGTGTTAATCACATAGCCATAGTGTCAAATACTGTGCTCCAATATTCTACCCAAAATAAATAATAATAATTAAAAAAATCCAGAAACTTCCAGGAGACATGGTTCTCCCTTAAAACAAGACATTTGCCTCATAATGTATCTTCCTCTCAAACTGAAAATGTTTTCTTGAAATAAAAAAAAGTTTTTTTTAACAGTTAGTGGTTTATTTTGCTTATGCCATTATACAATACAGACATTGGTCTATTTTGGAAATAACAAGCAAATCAATGTCCAACCAAGGGCTTGATCACAAAAGTTTGTCAAGGGAAAAAGGAGAAAATGCCAACAATTCCATTCACTCCTATAGTGGGGGTGTGATACCAGAATAATGGCACTATCTATATTGTAGGCATTTTCTAGTTAACCAAAAGGCTTCTACCACAAGATAATTGGTACCAAGCATCTACATGTAAACACTCTTGCAACTGCCAAGTTTCTACATTGTTCTCAAATAAGGAGGTTTTCCCCTGTTTCACAGGAACTAGAAGGAGCTTCCACTCTTTTGCTGGATAATTCAGCCCCCCCCCTTTTATTTTTTTTTTCAAAGAAAGATGACTTATTAACCAGCTTTCCCATTTTCTTTTTTTTAAAAAAATATTTTATTAATAGTAATATAATATCCTTAAAATAATATTTAAATATATCTTATGCATAGTATTCTATATACAATATATTATAAATCACATTACTTATCTATTCTTAATTAGATTTAGCAGTCCTCTGAATTCCCCCCCCCCCCCCATACCTAATTTCTTTAACATTATTTTTCAATGCTGGCCATTCCACACAATCAAATGCTTTATAAATGTCTAGCTATTATTCCTGCTTTTTGTTTATTCTTCCCAATTCTGTTTATTTTATTCAATACTCTTCCTATTAAATTTGATATTTGTCTTCCTTGCACAAACCCACATTGATCTTTTTGAAGATATTTATGTATAAACTTATTCATTCATTTTGCCATTATTGCTGTTAATATTTTAGCATCTTTATTTATAAGGGATATAAGTCTATATGATCTTGGATCTGTCAAATCTTTGTCTGATTTTGGAATCAATATTATCAATAAATGGTCCCATGATGATGGAGTCCTTTCTCCATTTAGAATTTTGTTATATAACACTTCCAATTTAGGTATTAAAATCTTTTTAAATGTTTTATAATAAACTGGTCCCAACCCATCCATTCCTGGTGATTTCCCTCTTTTAAATTTTTCTATCACTTCTATTTCTTTTTTCAAAACCAATTGTTCCATTATTTCTATCCTCATCCTCTATTTTTATTTTCCAGTGTTTCTCAATATATTCCTCATTTTTTTCCATTGACTTATTCCCTGATGAATATAATTCTTTGTAATATTCTTCAAATATCTTTATCTTTTCTTTCATCATCATACATATCATCACTATTTTAGCTTTTATTACACCAATCATATTCGTCTCTTTCTTTTTTGTGCTAATCTTGCCAACATTTTAGAATTTGTATTGCTATATTTTTTTAAAAAAAAACTCCCTCCATAAATATATCAAATTTATCTGGACCTTATCTATTTCTATTTACTCTAATTAATTTATTTTTGCTTGTAATTCTATATAATTTTTTTTACTTCTGCCTTTAATGTATTTATTCTCTATGTTGTATTTCCATTTTTAAATTTACTTTTCTATCTCTCTATTGTCTCTTTACATTACATGTTTCCCTAATACAAATCTCTCTTGCAACTGCTTTCATAGTATCCCATAAAGCACCTTGAGAAACCTCTCTATTATTGATGTCCCATATATTTTGCCATTCTTTCTCAGTTTTGCTCACTTTGTCTGGTGTCCAACCTCCATCTTTTTGCTTCTCTATAATCCTTTTTAAACTACAAAATCTATATTTACTAGCACATGGTCTTTTATCCCTTCTATTCCTGTATTTAATACTTTTGGAATCATATTTTTGGCTACAAAAATAAAATCTATTCTTGAATAATTTTTATGAACTGATGAATAATAACTATATTTCTTTTCATCCCCTTTATTCATTCTTTATTTAGTTGTTTTTTCTGATCTATTTACCTTTTTTTTAAGTACATGGTTTAGGATTTCCTTGTCTTTTTAATTAGATATGTTTATTAATTTTTACCTAGCATTACAGTAACAATACATTAACATATATGCATAACTTCGCTTCTGCTCCTACTCATTCCCTCCCCTTCCCACATCTATAGTCCACATAAAGAGACAACATCCTTACATATAAGAAAAAGGAAAAAAGAAAGAAAGAAACCAGACAAACAAATGCTTCCCAACTGTTAGAGATCAGCATACCATATATGCTCGACCATTAATCAATCTCATATGTATGTTGAGAGTAGGTTTGGGGGTCAAAATTATGGATTTTTATATGACCTATGGATAAGTTGAGGGTATAATGAAAGGACATGTAACAAAGGATGTAAAGGATGGAGCAAATGAAAACAATGTCAGAGAACTTGCAAAATTTCAGCAGGCATAAATGTTTGTGTGCACCCTAAAGGCTAGATGGATGAGATAGTAGAGGGAGGTGAGTGCTTCCAGAATAGATTACACTCTTGCCTTTCACCAGGGGATGGTTCCTTAAAAAAAAAAAAAAAAGAGTTGAGGTACAATACTTACATTGACCCGTGGATAAGTCAACTCAGTATTTTTGAGTAATTTTTTACTAAAATTTCTAGACTTATACATGAGTATATACAGTAAGTTATTTCATAACAAAATACCTTTCTTTATAAAAACTTTAAAAAAAGAAAATGCACTTGATTATTAACTTAATTATTCTTTTTTATTAGTTTGTTTAATGTTCTATTTAATCTATGTACTTCTTTAATTTTGTTCTTAAGTACATTGAAAGTATTCACTTATCAAAAAATGGCAAATGGCTAGAGGTATATATATTTAAGAGAAAAAGCAGTTAATCAATAGAACCACTAGAGGAGTTCAAGCCAAGGCTGATACCATAGCTTTGGACTGCAGTATTTAGAAAGGAGACTGGACAAGATGCCATTGAGCTTCCTTCAAATTTTAAGATTCAATGCTAGTAAAAAATTACTCAGGGCCTTTGCAGACTGCCAGAAATAGTGTACATTAAATTGAGGCACTGCCCTGACTCAGTCCTAGGGAGTCATGGGAATTCTATTTTTTTTCTGATGAGCCTTCTCTGTCAGAGAGCTCTGGTGCCACAATAAATTACAGTTCCCATGATTCCCTAGCACTGAGCCAGGGCAGTGCCTCAATTTAATGTGCACTATTTCTGGCAGTCTGCAAAGGCCTTCAGTTTCATATAATTTTCTGGCCATAGTGAGCATGCAGAAACATTTTTAAAAAATCTCCACTGCTGACATGCAGATTTTAGCAAAGAAAAATTAAAGAGAAAAAAAGGAAACACACTGTCAATTTTCTTTAAGACAGAAGAAAGTAGATTGGTAACAATTATGTTACTATTTAAGCTCCTTTAAATCTCAAGGAAAACCTAGGTTATGTGATCTTCTAAAATGGTATGGGTGTGCATTTGTGTGTGTGTGTGTGTGTGTGTGTGTGTGTGTGTGTGTGTGCACCATCCCTGCTGGCCATGTCATCCATGTATTCAGCATCTGTTCTTTTTTTTTTTAGTCTCCACACTGATATCCCTGGTTCCAGTTGGTGGTCTAAATGAAAACCAAACAAGCAAGCACACAGGATTGGTGGGAAAATATGGACTCTTCTGCCTGATGAGAACTGGTTATTTTACATAGCATATTTCATGAATGTTATTGTACAAATCATTGGTGAAAGAAGGAACCTTAGAGGATAATTGGGATCTCAACTGAATAGTTAAGGGAGATGCAGATGGGTGGCCCTGGGCCTCCCCGGGAAGCAGAGGATCGGGGCTGCTGCTAGCACACACAGCAGCCCCAATTCTCACATTTGCTGCCTCTTCCTGTGCGGCTCTTCTCTGCCTCTGTGCGGTTCTTCCCTGCCTCTTCCTGCATAGCACATGAGGACACTACGCTGGGAGGACATCCTGACACCACACGCCGTGCATAAGGGTACGTGGTGTCAGGATGTCTTCAGGGAGGGGTTGGGGCTGCTGGCATGTGGCTGCCCCTCCCTTCCCTGCCTCCAACATGCCACAAAGGGCCCATCTGCAGAGGCCCTTAGTTAACAATATATTTTTTTTAAAAAAAATGTATGTGTGATTCTTGGTCTGTCTTCCATCACCCCCCACACTGCCATTCAATAAACTGTTGCCCGGTTAGTTGTGATCTTACCTCCGCTTCACTTTCCTGTTGTGTGAAGAGATTTTCTTACCTAACTACCTATCTCACGTGTGTGTGTGTGTGTGTGTGTGTGTGTGTGTGTGTGTGTGTGTGTATGTAATTTCTTTTACTGTCATGCTATGGTCACTCTCTCTTTGACCTTGATGTCATTTACCCACTGCCTAGAAGGACTGAGAGAGAGGTGGAAGCAAGGGATGGAAAGAGAAAAAGAGAGAGATCCAAATACTTCAACTTCTTTGTGCTTTCATTATACTTAGAGAAGTGTGAAAATTCATTCTTGGCTGTGAAAGACATGCTATGTCAAAAAAGGAGATAGCCATTTTTCAACAATGGATATTGCCCATTGCTTAATTTAAAACACACACACACACATGCTATATGTAATCCACTCTATTCATCTTGACTAATTCTTTTTTCAGCTAGGCGACAGCTAGGTGTGAAGCTGCTGTGACTTTTATTCTGAATTTTAAAGGAACTATCTAAATGTTGAACCTTTGTGGGAATAATGTCCAACATCTTTGCTTGTTCCTTAAAATTAGTCTAAAAGACAGTTTGGAGTCAAGGTAGGATTCACCTTACATGGTGACCACCGACTGACACCGGTGGTGGATCAAAGCCTCCCATGATCATTTTAATCCTCCATGTCATAAAGGTCACTGGGGGTCTTTAATCCTCATGTTTTGCTCCTTTTGCTTCCAGTTCTGTATTTCAGCCTACATGTAGTTTATTATTCTATTTCCAGCAAGAAGGAAGGAAAGAATTTGATTGATTAAATGTTCCATGGAAAAATATTTTCCTATGCCTCAGATTGCTGAATTTCTGTATGTTACTCTATCTACATAGGCTTTTCAGTCTTTCACTGAACCCATAGAAAGTTCCACTGCCACAGCATCATTCCTGATATATGAATATTTTATTCTTTTCTTCCCCTCTGCCCCAACCTAAGGAATTTGAATTTTCTGTGGTTTTATTCCAATGCATACTTGAACATTTTTTTTAAAAAAATTATTGCTGTACTATATAGGCATTAACAGCCTGTCTCTGACATAGCTGGGTCCTTAAGAAATACTCTTGAGATCTAGTTCATGTTTTGATAAGCTAGATGTATAGTGAATGGCCATGTCTTTAACAAGTAGCTGTTTGAATCTTTGACACTTTGTTCTGAAGGGGAACATTTGCCTGTCTTTCTCTACTCACATTCCTTGTTGAGCTGTAACAATTTATTGCTTCATCTATGCCTGCATAATGCACACTCATCTCATTGGTAACAGCTGGAAGTGCTACTTATCTTCAGCCACTAAAAACAACACCATAGTGAAATGCTAGCAGAAGAAGCCATTACTAAACAATACATAATTCTAGCATTGTCAAGGTCCATGTTCTTATCAATAGTTTGGGAGGAGTGGGTTGAAAAGCTGAGGGACAAATATTGTATGCCATGATTTTGGTCATTCCAGAATCCATCCAGACTAAAGATTTTTAGGTGAGCTTTTGTGATACACAGCACAAAAAGGTGAGTTGCATTTCAACCCAAGTTATGAAGTTCACTTATGACTTTGACCTACTTGCTGTCTCTTAGCTTACTGCACAGGGTTGTGAAAATGAAATGGGAGCAAGGTGGACCATGTGTATTGTCCTGATGTACTTGAAAGAAGGAGTGAAAAATAGGGCAAGACACAGTCAACTACCAGCATACAGTAATAGTGAACATCCACCACTTTCATATATTATGTACAAAAATACCACAAATGTATGCAAACTATCACAAGAGATGGTCTTTAGATTACTTTTATATTTAAAATGGCCAAATTTAGTAATCCAGAATTAAGAAATTCTGTATTTTGATTTGTCAATTGCAATCAACCTCTGGTTTCTGTCATTTTCATAAGCATTCATACACAGATCCATTCTGTCCCATCTGCATCAGTCTGAAATTTTTAAAAAAGTGAAATCCACATTTATTTTATATGAAATTGTTCCTAATATGCACATTTTTGTATGCAAGTTTTCCTAATGTCCCTATGCTTGTATTCATTTCTGAGCCAAGAACTACACTGTAAAAACTAAAGAAACCCATAATCAGAAGGATCATTTATGTTCCAGCCTGAATAAGTCCATGAGATGAGAATTAGGTCAATTCTTAAAAAATTCTGGACCAAAGGAAAGTATTCCAAATCCCTAGTCACAAGGGAAGGCAGTGCTATGCAAATGAAGGCCTTGTTCCAACAAATGCTGGAGATGAACTGAAACCTCATGTGTCTTCCCATCCATTTTACTACTTCCCATATTCCACCTGCTGCCTGCATCCTTAAAATTGTGGTTCTTGACCTTTGCTTCTCCACACATTTTGAACAAAGGTTGAGAACCACTGCTTTAAGGAATCAGACATTTCAGCCAGTGTGGTGGAATTTGTGTGGTGGTAGACAGGTTGGGGATATAAAGCAGATCTCAAGTTCACCTCCAGCATTTTATATGGCTTTGTATTTTTTTAAAAATCCTGTTGATGATTTCAAATTTTGTGAACTACCTATGAATTTTCTTGTTCATGGAAAGCAGTATCATAATGGCCTTTAAGTAAGCAAGTCAAGTTATTGTGTGTGTGTGTGTGTTTACATGTGAGGGCTCAGTTGTCGTTCTACCTCTTGTGTTTTTTCAGCATATGGTGGAAGGGATTTTGCATGAATATAAGGTAAAAATGCATTTGTAATAGCATTATACAGATACCAGTTGGGAATAGAGTTGCACAATGAGACATATTTTTAAAAGGTCTCATAGCATCTGTTTTTATGGCATCTTAAAATGTGTTCTGTAACTAGGTGCATCTGAGAACAGTGAGGGAAAGCAAGCATTTCTGGCAACCTGATGAACACTGAGAAATTCAGCATTCCAGAGACAAAACTAGCCAGACCATAATAGAGACCTTAGAGCTAGCCAAGTTACTGTGGGTCCCAAGGAGTCCTGTAAAACTGTAGCATATACAGTTGTATAATGATCACCAATTAGCAATCTTGCAATAGCTTTCAGAATCCTGCAGTTTTGTACCATTTTGTACTATTTGTTTTTAGAGGGCAGCTGCACTTGATATCCAACAGGGTCACTTCAGATATCATTTTCTTAAGATGACAACATGCCAAAAAAAAAAAAAATGGTTCCAGGACACTTCTGAGAGACAGCTGAACATTAGCTAACCACAACCTGCATGAAGGATGAACACAGCTGGTTCCTAGAAATAGCCAAAATCCTATATAACTGAGCAGCTAAAAGTAACAATAGATTGGTATGTGGGAGCCAAGAGGGTGTAGCCAATGCTGTAAATAATCCATAATATATATAATTTACATGAAGCCAGAAGATTGATGGAATCAGGCCTCTAGCCAGTGGAAAAATCTGCTTTACTGCTGAAATGTTGTCCATCTTTAGTCACTACGATAAACATACACTCTCACACACATATTGTCATTAGATGCTCTTTGGAACAATGTAGCAGCCAGGGCCCAAATCCCAGTAGGTAGGTCAAATTCAGCTGGTATAATAGGCAGGATGTGTTCTACTTAACAGGGATACCAATTTAGATACCAGTAACAGAGGGCCAAAGAGGAAATGGCTACATGTTCAGCAATGTTTAACAGCTTGCTTTTGGATATATTCATCCATGAATTGCAAAAGATATGTGTATATTGAGAGCATCTACTATTAATTTTTAATTCCTCTTCATAACTATATGAACTGTTAGAGCTAATGTTAATTGAATGAATAATGGGCAGAACTAGTGGACACTGTCATCATACCTCACAAGGGTCAGGAACCTGTTGCTTTGACATAGACCTCAGTTATGTCCTGATATCCTTTGAATAACTTTGCACAAGGAGGCATACTGTACCTCCCCATACAATGCCATTGCTTCCAATGTGCAAGAATAACCAGGGAATGTCTGAACATGCTCCCAGCTACTGATCAGGTGCAAGTACATTATAACTGCCCTGAGCAGCCATCTCCACTGGGGGTACATGGAATTTCTCTGTCAGGTGTGTAACAACAGGTGGAAGGCCAAACCTGCTAGCTGAGAGAGCAGAGCCACACTGGAAGTCCTCTGGCTGTTTTTATGTACTTGCGAGGAAAGTGAAGGCAAAGGAACCTCTTCCAACAGCAATACAAATGCACTGCTGAGGACTTACACCAGGGGTCCCCAAACTACAGCCCACGAGCTGAACCCGGCCTGTTGGGGCCTTTCAATCGGCCTGTGGCCGGTCCTGCCGCTGCCGCCACGTGCGCACGCAATGCGAGGCACCATTTTTGAGCACAAAATGGCATCCCATGTTGTATGCACATGCACACTACTCCGGTACCATTTTGTGTTCCAAAATGGCACCCGGCGTTGCAAGCAAATGTGCACTACTCGGGTGCCATTTTGCGCACGACACCAGGTCCATCCGCATGACTCTGAGCGCCATTTTGGACACAAAATGGTGCCCACATAGTGTGCATGCACGTGCGCACACCTCCAGCCGCAATTTTTTTTCTTCGGCCCTCCAAAGATCTGGGGAACAGCGAACTGGCCCCCGACTGAAAAAGTGAGGGGACCCCTGACTTACACTCTACTAGCATCCTTGCTGGATTGGCTAATGTGTTCATGAAGAGAAACTGGTGAACATTTCCTGTGCATACTTACCAGTAGGACTTGGAGAATAGGCATATATCAATAGTACAGTATTTTTAATATTCACTATGTGTTAGATGTCATTTCCCAGCCCTGTCTGGAGTTGCTAATAGATAAACATGGGACCTGCAGAGCATGTGTTTCTATGTACCTACACAGAATACTTGGAGCTGGACTTCTGAAACCCTCTATAAAGCTTCTGCCTTTCAAGAATTAAGTGATGGGTTTTAGTCATTTTGAAAGCATTATCAGTCATTGGCCAGCATCCTGTTAGTGACATGTGTGGGTAAATGCAGTTGCATGTTTTGGATTGGTGCAGAGGATGTGCGCCTCTTTTTTGGATGAGCGCTTGTACAAAATACCTGAAGGATTTCTAAGAGGTGGGACAGCAAGTACACACAAATTAAAGTTGCCTCTTCCACCCCACATTTGACCTAAATTAGTTTGGGGGTGAAATTTGAATGTTCTGGTTTCTGTAACCTCCCAAGATACAAAACAAATCTCAATAATACCAATGGAATTTTTCAAGGCTAGTTTTCTGCTCATTCCTAACTTGGCTTATTGATACTCAACATTCATATTTAGAAATTGAAAACTGTAAGCAGCTTTTTAAACCTGAATGGTCCTCTCTTTGTTGTTTTTCTGCTGACCTCAGAGAGGTGTTTAAAATAGAAAGTTTTAAAAGAATGTCCTCAAGGTGTTGTATTATTTTAAAGTGTATGGTTTTTAAGTGCTCCTATCTTGTTAAACTGTATTTTTTTTTAACAAATGGACTTTTAAAATATTGCAATAGTTTTAATTCCATTTTAATTGCCACTTTTGTAAAATTTTAATTGTACTGTTTTAGACTGTAAGCCACTGTGAGTCTCAAATTTTTTTAAGGGGGGGAAACTGGATACAACAACAACAACAACAATCAGCTCACATTCCAGCAGACTTGGGACTACAGGATGACATAAACTGAGTTTTTCCCAGATAAAAAGTTGCCTATCCAAAATACAATCCATAACAGTTCATGCTATTAGTAGAAAGCAGGTATACAATGAACCAGAACTGTTTGAAAAAAGTATCGTCATAACAGTCTTTACTTAATGGCACATCCTAGTAGGCCCAGAAATTTTCAAATGCTTTGCAGGTTTCCCAGGCTTTCCCAAGGCTTTTGATTCTTTGATATTCCTCTCTGTGTCCAACTGGATTCATACCAGTCTTATAAAACTCCTTGCAAGTTTAGCAATCTTGGAAATTTACCAAAATTTGGCATGGGATGCACACCACCCCATTCATATTTTTATTTACAAGCCCAGATGTTGATTAATGTAGTTGCCTACTCATGCTCACATTCTCCCTTCCTCATTCTCTTTTCACATGATTCAATACAGGCTGAAGTTCACTCACAGAAAAAGGAGCTGAGCTGTACATTCAAAGACAGGGCCATGTTTGGGGAGAAGCAAACTGACGGCACGGGGCCGCCCTGGGAAGGTGCGCCGCGGGACCGAGGCATCCCCATGCCTTGATCCTGTGGCGCTCCTTCCCTGTCCCTGAAAGGAGCGCTAAAATAGCGCTCCTTTCACAAGTCAGTGAAAGTGCCCTACAAAAGCTTGCGGCGCACTTTCACAGACTTATCCACCGCAGCGTGTCTGGATGCTGCGGCAGGAGGTTGCCCCCAGAGCACCGGCTGTGCGGAGGGCCAGCGGCTCCAAGGGCAACCTCTGGAGGAGGAAGGGGCACCGAGCGTGTGGCTGCCCCTCCTCTTCCCTGCCTCGAGGACGGCTCTATTAGCTGTCTGCCGAGGCCCTTAGTCTGGAAAATCAATTGCAAAGGAATTTTGTAGCACCTTTAAGATTAACTGAAAGAAGAAACTGCTCCATGAGCTGTAGTAGGCTAGAATCTACTTTCTCCGCTGCACATGATCATGTTATAGATAAGAAGAATCAGGAAATGTTTGCTACTGCTACTACTACTGCTGATGCTTGCAGAGGCAGAGTTCAGTCTTATGGACATTTCATGTTTTCATGTCTTGAAAGAGAGTTTGACAATTGGTGTGATTTTCTGTTGGTCAGTAGGTTTGTGCTTAGAACTTTTAGCTTGAGGAATGATATGCACCATTTATAAGAAAAAGTAGATTCTCATATCAGAAGTTAAATATTGGAGAAAACCCAGCAAAGCCTCCTGTGACCAGTCTATTGCAGCCCTAGAATTCACATATAACACAATTGTGAATTTAATCATGCTTTCATTCTGTAGACCATGGGGTGAAACAAATGACTGGGAAGGAGTGGCCAGAGGCCACTGTGGGCATGATTGATTCAGTACCATGACGACTGCATTGCCTGCTCTGTAAATGGGCTGCCGCTGCTGCTGCTGGCCCCAAGCTGCACCTCCAGGAGCCAGATTATCCTCCTTCCTTTTTGCTCTGGTATAAAGGACTGGAGCATGGCTTCAGTGTGGCTTCTGGCTGTGTTGGAGGCATGCGTCATATAAACTATCCACCTTCAATGCAGCCAGAATCTGCTTCTTTTAGACCACCTGTTCTGGGATCCTATCAGCTTTTGCTGTATCTATCCATCTGGATGGTTTTCATTTCCAATGGATAGAAAGTAACTGGTGGGGGAAGATCAACACAAATTGTGGAGTTCATTTTTTTTTTTTCAATCTGAGTGACTCTCCTGCTTTCTTGACCAAACAAAGCGGGGAAGCAGATGGTGCAAAGGGACGCTTTGGGGGCAAGGAAGGGGAGGGGCAGCTGCATGGTGGGCACCCCAACCCCTTCCTGAAGGCATCGTTGGAGCGCCGGCCCCTCCGCATGGCCGGCGCTCCGACAATGCCTTCCCACTGCAGCGTCTGCACACGCTGCGGCGGAAGAGTCGCTGAAGGTGCGCTGCCAGCCTTTTGAGGCACATCTTCGAGGATATGTGGAAGGAGCGCTATTATAGCGCTCCTTCCAGGGGCAGCAAAGTTGCGCCATGGGGCCAAGGTGTGGGGATACCTCAGCCCCATGGTGCAGCTTCCCAGGGCGGCCCAGGGCAGCCCGTCTGCTACCCCCCAAAATCCATGAGGTAGGCTAAAGAATGATTTCACTACAGAGGCACTGGTGCCTGAAGGCTTCCATGTAAGTGGGAGGTTGAATCTGCTTTGGATTTTAGCCTAAACTTTGAAGGAATTGTTTAAGGTATTAAGCCTATTTTGGGGAGATGATTAAAGACCTTGGATAGCTGCGTTTAGTTCAAACTAAAGCATGTGAACACACCACTGTACTGACATGAAAACCACCAGCTGCCTCTTACATTTTAACTAGTATGGTTCAGTTTAGTAAAAATGGAAGTTGAGTGTCTCTCCATTCTCTACTGCTCAGTTTAATAATTATATATTAATAAAAAGTCAGAAAGAAGAAATAGACTGACGGATAGAAAAATAGACATAAACATGTGGCACCATTCTTTTCATTGAGATAGGGTTTCCCTTCTTCATGGTTTAGAAAAAAGTTGTTTATTGATCACCTGGAAATTAGGGCTAAGGAAGACAGATGTTTTCAACATCTCCAGTGAGAATGGATACTGTGATTCATTGCAAACACATTGATTCCAAATATTTTTGTCTGTTTAACAGATTGTTTATGTGCTTCCTTGTGGGATCAACAATTAATAAATGCAGACTAGGGAGAAATGTATGCACTTGTATTACCACATTCCTTGTCCAACATGTCATTACTCACTTTAGCATTTAAAATGATGGGATAATAACATGTGCATATTCAGATAAAGACAACCAACGAACTCAGAGTGGAAAAGCTAACAGAGGAAACTTCTGTCCCATGCACATAATTTTAGTATTCTAGTAAGGTGAAAATGCTTTCAGAACTGTAAGTGGTCCACATATCCTATAGCTAGAGATTAGTGAAGAAATTCATATGTAAGAAATGTTTTTGGAATAGCAAATTTTACAACTAATGAAAGCTGTCAATGGCCCTTTTTTTTTTTTTTTTTTTTTTTTTTGACAAATGGACATGTTTCTGTTGATACCAATATGTTGAGATATTGGAAAATACTCCCAGAGAAATAAAACTAGACTGGGTTTAAGTGTGTACAAAATAAATAAATATTTTTTAAAAAAATCTTTGACATAATAGTCCTTATACAAAAGCAGTATTTGTCTTAGGGGGGTAGCAGATTGCCAGAAATAGTGCAATTGAGTCTACTTTTAGGGTTAGGGTTAGTGCTAGGGAATCATGGGAATTGTTTTTTTTCCCTGATACATTGAGCCTTCTCTGTCAGTGAGCTCTGATGCCACAATAAAATACAGTTCCCATGATTCCCTAACCCTAAAAGTGGACTCAATTTGCACTATTTCTGGCAATCTGCAACCCCTTAGTCTCTGAGAAAGGGTGATGATGTAGTTTTAATACTTGAGTTATCTAAAGGAATATGTCCTCCAGTTGTAAAATCTTCAGGGGCTGTAAAAACCATGGAATGTACACTTTGAGTGGGCCTTAGTTTGTTCAGGCTACTGCATTAGAGTAGGAAAGATTTTTCCCCCCTGATCTGTGGCCCAAATTAGATGGGCTAAAAGGACTGTTCCAGGACTGTGCTGGCCCTGATCATGCTGGGACCATGGTGACCACATGGGCCCGGTCCTGATCTGGGCCACCATCATGGTCCAGAACCACGCAGTTGGAAGGAGCGGATTATATCCGCTCCGTTTGAGCTTGGTTCTTTTTGCTTGGCATGGCATCTATGGCTTCTACCCATGTTTGGGGTATGTGTCACCATGTCTCTGACACAGCCTGAAGCCATGCCATTTTTCCTATAAGTTTTGGGCCCTAGTTGCCTTCCATCTATTTGATTCATGGATTAAAGATACATGATGTAAGAAGGATGAGATGAAGGAGTGGAAAGTACAAATTGGCACATAATAGGATGTGATGAGGAGTAAGATATTGGATGCAGTTGCTCAAGTGGTTAAGATGCTGACTCTGTTGTGCTGAATCTAGGAGCACTGAAGCCAGAGTAGGGACCTAAGGAGGCATTCATGTGATTCAAGTTACAAAAATAGTTAAGATTTTGGGAGCAGACTACTAGATATAATTTTCATCAGAAGGGACCAAGGTGAAATAAGCAAAGTCAGTAGAGGATAAAATGGTATTTTATACATAAAACTTAAACAAGGCACAGAGTAGAATGTTGCAGAGGGGGCACAGAAAAGGGTTTAAATCTTTTCAGTGCTGTACCAGTAGAAGCAACTTGACTTGGTTATGGACTGAAGATAAGTAACAAAGGAGAATCAGTGCCCTATAGGGAGGTTCTCACCCTGAACAGGCCATGCAGAGGCTGCAGCAGTGCCTCCTAGCTGTGGATGCTGCTGGAAGCAATGCTTTTCTATTCAGGGTCTGGTGTGGCTGCTGGTTGAGCAAGAAAGGGAGATGATGTCATCTGGTACAATCCACATCCACCTACCCCTGTAGTGATGCCCCTGGATGCAGAGCTGTTTGATTATAACTTTTAAAACTTGGGGTTTTATGCTTTACTCAACAGATATTTAATAGTTTAGAATCAGATTTGGATAGCCTGGAAGGGTGTAAGATTTGATCATGCTCTCCAAGATGTGAAAGGCAGCATTTTGACATGGTTGAGGTGGTTGTACTATCACAGACTTGGGATTGGGAGGAAGGTGTTCCTGCATGGCAGGGGGTTGGACTGGATGGCCCTTGTGGTCTCTTCCAACTCTATGATTCTATGATTCTGTGATTCTATGATTCTATGAGGTGCTTATGTGCAGGAAATGTTCCCCCTACATTGAGGTAGAATTCAGAGGTATAACCCTGTTCATCTGGAAAATGTTGCCCTTTTGTCCCTGCATTGACATTACCTTCCTTAAGTCAGCAATACTTTCTCTTCATTTTGGGGGGGAATACATAAACAATTTTTGGCTGATGGAATCATTAAGTCCTAGTGATATTTATTCTTTAAGAACTCTACCAGGGAAACTGGCCTTAGTACAGCCTTCTCTTGGTATTGCTTTGGGATAGCATCAAAACTGTTTATTAACATTAACTCTTCTGGTAGAAAGTCCCCAAGGGTATCACTGCTACCATCAGTTTGGACAAGGATGGAAGAATTAAGATAAGGATTTATTAGATTTTTTTTTTTTTAGATAAAAGGTGAGGAACAGTGGTAACATAATCACTAGAGGTACTTAAATCTATCAGGTCCGCAACTGATGGATCCTTAAGGGAGTTCCTGAGTAATATCCCTTCTGTCTCTTTATGATGCCCAAGGAGAGAGCTGGTGAGGTATCATAGTGATAAATGGAAGTCCCTCCATTTATCGGAGCCTTCTCCCCCAGATAATAAAGGGTTAAATGTGGGAGGAGGTACATTTACATTTTAATGAGGTCTATATGATAGGTGGTGAGATGGCAACTGTCCAATGAGTCAAGGCTTGCAGCTATTCAGAAAAATCAAGGACTACAAATCAAATCTGATGCATTAGTAAGATTAGAGAAATATACCAGTCAATGGTGTCAGGTTTTGGATTTATTTCCCAGATTTGGCTGAACTAACTTGGTTTGGTAACTTATACTTCTGTCTGTGTCTGGAGGGCAAGTTGATCCTTCATGTAGTTATAAAATTCTTTTTATTATAACATTCCTTTACTTAGAATAAAACTTTTCTTTAAGGTACTCTGCCTCTCTCTGCACTCCTTTTTCATGTGCCTTGCCTTGGCCCAGTTCTTCCCAAGATGGGCAAGTGAAATACCAGTAGAATTCCCCCACAATGTCCTGATGCATTGCTAAGGTGTGATAAGTTAACCATCTGGTGGTGGTAGCAAGTCATTTAGATAAAAGGTGGTCTCATAGGATGGTCTCATAAGGCTAGTGCATCTGAGGAAGTAGACTGAAGTCTACAAAAGCTCATGCTGTCAATTTATTTATTTCATTTAGTCTCAAAAGTGCTACAAGATCTCTCTACATACTGAAGGTTTGGAATCGGTCAAATTGTTCAAACCTATACAACCACAGTCACATCAGCCAGGGCCTGTCACAGCTCTCAAAGTACAAGGAAAGGAAAACAAAAACTATTTTTTTAAAAAGTGGGCCAAAGGGAAAGAGAAAGGAAGAAACCACACTGTCTTAATTATGAGTAGAAATTATAAGTTCTGTAACAGTTAGGAGAAACTCTTAAAACTCATTATAAACATACAAAAATAGTAATAATAATTAGTAATGTTTACTTTCAAAAACTACTTTGGAACACCATATAATGTCTATTATAAGAGCAAAAAGGGAAGAACAAGAGATCTATTTCACAAGATCTGGGAAATCAAAGGTAAAGGACTTGGACAATCTATGACAATAAAAATAACACAATTAATCCCCAAGAAAGAATAACAAGAAATTGGATACAATATACAGAAGAATTATGCAAAAGAGATGACAAAATGAAGGATAAATGGAATGGAGAGCCATATGAAGATGAACCCCAAATTTTAAAAAGTGAGGTAGAAACTGCAATAAGAGAAATAGCAAAAAAACAAATCACCAGGAACAGATGATATACCAATAGAACTGTTGCAATCCACACAGACAGAGTCAACTCTAGTGCTAACCAACATATGCCGATAGATATGGAAAACAAAATGATGGCCAATAGATTGAAAGCAATCAATATACATCCCCATCAACAAAAAGGGAGACACAAGAGACTGCAGCAACTATAGAACCATAGCACTGATCTCCCATGCAAGCAAAATCATGCTCAAAATTCTGCAACATAAACTCCAACCATACATAGAAAGAGAAATCCCAGAGGTCCAAATGAAGTTCAGGAAAGGAAGAGGCACAAGGGACCACATTGCAAACATATGATGGCTAATGGAGTGCACCAGGGAATTCCTCCCCCCCCCCAAAAAAATCAGCATATGTTTCATAGACTATAGCAAACCCTTTGACTGCATAGATCATGAAAGGATATGGAATGTCCTTAAAGACATGGGAGTGCCAAGATATCTGACAGTCCTGATGAGGAATCTGTACTCAGGACAAGAAGCTACTGTCAGAACAGATCACAGAGAAACAGAATGGTTCCCAACTGGCAAGGGGGGCAGACAAGTCTGTATCATTTCACCCTACTGTTCAATTTGTACACAGAACATATTATAAGAAAAGCAAGCTTGGACACAAAAGGAGGAGGAGTGAAAATAAGAGAAAGGAATATCAACAGTCTAAGATATGCTGATGACACCATAGTACTAGCAGAAAACCTCACAGACTTGGAAGACCTACTAAGGTCAAAGAAAAAATTGCAAAGGCAGGCTTAATTTTGAACATAAAGAAAACAAAAATAATGACCATCAAGGACCTTCACAAGTTCAATTTAGACATTGAAGAAATAGAAATAGTAAAAGAAGTTCCATACCTGGGATCAAACATTGATAGAAATGGGGACTGCAGTCAAGAAATCAAAATAAGACTAAGAATGGGGAGGGCAGCAATGAAAGAACTAGAAAAGATTCTAAAAT
>CM034706.1:159712924-159723702 GCA_020142125.1 Phrynosoma platyrhinos | reverse complement strand
GGGGCAGAGGAAGCCAAAGGATGATGGTTTTCTTCATCCTTTGATGAATGAGAAAGTGGAAAATATTTGACAGGCAAGCAAACCAGGAATTGAATGAAGCCCCAGAGGACCATGGGAAATGGGAAGTAGCCTTAAAGGAGATTTGTTTGTGCGAATTTGAATTTCACATTACAGTAAATGCGAAATTACTGTAATATCGCAAATGCAATATCATCTAAACTCCCGAAATTAAAAAGATCTCGGATAACACCACTTTAATGTCAGTTTCTGTGCAACATCGTATGAAATCATGAGATATGAGTGTGCTTTTTTGGGGGGATTTGTGTGGGATAAACTATAGATTTCCCCCATGTGATAACATCCTATATTAGAAACAGGAGCAGAACAAGCTTCACAACATAGCAGTGCATTTATTTTTTAAATAAACATATGAACAACTTTGTGTCTATGAATGTTAGTGATATATTTTCTCTCCATATCTTATTTTTAATAAAGATAGATAAAATATTTTTTATCCTTTTTATCAAATATATAGGCCTAAATCCAAACACTAGTCTTAACTAGAGTAGGTGCAATAAATCTGTTGCCTCATACTAAATCCAAACTTACATAAATCTCATTGGTTCAGTAGGTATACTCTAGTTGGGACTAGCAATTAGGTTTAGATCTTACTTAACCAATCCCTTCAATAGAAATATTTCCAATGAATCTTGGTCATTTTTGAAGAGCATGCTAGACCAAAGAAGTTGTAAGATTGGACATTTTTTGGTGTCTATTTGAGTTTTTATGAAGTTACATTTAGGAATTCTAAATCCATTCATCCTACTTTTTGATCTCAATTAACGAATAAATTTACTTCAGTAGAAATTTGGTCTTTTGGCAGTAGAAAACTGGCTTGAGGTTTTTAAGGGTATTGACTGTACAATCCTATGCATATTTACTCATAACCTTCTGTATTCTCCTGAAGTCCTTGGTGCATTGCTTTCATTCACATTACTATTTGGCTTACATCTGAGTAGATACCTAGGACTGCATTAACTGTGTGTCAAAAGAACATTTTAGGTTGATTGCCCAGTTAACCCAAAGCAAGAAAAGTTTTGTCTGGCACATGAGGGAGAAAATCCCACACATACCTCTCCCTATGCATGGCAGTGAAATGACAAATGAATAACTAACATTTTTCTGTTCTTTTGAATTTGACATAATTGCTCAGAACTACTGAAATAGATGCCTCATTCTTTCTAATGGTAGGGCTGGCCATGTCTCAGCTTTGAATGGACACAGTTTTAATTCAGTAATGTACTGAAGTGAGCAGCCCTAAAGAAGGGGAGTGAAAGGAAACTGGGAGAATGGAAAGAAAACAGGAGTGTAAGCAGATTGGATGATGCAGGAGGAGGAGGAGGAAGAGGATGAGGAAATGGTAGTGAGGAAGGGGAAGGTTATGACAGTAGGCTAATTTGAGGAGCTAGGAAGTTGGCATTCTTCCCTCTGCCTCTTCTGAGACCCCTGCTTGCAAAACTGGTTGCCAAGCAGGACCCTCACTTCCATTAATAATAATAATTTCTGTGAAACCCAACAGCTTGAACAGCCATCCCTAACCCTTTACAGTATTAGAAATTAAATGAAGCATGTGCTTCATTCTTCTCCAGAAACCATTTCTCTTTGGTGTGAGTGTTGGCACATTACCCTGAAGAATGGTAAAGCATACTGTAAAGAAAGAGTGGCTGGAAGCAAGCTGTATTTTTAGGCATTGCCTGCCCTCCATCCCAAGTTTTTCTTATATATTTTAGTGCCTGACTTAAAAATGTGTGATTAAAAGAAATAAAGTACTTGGAAGGTTTTGCCAATATCATGCTACATACATTTAGAGGTGTGGGTGGGAAGACTGAAATGCAATAACCAAAATAAAATGAACCTTTGGTCCTGAAAATGGGGAAACTTTTGATATAATCACGATACTGTACCATAGTGTTTTGTTTCATTTTTGTTCACCTCCCAATTCAAGCTTTAGCAGCCATTGTGAAGGTGTGTTTGTGTGTGATTTTAAATGTTCCCTTTGATATTTATTTTCTGTGAAAAGCGTGTAGCTCTAGTGAGCATTCTATTTATGTTTCTTCAATTTCTTCAGAACTTGAAGTTTCTTCTGAATTTGCTCTATTAAAAAGAGAGCTACAGCCAAGCAAAACAGCAGCTTCATGAATGCCAGCAAGTGCATGGGAACAACTTCCACACGTACAAATAGAAAGGCTCATTACTAACTTTACCTTTGCAAACAACTTCCCCTTACTGTACCAGGATGCTTGCCCCTGAACAGACCATTAACAGTCTGACGTATAGTTTGAATTAAAGCTTCTTTATTGAAATGCAATATGATGTTATCCATATTCACTTGGGAGTAAGGGGTTGTACAGATGGCCCCTAAGGGGCAGTAGGATGCTGCCCTTTTCCTTGCCGGATCAGGGCCATGGCAACCACACACCATGGCCCCGATCTAGGCTTTTTGCACCACAGAAAGGGCACTCTACCTATGGCAGCAGTGGCTTTTCTCTGCTTCTTCAGCACACAGTGCATGTAAATGCTGCATCAAATATACTCCCTTTTTCCACCTGCCATGCAGTTGCTTGGGCAGCACGATGCCAGCCTGGGGGCAGAGTTGGAGTGGCCAGCATATGGTTGTCATGCCCCCACTCTGTCCCCAGGCTGGCTCTTTATGCTGGTCTGTACAGCCCCTAGGTCCCCTTGAGTTAGTAGTTGGGAAAGAACAGTGATTCTCTTGGTGTACCACCCACCTTTCTGCTCAACAGTCTCCCTTCCTTGGCTAGGTAGTCCAGTTTTGGGATTGAAATTGGGATTCTCTTGATCTGTGGTGCTGAGGAACTCCATTTATGTTGAGACTGCCATATTTGAAGTATCTCAGGATCTCATGGCAGCCCTAGGTCTACCCCAAGTAGTATTTGGACCCACTTATGTTGCTGGGCACACTCGGGAACTTGTTTTCCTTGCTGGATGAAGTGATAATAATAATAATAATAAGGAGGAACTTTCTGCAGTTCCATTGGACTCACTGGGACTCTGTGGAGATGATGAACTGATTATGATGGTCCACTCAAAGAAACAGATAGGCGATTATTGCACATACAAAAAGACCCAGCTTACCTCTTCTGAATTGGAGCCCAATTCTGGCTGAAGCTGTGTCTTATTGCATGACTTTTCCAGCTTAATCTGGCTGGAACCTCGCCACGCCAATGCGGGTCCAAAAATGTGCTCTGGTGGCCATTTTTTAAAGTTGGAAATAGATTCAGGTGGTTTCCTAATGGCTTCTATAGATAATTTAACCACTGTGCCCTGATGGCACAGTGGTTAAATGTCAGTACTGCAGCACAAGGTTGTGAGTTTGATCCCAGGACTCCAAGATTGACTCAGCCTTCCATCTTTTCATAGGTCAGTAAAATGAGTACTCAACTTGTTGGGGGCAATTGGCTTACACATTGTAAACCACTTAGGGAATGCTTAGTTCACTGATAAATGATATAAAAATGTACTTTCTATTGCTACTGCTATCTTGTTGCCTCAACAGGTGATTCTGTTGAAACTCTGATTCATCTCTGGAATGGGAAAATGGCCAGGAAATAATTGTTCTTAAGGATCCCTTCTTGCCATGTGCCCCTGCAATTTAGGTAACACCCCAACCAGCTTCCTGGTTTTCTAAGGAGTTACAGGTGATGAAGGGAGTGAGACTGAGACTAGGGAAATTTGGTGGAAGACTTGGAGTCTGACTCAACTCAGGCTACAGTTTATTTGAAGGTCTGCTCTGTAGCAATGCATGCAGCAAAGAAATTAGACTTTTCTGTCACTATTGTGTCTATAAGGAGCCATCCAGTGATTTTGTGTGGTCCAGTTTTAAGCAGACTATTACATTCTGTCCTCCAAGAAGATGACACAGTCCCCTCAATTACCCACTGTGAAGAATTTGTATTTTACTTTGCAATTCAATTTTTTCAGATCTGTTCTGACTTGGAAGTTCCAGAATGTGGGAGCAGCTTTGTCTTATGTCCTCAGCAAATGATCTTGTTATGGTGTGGGGAATGAGAGAAAGCCATCTTAGCATTCTTACAGGTTTGTATGGGGACAGTCTTTCAGATATTGGACCTTAGTTATATCCTGTTTGAATTACTGATATGTGCTCTATTTGAGGCTACCTTTTAAGTGTTTTTATAAATTTTAGACAGCATGAAGAACTGAAGATGTTAACTGAGGCTGCTTATTGGGACCATTCAACTCCCCTGCTCCAGTAGCTCTACTGGCTACCAATCTGTTTCTGAGCACAGCTCAAAGGTTATGACCTATAAGGCTTTATATGTTATAGATCCAAGCTAACATACCACATTTTCCCATATGAGCTTGCCTGAGCCCTGAGATCTTCAGAAGAGGCCCTTCTCTGAGTCTCATCACTTTCACAGGTACAACTGGTGGGGACACTAGATAGAGCCTTCTTGGTGGCTGCCTTTAGGCCTGGAACATCCTTCTTACAGAGGCTAGAATGGTCCCAACCTTGCTGCCTTCCATCATAGAATCATAAAAAATCATAGAATTGGAAGAGGCCTCATTGTGAGCGACTGAGTCCAATCTCTTCCTCAGTGCAGGATCTCCAACGTAAGCATCCCCAGAAGGTAGCTATCCAGCCTCTTTTTGAAGATGTCCAAAGAAGGAGACCCCATCATCTGTGCAGGCATTAACATGTGAAGACTTTTTTTTAAAAAAATCCAACAGGCTTTTAGTACTGAGGGTTTTAAGGGAAGGGCTTTGAAGTGGTGTGGTACTGTTTTAATTGTACTGCATTTTTATTTCTTTTATCATTGGAAGTGATGTATCATAGGTTGAACTGTTTTTGCACATGCTGTCACATGTGGATTAGCATGCCAGGGATTGGCTGCTTGAGAGGACAAGGATGCCTCTGATGTGATAATGCTACACATAAATGGGAAAAAAATATGATAAGTGTGTTTAAACACAGAAGGCCAGACCTGAAATGTTTACATGTAAATAGCTTACCTTGGAGGTCCCTTTCCATTCTTAAAGACAAAGAATTTTCCACATTAATGGAAGCCAGTTTCATGCAGTGCAAAAGGCCATAATGTATACTTAGTTTGCATAGTTTCTACTTCTAGCATGGTATTTTGTATGATCATTAGACATAATGGGGCAGTAGTTTTGCAACACAATACTATGCTCATCTACTCAGAGAACAGGTCCCATTGAGTTCAACGGGAATTATTGCTAGATCAATGAGTATAGCATGCAGCCTCTGGGCTTGTTCACACATGAAATATCTTATAAAATCCCTGTGGTTTTCCTACCATGAACTAATGAAAAGCATTGACTGTAATGTCTCCCAGATCCAGAGTCTGCATATCCACTGAAAAAAAACGTATTTAACAGTATGTTCAGTACTTTGGAGCCCTCTACTGTTGGTTGCTCTGTACTGCTTTATGCTGCTGCTGTTATCACTTCTATGTTGTTATTTGTTAAAGTACATAATATAGTAAAGTAGCAGTGAGAAACAAATGTGGCAATAGCCCATGGATGCCATTGTAAATTACTATGCACATATTTAAAAAAAAACAGAACAAAAAAAAAACCTTTTGTCTAGCTATCTATGACATGACTGTAGATAGTGTATTTTGTATTTTGCCTTTGTTTTTGGATATTAAATTATTCAGAGGAATGTTTTACTTTCAAGAAAGCTGAAATGACTGAAGAGAAAATGTAATTGTCCAAATACAAGGTCAATGGTTGCCACTTTGTACATGGTCACTCCCTAACTATGGTTTGTTTGTTTTTTAATTTAAGTGAAAATACTAAAATTTTGAACCAAATTTTAGAATTCAAAACTGTTAAGAAGAGTTGAGTAATGTGACCATAGCTTCTGGTTTTTTAAAGTTAACTCTAATTTGGGCATTTTTTTTTTCAATTGCTGGGGATTTTTTAAATGAATTATTTCCTTGTAGGTACAAGGGTTCTTTTCTTTTCACCTTGGATGAAAGAAACTTGCAGGTTTCTGTTCCAAAACATACAATCTACCTCTATATTTCATTTTTTAATTCTTCCTTCTTCCCCCATTCATTTTGCTGTTGAGCAAAAATACACATAAAAGGGAGAAGCTAGACCCATTTTTTAAAATGAAGGTCAGCAATAACAAAGTCTATGCCTAGGCTTCAGTAAAAGATGACCAAACGTCAATAAATATCCATATGAAGTAGACATCTATATCCCATTTCAGAACTTCTGTGTGATGATAAACACAGCAAGGTGGATAGGAACGGGACCACAGCTGAAAACATTAGCTAACTAGTTAATTTACCCCAGGATCTTCTGAGCAGCAGCCATCAAATATATTTTTCTGTTACTAGCCATCTTTTTACCCCTGATAGACCCTGTCCTCACTTTTAAAATATTAAGACTCCTTATGCATGGGATCAAGTTACTGCCCTGTTCCCTTCACCTGTGAAATTTCAAAACCTACTTGAAAAGAGCCATTGTTTCCCAAGAATGCTAGGCCTATCTCAGGAAAAGAAAGTCTTCATTTTGTAGCAGGAATTTGGAGACTGCCTGAGAAGCTCCTCCTAGGTGAAAGCTACAGCATTCAAAAGCTAAACATTTATCTAACTGAGCCTCATCTTACTTGGATTCTTCTTCTTCTACTACTACTTCTTTGCTTCCCCTGCTGAGTGGGTGGGAAAGAGGAGGAAGCCTTCATCACGAAAGCTACTGGGCTCAACAACTATTCAGAGCCTGAGACACAAGTTCCTCTGTTCTGGCTTCTGTCTTGCACATTTATGGGACTTATGGGCATTCATGTGAATAAGCTCGTATGTTTAATGAGGGTTTTGAAATGGGCTTAGACTTTCGTAGGTGGAATACAGGGCAAAGCTACAATATGTGTATTGAAACTCTGACAGAAGATGCCTTTTTTCAAGCCAAATTAAAAATTATTTTAGAGGTAAAAAAATGGGGAATAGCAAAAGCCATTTGACCATGTTTGTTAAACTCACGTCAACTTATAATATATACAGTCATACCTTTCATAAAAGAATCCACCAAGATTTGCCAATGGTGGTTATTTTTAACTGAAATGTATGTTGATGCTTAGCTTTTGTTGATATTTGGACAAAATGATTTAGAGTTTTGCCAACTTTTATAAAAAGCATTTTGAACTGCTATGTTCCTGTGTCATGATAATGCTTGTAAATCAGAAAATTCAAGAACATGTCAATACAGGTTGAACCTCCCTTATTCTAAATGCTTGAGACTTGAGACTTGGTGGTGTTTTAGATTTCAGTACTGTTTGGATTTTGGAATACCTGTATTTGCATATACATAGATAATGAGCTGTTCTGGAGTTGGGACCCGCCAACATAAAGTTCATTTATGTTTCATATACACCTTGTACATATAGCCTGAAGGTAATTTTATACAATATTTATAAGAATATTGTACATGAAACAAAGTTTGTGTACATTGCACCATCAGAAAGCAAAGGTTTCAATATCTCAGCACTTATGAAAAAATTTTGGCTTTGGAATATTTCAGATTTTAAAATTCCAGATAAAGAAGACTCAAACTGTATATGAAAACAAAAAATAGTTGTAGATGGTATCAAAGTGTTTGCAAAAAAGCTAATTTATTCTGAGGTTCAAGTCTTATTGAGGATGAAGATAAATATTTGTAAAAGGACAAGCATCCTTTTTTTCAAATATTTTTTTTTCAACCTGAATAAGCATTGATGATGGTTAGTGCTGTATTTTCTTAGCTGATGCTCTGGAAAAGATATTTTTGGCACAAATGAATCTTACCTCAGTTTTTGGTTAATATCTTTACTCAATCTCGAACTGAAACAAATGTGCTGGCATTAAATATTCAGGCTGTGACAAATTGCAGGTAATTATTTTCAAAATGAGTTTACCAGAAAGTAATAAAACTTTATAAATAATAGATGGAGAACAATGTATCCCTATAAAGTATGTCATCCCTCACCTTGTCCTTTAAGATAACTGTCCTGTGGTATAGTGAAAAGAAACTAATATTTAACCATGCAACAAGTATAGATGGTTTTCATAAGGAAACTTGTCTTTGGGGAATCCTGACTTTGAATCAGTTGTGACTCTTGGAAATTAGGAATGAATTCTGGCACACCAAGCATATCCCACAATATGACAGCTATGCTGTGAGCGCCAAATTAGCAGCTATAGCTACAACACATAGAAAGCAAAGGGCAATGAATGGATTAGGTATTGTAATTTAACTATGCAACATTTAACCATGCAACAAGTGCATGCTTCCAAGAGACTAGCCTGTACAGGTCTTCTGTGTGTCTCAAAAGTCTTGAGTCTGAATAAATTCCAATCAGGGTTCCATTGACAAAGAGAGAAAGAGTGGCAGAAGCAAGCATCTATGGAGGCTTCCATATGCAAGTCCTGTTCCAATGACAGAATAGTGTTGCTGTTTTGCTTTTCAACAAACCATACAAATTATGGTTTTCTTGTGCAGAGATAGGCATGACATCCTGAGATTCATGTCTGGATTCCTTTGGGACAGATAATTAATAATAACAGAAATTTAATTTTTAAGGATTGCTACACCTGGGGAGCAAGAGTTATCTTTCCCCCCCATGCCATTTCCTAATGAAAATCTTCTCTCTCCCCTATCCCAACTTGAAAGTGAAATTTTAAATTGAAAGTGAGACAATGGAAAGCATAAATATAGACCTAAGTACCAAAGCCTGGCCAGGTCACTTCTGCTGACGTCACAACAAGGCACCCAGCCATGTGTTTGATACTCCGTGCCTTGTTACTGGACTTGGAGTGACTTGTACCAGCGGTGCAGCAGGTAGCACAGCAAGATGCTGTGCAAACATCTGCCCAGCATCACTCTGGAATATGTAAATAATGGGGAATTAAGGGAAGCTTCAGGGCCAGAATACTCCAGGAATATTTTGGACAGTGTAGACTAGTCCTAAGAATTCTGTAGTTCCTACACCTCAACTAGAGCATTAAAATTCTCTGGTACCCACTCACCCAATAAGGCAACATATACATGATGATGGTTTACCCTAACTGGGACTAAGAGTTCAATTTAGGGCTTTATGAGCCATTCTTCTGTACTAAGAATTCCCGATGAATTGAAAGTGCATCCAATTTCGTGTTTCAGGTTTAATTTCATTTTAACTTCCTGCCTTTAATGACTGTTAAGGAAAAGCCATTGTAAATAGTCAAGGCATCTTAACCACAATTTTAGTGTGCAAAAGTTAAAAACAAATAGAAATAGAAAATAGAAACCTATGATATAAAAGTATATTTCCTCCTCATAAGCAAAATGTGGTAAGTTTTTTTTTTCCCCCAGCACAAAGACTCACACTGAGGATTCATTTTGTATGAGGGAAGAATTAATCTTCCAGTAGGTTTAATACTGCATCCCCCCTCCCCCATATCCAAAATGATGAAAATAATGTGGTTTATTGAACATTCATGCATAAACCCTCAGTAGTTAAACCGGTCTGAGGAGAAATAACTTCAAATAATTTTAACACCTCCTGCCTTAAGCAAAACATGCTAAAAGCATTATCAGTCAGTGCCAACCTCAATCCACTTTATAACCTGGATATTATGTGAAGGGAGTGGTGGAGGAGAAATAGAGAAATGGAAATAATATAATCCACATTGGAAAGTTTGTTACTTTGAACTTTCCCATCACCTTACCAGTGTATCCTCACAATCTAAAGGACAGCTCAGCAATGTCTGAATGAAACAGCACACAATAGCTCCTTCACAAGTAGGTCTTTAATTGATTACGGCTGTGTTTACAGAAACAGAAGAGAATTTACACGAAATGACAGATTGCCTTCAGATTTGAAAAGAGGCTCCTAAAGTTAATGGCAGGGAAGCCCCTTGGAATGTCTTCTTCAAAACTAGAAAAGATGAGCTCCTTATGGCATCTCACTTCTGCTGTCCCTTTGTCTCCTGTCTTTCACAGCCTTCTGCTCTTCACTGGCTATGAAACTTTACAAAGGAAATAAACTTCGCATTGCTCAAAAGTATGGAAAAATTATTTTTAAAAAATGGTAACACCAAAGATCAATCAGAGGTGAGTGAAATACAGACCAAAAGCCAACTGCAAAGCACTCAGTGTCCATCTTGCATCAGTCAAAGAACCATCAGAAACATTATTTGAAGTGGCAGCACGTTTCCCCTTTTACATTGCCAATGACATCCTAAAATGTTGAGTACAATTCTCTTATTTTTATCTAGGAACAAAATTTTGATAAATGGAATTGAGAATAATTTCCCTTTATCCAAAAGTTTGCCTCTAGATGGTATAGATTCCTAGGGAATTGGGCAGTGTGAGGTGATTACCTCAGGCATTAGAGTCTGGAAGGTGGCTGTTGTTACTAGGGTACCAGCCCTCGCTTACCCCTCCTCATTTGATATCAGAATTAATGGGAAATCTGCCTCAATGATCCGATGTGGCTGTCATCAGGAGCAAACTGGAGGGTCACATAGCTAAGATAGCTTAGAAGTCACCAGAGGATATTTACCCTTAGGAGGTGAGGAAGAGTCTGGCCATAAATTAAGAGGATAGTTCCAATTGAAGTACAGCCAGCCCTTGGTATCTGTGGGGGATCCATTCTGGATTCCCCTGTGGATACCAAAATCTGCAAATGCTGAAGTCCCAATCTCCTTAATGGTGGTGTAGCCACAGGGCCATGCCACCATTGGGACAAT
>CM034706.1:159671437-159683941 GCA_020142125.1 Phrynosoma platyrhinos | reverse complement strand
AAAATGTCTTTTTTATTCGGGCTTTTGGAGCCTAGTTGTCTTCTGTCAATTTTCAACATTTCCCAGTCAAAAAAGGAGCAGGCTTTGTTCAGTATCAGAAGCTTTGTATGTTTTTATTCCTTATTTAGTATGAAGAATATATCCCTTTACCACCACCTATTCCACCGTTGCCTCCTGAAGAGCCTCCTTTGCCTGAAGAAGATGAAAGTCAAGATTCTAGCAAAGATGAGTCAGAATATGAAAGTGCTGATGAAGAAGACAAAGAAAGGTTGGTAATATTTTGGAGTAAGCTCCTACCTTAAGACTTGGTGTCCTCTTCCCTTTTGGCATACAGACAGTAAAAGTTTGCTGTTACTTTCTTTAGTTGAAATTTCTGTGTAGGTCTTGATGGTGTCATACAACGTCAAGTGACTTCCAATGAAATCAGAGCAACTTGTTTCAAATATACATAGAACATACATAGAAGGTCTAGCCCACTGCCACATAATGGGAAAAATCTGTAATTATATCTGTATTGAAAAATTTACTGTATTTTGTATTTCATATTTTAACAATTGTTATTTTAGTCACTTCAGTTTAATTTATTTTTAAGGGGTGGGTGGGTGTGGGAATATGGTATGGGATTTGGATTGATTTTAATTTACTGTGATGTTTTAATGTGTTGTATGCTACCCTGATTGTATGGCAGAGGGGCAGGATATAAATAATAATAATAATAATAATAATAATAATAATAATAATAATAATAATAATAATAATAATAATAATAATAATAATACTAAAAAATTGTTGCTTTTCTCATGGCAATGGAAGAGCTAATTACTCACTTTCTCCCATCATTGAGGTGGAGGAAAAACAAAGTAAAAACAAAAGCAAGGTAACCAACATAATTTTACATTGTATGTACCAGGCATCTGTGAGATTTCTTTTCCCAGGTTTTTTTTTTTTTTTTTTTTTTTTGAGAAACTGAATAACCGCAGGAGAGGTGTCGGAAGGGGTTGATTCACTTAACTAGCATAGCAAAACTTAATGTGTATGTTCAATGTGTTAATATATAGGTTTACAAAACTGATGGAATTAGCAACTCTTCAACCAAAACGGCAGATGCCAACAAAGCAGCATCGTGTGAGAAAAAAGAGAAAGATAAAAGACTTATTAAACATCTCCTTAGTTCCTCCCTCCAGGTATGGACATTATTATGACAATATAGTCAATCCTCCATATCCACAGATTTTTAAATCCAACAATTCAGTTGTCCATGGCTTGAAAACATTAAAGAAAATAAATTCCAATAAGCAAAACTTGAACCTTGCCATTTTATATTATGGACATTTTATTGTGCCATTATATTTAATGGGACCTGAGAATCCACAGATTTTGGTATCCATGGGATGTCCTGGAACCAAATCCTAGCAGATACCCACTCTACAGAATGTTGCTAAAGAATGCTTTCCTTAGTATGTTCTCTCGGTATCTCAGTTAAACAAATGATGTGTTTGTTCTTTGAAACAAACGTACTATTTGAAATGTGTAGAATAAACATAAATATAACCAAACACTGACAATAAATGGCAGTATATTCTCATAGCACAGAACAACAGTCTTAGCTACAATGATCCCTTCCTATTGAGAGAGACAAATTTTGGCTCATCTAGTGCCTCTGTGTAATATCAAAGACCTAAATCCCATCTTTGCAGTCATTGACTCGGTTTCTGAATGATAAGTTAACATCTATGTATTTCTAATTGATTTAGTGGGTTTACTTTACTTAGAACCAGCAGTTCAATTTCGGCTGCTGTCTCTGCAGTGTCCAGTGTGGCACCACTGTAAAGATAACAAGATAAAGTCTCATTGTTATGCTGTATAGATTTTTCTCTGAAATTTTTCATAAATGTGTTGTCAGGTACTGCCATGTAGTTAGTGTCTTGTATTATATACTCCTTTTTTGAGTGTTTTGGAATAGATGGGGATTGCATCCTTGCTATTTAAAGGTTGGTTCATAGCTGGGCAGCCTAATCAAGGACAATCCAAGCATGAAAGCAGTCTTTTGCTTTCAATTCTTTCTTTACTGGATGCCATCCATACTCCCAAAGTGTGCTGTGAGGAACAGGAAAAAAATCCCATTCAGCTCTCCAGAGTTTGCAGTGCTTTTGAGATCAGGGTCTTATGTGCAGCTCTTAACAAATAACTGGCTTCATCAGTGTAAAATCACCTGTTCCTTTATGTGAACAAAGGGTTGGAACCCACACTGCCTGTAAAAGTCTGCAAATCAAGGCCAATAATTCTTGTTAGATGTACTTGAATAAGAAATGAGTCACAACTAGAAAAGAAAATTGGCCTGAAACCTTGAAAGTGTACATGTGTTTGTATGTGCCTTGTCAGCTTATGGTGACCCCATGAATTTCATAGGCAAGGAGTATTCAGAGGTGGCTTTATCTGTTTCTTCCTCTGAAATATATCTTATACCAATGTAAAGTGTAAAGACTATTTTAATTTTTCTAGACTAAAGGGTTTCTAGACATAAAAATAGTATCTCTTGGAATTTCATCACAGATCATACTTATTTTCTTCTGTAACTGCCTTATATTTCTGTATCTTGTCAGCCTGAAATCATGGGATTTTCCTTGATTTTCATAAACATTCCTTTTACCCTAAGATGATGAGTAATGATGTTCAGTATTTGATCATGCATAAGGACTGAAAATTATTTTTTTTAAATTAAATTAATTTCTGCATTAGTGTGGGAGAACCTGTAGCCTCATTTTAAAGATTATATTGCTCAAAGTGATTCATAGCATGCAAATGCTTTTTAAAAAATATTTAAAGTTATTTAACATTTTTAAATTATTGTTTTTAGATTGCTTGCTTTTCCACTTTAAAAATAAATAAATATGCCAACAAATAAATGTAAAATAATTTAGGAATAGGTATTAATTTAAAAAAAATTCAGAAAGATAACTTTAATTGTCTTAATGTTGTATTTTAAACAGTAATTTGCACCCAGCACTCTCACCTTCAGATGTGTTCGAGCAGCCACAGCCTGTAGGCCTTAAAAAAATTGAATTTCACATTTCAGCTGGCACACCTGCCATTCTTCAGCAAGGCTGGGAGAAGGAGCACAATGATGGTATGGAATGAGCACCACTTCCAAATTACAAATGTCATAGTTAAAAACAGTTGCAGCCAAGCAGTTAACAAATTGAGCTATAAGTCTCTTACAAGTCTGAGTGTTCTCTCTTTGATAAACTCATGAGTTGGCCTTAGGAGAAGCATTCTTTCCCCCTCACATCTATAATATTAGTGAGAATATGCCCGGCTATTGTAAGACAGTTCCCTGATTGGATGGCTCAAGATATTAAACCGTGGGAACTCTGACTTGATGCTTTTGAACAATATAGTGGTTAATGCAGCCTTATCACTCATGTTTGCAGCTGGAGCAGCTAAACAAACTTAAGAATGTTTTTCTTCATTTGTTTATCATGTTTATGAATGCCAGTGCTTTCTCCTTTCTGGTTTGTTTCTCTCTTCACAACCTAGAAGAGGGGAGAGGGCTTTAAATTCTTTTTCTGATTTGTTAGGAAAGAAGCAGATGAGAGAGGAGAGTTTCTGTGTTCAGACATCAAAACCCAGAGCAAAGTGTCATGTTTGTTTAATCACTCTGCTACAGTTGTCAGTAATTGGGCAGTGTGCATCAATAAGCTCATACATAAAAAGCCAGAATTCCTGTTGTTCCCTGGCTTACTGAATGTATAATTGAACATTTTAAATTATAATACAGATGTTGAATGTATGAATTATGATTTAGAGCTGTTTGTACTATTTCTGTTCCTAGTTCAGTAGATACAGTGGCATTTTCAGTCTGCAGGATTGTCAAAGACTGTAAAGGGTCCAAAACACACTGCAGAAATAATCCAGTTTGAGACTGCTTTAACTGCCCTGGCTCAGAGCTAGGGAATCCTGGGAACTGTAGTTTCTTGTGGCACCAGAGCTCTCTGACAGAGAAGGCTAAATGTCTCACAAAACTGCAGTTCCCAGAATTCCCTAGCATTGAACCAGGGCAGTTAAAGCAGTCTCAAACTGGATTATTTCTGCAGTGTGTTTTGGATTATAGTTATAGGCTCTTATTTCTCTAAATTCTGTAATTTCTCATATGCTTTACCATTGCAGTCTTTTGTTTCTGTCCTTTTTCAGTGCTTCATTCAGTATTTTAATGACAGTGTTCACAATCCAGAACAGACTTAATGTGTTTAAGTCTACTGAAGTCACTCACTGTAGATATGCTTAGATTTACATGTGATTGTAATATTCAAGCTAAAGGTAACAACTCTTCTGTTTTTTGACCTCATCCCAATGACTTTTTTTTACATTTTTCTTCTTAATGCAAGTAATTGACGAAGTAAACAATGCAGGTTTTGGAAAAATCTTTCCTGCTCCCAGTTCCAATCATAAAGATCAGATGGAAGAAGAAGAAGATGATGAAATACCTTCAGAATTCATTTCTAAAAGAGAGTTAGAAAAAGGCAGAGTATCTAAAAAAGGTAATTTAATTTTAATCCTTTTATAATATACAGTGCAAATGCTAATATCTTTTTATGTTACTATGATTGCCTTGTTTGGATAGAAACCAGAGTTGGCAAATTATTGGCAAATTGTGATACTAATAGGAATTGTATTAATTGTGTAAACTTTGCACATTTAGAATAATGGAATATCTGAATATATCAATTCCGATACAATTCACCTATATCTGCTGAGGAAGACATCATCAATGTCGAAACGGCCCTAAAAGGACTCCGGAGGTAGCCGTCCAAGCATTCATCACCACTATATGAACTGGTTGCTTGAGATGCTACAGCTTATTTTTTGGACTTATATTCCTTGTTTGGATAGAACCCTTACTTGATGTTGTATAATATTTAGTAAGGAAATTGTTATAAAAAAATCACATTTACAAATAACTTTCCTTTCTTTGTTCAAGAAATGGAAACACTTTCTGTCTTCAAAAACTATGAGCCTGGTGATCCTAACTGTAGAATATATGTGAAGAATCTCTCTAAACATGTTCAGGAAAAAGTAAGTAGGAATTGCTAAAAAATTATTTTGCTTAATTTGTCTAGGACTCTGCTAGCTTTTCTTTACAAGGTTTTCTTTTTATTCCAGGACTTGAAGTTTATTTTTGGAAGATATGTTGATTTTTCATCAGAGGTTGAACGAATAATGTAAGTTATGTCTGTATGACTTTTTGAATAGGTCGGACTAGGGTCGACTACTTGGGCTACTACTGAGCCATGATTCATTTGTGAACTTCACATCTTTCACGTACTTTCTTTTCTTTATCTGTTTAACCCTTAATCCCAGTGGTTAAAAAAAAATCAACATTTACTTTGAATGAATTCTGAAGTATTTTTAAAGTACATGAGAAGTTCCAGTGTGTTACAGGGAAAATAGTTGAGGAGAAGAGCATGGAAGGAAAATAACCACTGATCCTGTTGAAAAATCCTGTGAATCCACAGTACTGACTTTTTATCCCATCACTTATCTGTTGGGAAACTGATATGAACATCATGGATTTGTGGTTTCCAAGAGGCTTGGAAGATAATCTGCTTCTCCTGTTTCAATGGGATATAACATTTAAACCCTTTTTTGTCGCAGTAGTTGCTTAAAGCTGTTGCAAATAAAATATCTATCATAGCCTTGCAGAAACTGAGGTAGGATTTCTGACTAGAAGAAAGTTCTGTTGACTCTACTTATGTTCCAAGAGAATGATTTGATGAATTATCACTGTGCCTTGTTTACATGAATGGCCTGTTGTGGTACTTAATGGGCAAATAAAGAACCCTGTGTCTGTTGATTTACCCTAGGTTTGATATACGCTTGATGAAAGAAGGGCGCATGAAAGGACAAGCATTTATTGGGCTTCCTGATGAGAAAGCAGCTGCAAAAGCCTTGAAGGAAGTAAATGGATACGTTTTGTTTGACAAGCCCATGGTGGTTGTATCTTTTCCTGAATCTTTTTGTTTTCAAGGTTTTCATGGCCAGCATCCATAGTTTTTTGTGGGTTTTTCAGGCTATGTGGCATGTTCTAGAAGAGTTTCTTTCTGATGTTTCGCCAGCCCTGCCATCAACAACAGAACAATACACAGTTTACATGGGAATCACTCCTCCCTACCCAGGGTCTCACAGTGTATATACCTGAAGTCTAAGGCAGTGTAAACCTTCAAGAGGTTGGCTCATCTCCTTGTATCCATTTGGGAATCTCTTCTTGGAAAGCACACCCTTTTGAAAGTTAATACCTTCCATCCATTTTGTTAATACCTTGTATCCATTTAGTACTTCAGGGCACTTGAAACTCAGTTTTCCAATTTTCTCTAGTGTTCATATTTCTCAAGAGTCTTGCAGTGTGAAGAGCTGATACAGTCTGCCTGTGAACAGTGAACACTTACATATAAATGGGGAAAAGGAGTTAAAATGGCTATGCAATGTGCCTTTCCCCGCTAATGTTCAAATAGTCGGACCTGATAACAAGTTGAAGACTTCCAAGATAGGTCCCCAACTCTGTGTGCAGCCTTCTAATGACATGTCTTTTTAGGGAGATTGCTTTGAGAGCTCATCAGTGTTTTACAGTCTTAAGTAACTTTTTGTTTGCCTTCTGATTAAATATACATTAACACTTCACGTATAGTTTTTGTGTCAAACTCTTTACAAGGTATTCTCACTCCTTTTGCTTCTGATTGTATGCATTACACAGTACAAATGAATTCAAAGACGTAGCCATGATAGTCTAGAAAACCAGTATGCAAAGGGATCTTATAGCACCTTTGGGACTAACTGAAAGAAAGAAGCTGGTTGCATGGGCTTTTGTAGACTTGACCCTACTTCCACCACATGCATCTGAAGAAGTAGGCTCAAGTCTATAAAAACTCATGCTACTAACTTCTATCTTTCAGTTTGTCTCAAAGGTGCTGCAAGATCCCTTTGCAAAATGTAAATGGGCATTAAATTAGGAGCATAGTTTGTTTTACATAATTAACAAACAAGTCATTCCACAAGAAAAATAAGTGATATGTCCAAAAATCAAATTCTTCTTTCTTAGAGACAGTATTATTTACATGATAACTTTAAATAAACAGGACCATAATCATTAAATCATTCAAATAATAAATCAGAAGTGCTATTCTACTAATTTTCGTTGTATTAACATACAGTCCTCCCTTTGTATCCACCAGGGATCTGTTCCGGACCCCCCCCCCCCCCGGATAATGAAAAATGCAGACCTCAAGTCCCATTGATTTCAGTGGCGGGTACGATATGTGTGCGGCCACTGACATGGGCGTGTGTATGCACCCCTATTGAAAGCAACAGATGGTTAAATTCGCAAATGACAAACCTGCAGATATCGAGGGCCTGCTGTAATATCTCTTTGGAAAACAAATCTAACAAATCAAAGTTGTCTTAAATTGTGTCAAGCTGTGGAACTGAACAAACTGAAGCTCATTCAACAAATGATGAGTTTTTTATTTGTAATAAATGGCTAAGGTAGTAGTTATGCACTGGGAAGTGTAATATTTTTCCATAGTATTTTATTTCCACGTTGTCTGTTGTTGGTGAGTCACTGTTGCAATCACTTGCTGCACTTCCTTTTCTTAATAAAAATCTTAGCAATTTGCCCGATCAGCAAGGCCTAAGCCAGATTCCAAAGAAGAAAAAAGAAAAGATAAGCTGAAAAAAACTTAAAAGTAAGTAATTCTTTAACATACCACTTTCTTTCCATAATCTTTTTTGTAAAAATTGAAGAAGTGCTGAATTTGTTATCGTTGAGGTGATAAACTTTGTTTAGACTGTCCATACTGCAAATTCAGACTTAAATAAATGAAAGCTCTTCAAGTTTCACATAGAAGATAGAAATTGAGAAGTATAGTAGTAAGACTAATTTTCTGTATATCTAGTCTGACATCTTTTGTTATGCTTGTAGAGAAGCTGCAAAATATCACTCCAGCCCCATTTCCTTCATGCTTGACTTCCCTATACACTTTACTATTATGGATTATTTGCAGAATTTGTCCAGGAGCACAGGAGGCTGGGAGAAAACAATATTGCATTAATAAGTCATCCGTGAAAGGACAAATCTTTCTATTGGGAATCAACTCAGTATGTGATCTCCACTTGTAGTGTGATAATCCAGATGTAGCTTTATTGTTACTATGATTATAACTACTCATCAATGGTAGCTAGTTTATTAAGATACTTCTTACCTATTTACAGCAATATGTCTTTTTAGATTGGATTAAAAATATTTTGTAGTCCATTACATTCCTTATTTTCTCCAGTTAGAATGTGAGATCACAAATAAATTAGTTCCTGGTGTTTTAAGCAGGATTCTGGATTTACCTCTTAAGAATGTTCACCTTGTACCTACAGTGTTGTGTTTTTAGCAGGAGGTAGAAGCCTTCTGAATATTTTAATTGCCTAAAATTTCTTGAAGCAGGAGGAGGTAATTGGATTCATTAAGTGTATGTTACCTACCCTGATAAGTTGATTGTTGGAGATGTAATATATAAACATAAGTAAATAACAGACTACATTCCTTGCCTAAGAAAAACCTATGAAATTCATGGGATCATCATAACATGATAGATGACTTGAAGGCACATTCACTCAACAGATCATGGCCCCAGCTAGTCACTTTTTCAAAAAAAAAAATGTATATCCATCCATTTCAGTTGAACAGAAGTATGCAACCTGCTGGTCTCCATATGTGTTGAACCACTGCTCCCATAATTCCTTACTGTTGGCCATGTGGGTCAGTTCTGGAAGAGGTGGAGTTCAAAATATTTGAGTGGTAGCAGATTACTTATCCCACAGTGTAGAGTTTGAATATATGTTGTAATAAGTTGACACCCTAGAATGCACACCAACAATATGTCTAGAATAGTGGTTCATCTGGCCAAATTTGTCTTTGTTAGAGCCTTTATCATGTTTGATCCTCAGATTCTAGAATTACCTAATTAATTAAAATGTGTAGTTTCTAGCAGTTTGATGATTTTCATCACATTTGTCATTGGCATTCCTTTAAATATCTGGTAATGCATGTATATTCCACTAATTAGTGTATTTTACACATTCCAAACCCTCAATTTAGGACCGTAAAGCACTGACTGGAAGAGAGCTTTCTGTGTGTGCACACCCTTCCTTCACTGGCTCTGTGTTTAATGCTACACAGCTACTCTCTGATGAAAAAAAAAAATATGTGTGGAAGACCTTAACCTGCTCCTTGCCTATACTCAGCAAACAGCTGAACAGCATTTAAAAGGGCACTTCTTTATGAGTCCAGTTATCTTCATAGGGCTGTGGAGCACTCTGTCCCTGTTTTGCTTAGCCAGTGTGGAAGCTGACTGTCATGTGGCAGATTGCTTTACCTTTTAGTCCCATTTCTGTAAGATTGAAACATTAGTCTGGATCCAACACTACAGAAACAAGAGTCAGGTTGGGTTTAATTATTGATATTGCTTTAAAATCTAATGCCTTCATTTTTCTTAACTAAATTTTATTTCCACAAATGCAGTCTAGTATAATGTTGGCTTTTGCATTTGAATTCTGTTGTGCATTTTTTTTCGTGTGTGGGGGGAGTTTGTTCTGATCTGAGAGTATTTTTATTTATTTATTTTATTATCCAAAATATTTCTCTTTATATGTCAGTCTTTGTGGCAAAATTGACCATTGCTATAGGTGGAAAGTGGATTGCCACAGATTGAAGAACCAGTTCAAGCACTGACATTTTAAAATCAAATTGACTTCTGCTGTGTTAATGGTCTCTATAAGCACATGTTAAACTGATGTTATCTCATGTTAAGTATTGGGAATGTTGCTTATTTGTTACCAAATATAGCTAGTACACATGTCCACCTCCAGTCCCTCTTCCTAGCACAGGTTCAGGGAAATCCTCATCTTTCCCAGTCAGGAAGTAGATCTCTCCAGTCTAAATAAATGATTTTGGCAGGGAAAGATGATCAGTACATTGCTTTTTCAAACCTTTTATCTCTGGCTTAGTGTGTAACCATAGCCTGTACAACACTCAAAGGGAAGAATTCACCATAATGCCAAATAAGATGAGTGTTAGGAAAATGATTCTCCACTCCAATTTTATTTATTTTATATAATGAAGACTACAAAGTAGCTGATGGATGTTGTCCTGAGCTTAATGTTTTCCTGGTGTGTCATTTCACTGAAAATGATTTGAATAGATACATTAGGCATACATTTGGAGCTGGACCATGCTATCATATTCTGGCAAAAATATGAAGGTGTTGAGTAACTTCTGCATAAAATTGCAATGTTGGGCAGAACCACACTGGAACAAGAGATAAAAGCTTAGCTTTAATAAATGGCATAAAGATAAGATTCTGTTGTGAGCTCTGCCGCTGCACTGATATAGTTGCTAAGATATATTTGTGGTAGATTCAGAGCTGTTGTATACATTTCTTCCTCTTTTGTTTTGTCAGAAGATTAATAAGTGACAACTTGTTTACATTAGGCAGTCTAAAGAATGAAACCTGTAACAGAGAATAAAAGGATTAAACCATATTCTGCTGTTCTTCTTTAGAAACATTCCTGCGTAAATACTGCAATAATACTGTCATGCAAAGTGTATCCTTTCTTGTTGTATCCTTTTTTGTGTATTTCCCTGCATTTTTTTTCTAGAATTGCATTAGAGAGTAAACCAGTAGATCTCTAGTGACACAGTTTCAGTAAGCCATATCCTTATTATTTAACAGAGTCCCTAGAATAGGGTGAACTACCAATACAGGGTTAGGGGGCTGTATTAGCCCCTAAGGGGACCTTAGGGGAACCACTACCCCTCATCCCCTCTACACTTTTGAAAACTTTTTAAATGGGGGGGAGCTGTGGGGCCACAAAAATGGCCACACTTTCCCTACCCTTGTTATAGAAGCTCCTAGAGTAAAATGTAACTTTTTAAAACTGTACTAACCACTACTTAGGCTACCAGACCTTCAGCAAGTATACATTGCTCTGCTTACGTTGCTAGAGCTAAAATGCTATATACTGACTGAAGGCCTAGCTTCAATTATATATACTGAAATTACTTTGCATTATACTATATTCCAATATGACAATGTCTTGAAGAGACAAATTAAATCTCTGATAAAACATTTTGTCTTATTAATTCCAGCCTTCAGTTTTTTTCTTTTGTATGCTTTTTTTCCATATTAATTTGAAGTTGGAATTGAAGCAGTATTATATAAAGAGTAAACTAAATTGCTGACTTCTGGTTAGCCAGACTTGGGTGTTCCTCATTTGGACCAAGACTAATGTTCTGTATAAAATTCTGCAAAATCTCTCAGTTCCAAATCTCTCAGTTGTTAGAGTTGGCTCCAGAATTGCCTTTCTGCATATGGAAACTCTCCTTCTCTTTTCATATAGGACCAGTCCAGAGGACATTCCTATTGGAAGAGAGAAGAAGGTACTTTTCATTGATTTCCCCCTGTCCTAAACTGTTTGGAAAGGTTACACAAGTCTAGAGCAAATATGCAGAAGACTCCAAGAGAAAAGAGTCCCTCCCCACTCCACCTTTCTTCAGAGGAATCAACCTGTGAGCGAAGTTCTCACCAATAATTCTGGATCCAAACTTTAGTTTGTCTCATTATCCATACTTCTAGGCTTTGTAGTTGAGAAGTGTGTATATGTTTAATGTGCCTTTAAATCATTCCAGGTTCGTTTTCAGTCCCATGTCTTTCAAGCTTGTTCAAGCTCTGGACAGAAGATACAAGATCAGCCGGACTGCTAGACAGTGTGTAAAAGTACTTAAAACACCACACATGTATGTATGTACTTTTAAACAATAAAGGCTTTCCAATGGGTCACATAGTTGTGGAATATGTTGTAATTAAAGAACTAATAAACTGTTTTTCAAATAGTGCCTACTTTTTTGATAATGCTAGCCTAGAAAAATGCAAGCACTGAACAACCAAACTTTCCTGATTGGCATGCATTTTTCCTATTCCAGTACATACATGTGAACACAGATGCTTGAATGACCATGTGTGTTAAAAGCTGAAGCCTTTGATGAGGATAGAAGCCTTATTCAGACTTAATTTCTTTGTGCAGTTATTGTCTTGAGTAGACAAAGAGCAATGATGCAGACTTAACCAACAGATCTTTTGAAAAATAGATTTATAATGCAGCTGGATGTTTCTACCTATCTTGGATCTACTCTTAATGTATCTCCTGGTATTCTGCTTTTGCACACTTACATAGTAGTCTCACCTTGTACAAAGAAATTTCCATGCTGTATTCTCCCATGCTTACGAGATGGAATGGGAAGTTGGTACAGAAATGATTAAGTGATACAGTTGTAATCAAATACCAGATCTCAAACTTTTCATGGCTCTTGAGCCACAATCCTGCAAGGCTCAGTGTTGCATAGTAATTCTGTATATGGAACTGTTGTTTTGTTGTTCTATGCCTTCAAGTCATAGAATCATAGAA
>CM034706.1:159622547-159641867 GCA_020142125.1 Phrynosoma platyrhinos | reverse complement strand
TTACTTTTGCTGTATTTTAATTTCTTTTCATGTTTAATTCTGTTTTAAAGGGGGGGAGGGTTGTTGAGTGAGGGAATGTTTTTTAACTGTTTTCTTTTAACATGTTGCCGAGCAGAGGGGCGGGCTATAAATAAATAAATTATTTATTTATTTATAGGGAGTGTTTGCATATGACTCTGCCATAGGTCTAAGATGAGAAAACCTAGACCTTTGAAACTTGACATACATGCTAAGGGCTTTTTGTGGGCATATGCCTCATGATTATTTTTTTAAATAGATTAATGTCTTTAAATACATAGTCTTTCAAGTCCAGTACCATCTTCAGTTACTAGATAGCAGGTTTAACTTACTGACAAAGAAGAAAATGCTCCAGGATGAGGAGAGAAAAAGCTCACATGAGTGGGTGGGAGACAGAATGAGCAGCTGGCAGGCTAAGGGAGTAAGTAGTACTTAGTTCTTTGGAAAGGACAGTGAGCACCGAGGTGGGCAGGGGAAAGAAAGACAGTAATTATGTGAGTGAGAGGAAACAATATGGGTGGCACTTACCTTGGTGTAGCTATAGTGTACTTCTGCTTTCTAAGCAATGGTGTAGTTCAATTTGTTGAGGTGGAGAGACTAGTCTGTAAACACACTGTGGATGCCATAGTTAATTCTTGCTCCTCAGTGTTTGTCCACCATATATCTTTGTGCTTACAGGCATGTAGACTTTATGTCACTTACTAATAGATGTGTGGCAGCAAGTACTGAGATTCATGTGCCATTGCAGAGTTAAAGTTTGTTAAACATTTTCTACCCTAGCCATGGAACAGTTGTGCTGCTGTGAAGCCTGGAGTGTATGGATGGGTGCATGGCCCTCTAAGAACTTGACATAAGATAATTTCCACCCATTCCGGTAGTGATGCTAATTGTTGTGAGTCCAGTCAACACAGATCTAACCAGTGTGATCACATAATAAACTACTCTATTTGTCATATGACAGATGCCTTATTTTAAATATGCCCAGGGAAGCAAATGATCTCAATCAGTCCAGCTACCTGCTGCCTTTCACTTATTTGGTGAAGTGAAGAGAGTATTCAAAAGCATGTTTAAAGCAGAAAACAATAAGGAGACAATGCTGTGACTCATTCCAACATGTATAATTGGTTCTTCTTTTTCAAAGACTATCTGGAAAATGTATATATAACAAAATACAGTAGACTCTGTTCTGTTAATACTTAATGCCCATGTGTTTTGAAGAATGTTTATACCACCAGTGATTTCTGCTGGTGGGTATGTATGTTGAATGATACAAAAATATTGTATTATGTGGTTTTATAGGATATAGTTAATTTAGTGTTGTCCTTTTAATACCTATAATAGATTTTTATTTGTTTTTAATCCCTGAAGGCCTTTTCTCATATAGGCTAAAATGTGTTGTGCCATTTTAAAAGGAAAAAACAGTTGACCATCTTTGAGCATGTGGAATTTGTCTCCTTACTGTTTTCCTCATTTATTTGGGGCTGCAATTCCCATAATACCTATCAGTGGCCATGTTGGATAGGGATTATAGGTGATTGTCCAAAACACTAGACCCCTTATTTAGATTTTTGCCTGAATGCAAGAAGCTAACCATTACCAAATATCAGAAAGCATGAATACAGAGAAAATCTTTGATTTTGTACAGGAACTTGTCGGTAAGCCTCCTGACGGGTCTTCCTCCTGGCACTTACTGTGATGTTATTTCAGGACAAAAAGAAGGCAACCTCTGCACTGGAATGCAAATCCGCATTGCTGCCAATGGAATAGGTGATTTTCAGATTAATAGCCAAACTGAAGATCCATTCATTGCAATTCATGTTGAAGCCAAATTGTAATCAACACTGAATTTTCTCTGTGCATTGAAAAGCTATTTAATATTAATATGTATGCACTCAATAATAAATGTAGTATTTCTCTTATTATTTTAACCCTCTTTTTTTGCTCTTACAAGTTAAAAAAAAAGATGCTTGCTGGCTGAACCTAGTGGCCCAGTATTATGAGTCAAAATGCTTCTGTTAGTTAGCACAAGATTGGGAAACATGTATCATTGTGCTACAGTTCCTGTCTGATTCTAGCCAATGGGGAGGGATTATGAGGTCACAGAACATCTGAAAGGCTAGACATTTCCCCACCTATGTTAGTGGAACTAGCAAGGTTCCCCTCCCTGCCAAAATCTCCTGGAGAAGCTTGGACTGTTACAGATAACACTCAGTATATTCTTGCTTTTGCTTTTGTGAGTGAGCTGTGTGTGGCTCTAGAACATTATTCTGGACCTCATTAGTTCAAGGAACTGGAACTGTTATAACTGGATGGTTTTGGACAGTGCTTTACCTCATGGAAATACAAGTGGTATTTTTAAAAGAATAAAATAATTATAAAGGAAGTATAAATTAAGTATAAAGGTAGGAAGTCTGGTGCTTTCCAGATGTGTTGGACTAAAGCTTCTACCTCTCCAGATAGTATGGGCATTGGGGAAAATTGGGTTGAGTTAACAACTGCTCTAATAACATGGACAACCTTTCCTGGTTTTAATATTCTTGCCTTAATGGCAGGTCCTGGTGAACCAACTGTGGTTCTTTCCTGAAGATAACCATCTATATTGAAATCTTTAGCCATACAGAGCAATTGTGAAATATTTTTCCAACATGCTGTCTTGAGCTGTGATTCTCACAAAGGCTTTCCCATCCAATTTTATTGTGTTCTTACTCCATATCTATCATAATTGAGCCATACTATGAGCAGTAACTTGAACACTGACATAAAGAAACAAGAGTAGACAGTATCTGGAGACCAATAGTGCAACTTGTAGAGATTCTGAGTATAGGATTTGACACAACCTGAGCTCAACTGTCAAGGACCTCTTGAGTCAGAGGCTCTGAACTATCCAGATATAACATTCCCCCTGTGATGAATTTCCTCATTCTGTCTTCTGCCACACTGCAGAAATTATGTAATTTAACACCATCCTATGGAATCCTGGGATTTGTAATTTGTTGTGGTATCAGACCTCTCAGGGAAAAGTTCTAAATATTTCATAAAACTACCAATCCCAGAATTCCATAGCATTGAGCCATGGCAATTAAAGCAGATTCAAACTGCATTAATTCTTCAGTGTAGATGCAGCATTAGAGGGGGCAGCAAAGATCTGTAATCCTGGAAGTCTGGTTTCTAACAGTTTTGTCACTTCCCATGCTTGTTAAGCAGGTTAGCATATGGAAAGAGCCATGAATGTAGAGCAGTGGCCCTATTAGCTGGGAGATTCTGTGCACTGTAGTCCAAAACATTTTACAAGACATAGAGAAAGACTTTACCAAAACATATGACAAAATGACCATAAAACAAAGAAAAAACTAAACACACACACAAATATAACATACAACATTCTCTAATCACTTCTTACTTCTGCCAAAAATTGATTTTCCTAATCTTTCTATATTCTCAATAACTGTTTCTGTGACATCAATCCTAGAAACTGAATTCTTGCTTTATGTTCTGTCTCATTATTTTTGATCAACCCCAACTATATTGTTGTTTCTCAGTCCCTCAAAGTGAGGTTCTGACCTTAATACAATTCATTATCAGATCCCTTATAGCCCATTTCATGCAGTTAGGTTCCCTAATTTGTTTTTTTATAGGGGTGTTACACATTTCCAGTTGTTGTCAAAGTGCTTCAGAGTCTTATCATTACAATAAGTTGTTAATTTGTCCATTTCTGCCATGTCTAGTAATTTTATAATCCATTCTTCTGTCATTGGTATTTCATTGATTTTCCATTTCCTAGCATAGATTATTCTGGCAGCTGTGGTCATATGTAATAGAATTCTCCTGTGTTTCCTTTCTGTCTGTCCAATACATTCAGCATGTTCAATAAATAAATTTATGGGGTAAGCAGAACAATCAATCTTGAGTGTGTCTGTTATTTTAGAATGGATTTTTTTTTGGCCTTGGTATACTGCTACCATATATGGTAGAAGGTATTGTTATCCTCTCCATATTTCCAACAGTTGTTTCTGTCATTTCTGTATATTTTAGTAAGATTGGCCAGTGTTAGGTGTCATCTGTAGAACATTTTGTAATAGTTCTCCTTCAGATTCTTGCTTCTTAAAAATTTTAAATGTCAATTCCATACTCTAGACCAGGGGTAGGCAACCTTTCCCCTTTAAGGGCCGAGGGACTTCAGCTCCCAGAATCCCAGGAGCTATTGACCAACATGGGACTATTGGCCAACATGGCTGAGGCTTCTGGGAGCTGAAGTCCCTCGGCCCTTAAAGGGGAAAGGTTGCCTACCCCTGCTCTAGACCAGGGGTAGGTAACCTTTCCCCTTTAAGGGCCGTGGGACTTCAGCTCCCAGAAGCCTCAGCCATGTTGGCCAATAGCTCCTGGGATTCTGGGAGCTGAAGTCCTTTGACCCTTAAAGGGGAAAGGTTGCCTACCCCTGCTCTAGACCATGTTCCAGTGGCATTTTTGACAGCTGTTATGCTTGGATTTTGGATGAAGTATTTCTAGTTAATTTTTTTTGCCTCGATTCAGGAATATCATGGAGGTATGGTTGACACTGCAGTGGTCATAATTTAAATGCTTGTTTGGGCAAGTGGGCCCTTATAGATGTTGCTGTACTTCAACATCCATGATTTCTCTCCACTGGTTGTGCTGGCAAAGGCTCAGAGGATTTGTATTCTAACATGGGGGATGTAGTTGTATAATCCTGCTGTAGTTAAACAGCAAAGCATTTTCATTTATTTAAAACCATGTTCATACATATGTTTGAATTAGCAGCACAAAAGAAGCACGATGGCCATGTCTATGTAGTAGGTTTGTGTTATTTGAGGAAAAACAAAATGCCAGTGCTTTTATCCATCCTTCAGAGGATACTTGAGAAACCTGGAGTCCTGTTCACTCTACACATACAAGTTGGATGAAGCCAATATAAATAAAATTAAATTTCTGTCTCTGTGTTAACCACATCACATACAAATGATTTGGATGAACTGCCATCAAATTTGGAAGGTATGTTTTTGTTTTTCTGATTTAAAACCTAGGCCAGGTAACAATAAAAATGTAGTAGGGGGTGGGGTGGCTGTCAAATTATTTCCTCAGAAACATCTGGATGGATTTGCACTAAACTAGGGAAGGCATATTTGGGATGGTCTAACATACAATAAAGGATACTATGAAATGAAACGTGGGAAGGAGGCATCCCCTAATTTCCTCAGAGCTGAAAAAATTAGCACCAAATTTGTGGGATACATTTGGAATGGCCTGTTTTAACATATAAGCTATCAAGTCAGCAAAGTTGGGCAAACTTGCCTGTAGAGAGCATAAATTTAAAGCACTTTGACAGCAGATCTATTTGTGCATAATTCTACCTTATCATGCTCTTTGTATAACAGTAATCAAGTTGAGCATCCAAATTGTCACCTCACCTGTAACAAAACAAAAGTGACACCATGAAGTGGAGGGTGTGATATTTCAACCACATTTTCAGGATAAGGATAACAATGAAGGATTACATCAGCCACCTGCATTATACAGCTTAACTTGAATCTAACCTGAGGGAGAATTTACAAGTGGAGCGTGATTATAAAACACAAGTTCCTCTTGATTAACATTTACCTGCTGGACAGGTTAGCTCTAAACTTCTATGGGTGTGTTCTTCCATAGTATTCATGGGGTTGGATGACTGTAAAAAGAAGGGAGGAAGCATTGTAGGATGAAGAAAATGTAAACGTCCATAATTGAAAACTCATTTGATGACGTTCCTTACATCTTCTAAAAAGTGTGGCTCTTTGCAGTACATTTATTTATTTATTTATTTATTTCCCACCTTTCTCCCAGTGTAGAGACTCAAGGCAGGTACCAACCACTTTAAAACAGTACAAATTAAAAACAATAGAAAACCATTACAAACTATAAATATAAGACATAAAAATAATTAAACAACTTAAGAAGTTTTGAAGTAAATTCCAAACATTTTGAATTGTGCCCTTGTTGCATGCTTCCTGTAGCCAGCTCCAGATAACCTCCTGGCTGCACCTCTTTGGGCAAATTGAAGTTTCTGAGCACTTTTCAATGATAGCCCCACATAGTGTGCATTACAGCAATCCAAACAGATTGTAAACAAGGCATGTATCACTATGGCCAGATCTGACATCTTCAGGAACAGGTACAGTTAGCACACTCACTGTACAAAAACACTTCTGGTCACTGCTGAAACCTGAGCCTTCAGGCTCAGAGATGAATCCAGGAATACTCTTAAACTGTGAACCTATGTTTTAAGAGGAATGTAACTCCATCTCACACAAACTGAATCCTTGTTCCCAGATCTATCTGCCAACCGACCAGGAGCACCTCTTATCTTGCCTGATGAAGCTGCAGTTGGCTGGCCCTCATTCAGTCCATTACAGTTGTCAGGCACCAATTTAGCACAGGAATAGCTTCCTTGGAATTACGTGGAAAGGAATGATAGAGTTAGATACTATCAGCATACTGGTGACACCTGGGGGGTTGCAGACTAGCAGAAATAATGCAAATTGAGTCCACTTTTAGGGTTAGAGTTAGGGAATCATGGGAACTGTATTTTATTGTGGCATCAGAGCTCTCAGAGAAGGTTCAATGTCTCAGGAAAAAAACAATTCCCATGATTCCCTAGCACTAACCCTAACCCTAAAAGATTGGTTCTCCACTAGGGCGGTATATAAATAAATAAAATAAACTAAAAAACTATAAACTAAAAGTGGACTCAATTTGCACTATTTCTGGCAGTCTGCTACCCCCCACCTGACTCCAAAATTCCAGACAACCTCTCCCAGCAGTTTCATATATATGTTAAAAAGCAAGACTGAACTCAGGCACTCCACAGGCTAATGCTCAAAGAATTAAGCAGAAATTCCCCCAGCATCACCCTCTGGAAAGAATGGAGTCACTGTAAAACAGTACCTCCAAACCCTATCCCAGATAGGCAACTCAGAATGATACAATGGTCAATGATATCAAAAGCCACTGAGAGGTTCAGAAGAACTAACAGGTACACACTCGTCCTGTCCAATTCCCTGTCCACCAAGACAACCAAAGCTGCTTCTCTCCCATAACCAAGCCTGAAACCAGACTGGCATAGGTCCAGATAATCTGTCTCATCCAGGAACCTCTGGAGTGGAGAAGACACTGAAAACTCCAGTACCTTGCTGCAAAATAGAAAATAGGATCCAGGGAAGGTTTTTTTTTTTTTTTTTAAGAAGAGGTCATACCATAGCCTCTTTCAAGCATGTTGGGACTCTGCCTTGTTGTGGAAAGGCATTAATCACTTCCTTTAACTACTGAGCACATCCTCCTCTGGCCTGTTTAATAAGCCAGAAGGGGCAAAGATCTATACACATGTGGTACCTCTCCAACTATCCTGTCCACATCCTCAGGCTACACAAATTGAAAAACTACCCATCAATAGTGGACAGGCAGTCACTCAATCTCTCTCTCCCATTATATTCCTCAGACCAGGGAGCTAACCCAATCCATCAGGAGAACCTGATGAAGACTGCTGGCTGGGCCTCAGTCCTGCAAAGAGTCAACTCACTCGAGGTGGCAAAAGAGTCCCAGAGGGAAGGAAGAAGTGGCTAATGGGATATGGTGTAACTGTCAAGCTCCCTCTCCTTCACTCCCATAATCTTTGGGTCTTGCTCTCTCTCTTTTTAGGGGTGTTGTGCATATTGTAATCAATAGGTTTCAGTTAGCATGCACTCCATGTATGTATTAATTTGCACTTCACAAGTGGTGGGTTACTCCTATTATTTTAAACTTCATTCTTTACCTGCTCCCCAATACTCCAAAGCAACTTACAGATCAGTTTAAATAACACAATAAGCCAGCCCTTACTTTCAGACTTAGAATATAAAATATAAAGAAAAAGGGGGTGAGGGTGGAGAGAACACACACATTCAGGCACCAATTCTGAAAGTCATAAAGTACTTACTGGCTTTTCTCCAGACTTGATGGAATGGATCTCCTCCATCTCTTGTCTTTTTGACAGGTTGATGAAATAGCTGCTGCTGGAAGAAACAAAGGTAATGCAAATAGGGAAGAATCTTATTCTGACCCATTATCTGGTCCTTTTTCAACAGGGTTTTTGACCAGGAATGGAACTGAGATTGCTTTCATTGCCAAGGTGGATGACTTACACAAGGAACTGGGAGGAGGCAATGCAATGAGGGAATATAGCAATGCTGGTTCTCTTACACCTCTTGCTGGCTGTCAGTTGGCTACGATACCCTCCTGGAGTACCCCTCAGGCTTGGGCATTGTACTGTAGCAGTTCTAATCCTGATCATCTCTGGAGAACCAGTTTTCCACCACAGTGTCTGTTCCATGATGTCTAGTAGGGTTTTATTTTGTGGCCTATGTCATTTAATAGCCATATGATGCTGCTGAGAGAGGTAATTCAGAGCTTTGGAGTAAGATGTCTTGAAAATGGTGATGGTATTTACACCTTTACATCCTAACACTAAGAAAGCAGATGAAACCTCTGATTGTTGCCTTAATATAGTAATGGAAGTGATGAAAGGAAGCAAATGGAAATTAAATCCCAACAAGATTTAATTATTTATTATTTCATAATAAAGACTGTATTTCAACATGTCCTGGAAGGAGTTGCTGTCTCCTGAAAACATCAGATCTACAGCTTGGAAGTAATCCTTGAAGCTATCCTGCCTCTCTATTCCAGGTGGCAGTAGAGATAAGGAATGCGGTTGTACCATTATGTTCAATGTACTAACAATAACCTTTCCTGAATCAATCTGATTCCCATCTTGGAGTAATTATATAAAGTCTTTGTAGAACCCCATTGATGAGAGTGTAAGCTTAGTAGGAAATATAGCCTTTAGGTTACTGAGCAGTATATATTGAGCAATACACAGTGTCAAGATCACATATCACCAATAGTGTAAGATATGCAACAGTTGTCACTTGCTTTCTAGGCTCAAATCACATATGAATTGTAACCTTTAGATCCCTAAATTGCTCAAGACTTCAGGGATCATCTGTTTTACTATGAATGGGCCTTGTCAGTAAAATCTACAGCATATGCATGATTATCTGCAGAAGTATGCTTAAGAGGCATATGAAAAAAGGGCTTTCTCCTGTGTCATTCCTAATTTTAAATTTTAATCTGTCTTCAGTTTGACTGCTTTTTGAAAAGGCAATAAAACACATATTTTAAATTCATTTAAAAAGTTCTTTTCTCATGTGTTCAATGATTTTATTGTTTTTATAATTTTTTGGTGTTAATGTTTAATGATTTTATGTTTTAATATTTTATCATTTTGCTTGTGGTATGGAGAGTCAGCATGGTGTAATGATTTGAGTTTTGGGCTGGGTTTCCAGGAAACCAGAGTTTGAATTCCTTATCATTCATGCAGGCCCACTGGATTACCTTGGCCAAGTCATACTCTCTCAGCCTCACAGGAAAGCAATAGCAAAACTCCTCTGAATAAATCTTGGCCAAGAAAAGAAAAGAAAAGAAAAGAAATAAAACCTTAGGAGAGGTCTCCAGAAGTCAGAATTGACATGAAGGCATTAACAACCAACAAACACTACCTCAGCGAGCCAGTGTGGTGTAGCAATTTGAGTGCTGGACTAGAAAGCTGTGGGTCAAGGATTTAAATCCCCACTTGACCATAGAAAACCAATGGGTGACCTTGAACAAGTCATAGTCTCTCAGCCTCAGGGGAAGGCAATGGTAAACCTCCTCTGAGCAAATCTTGCCAAGAAAACCTCATTATAAATGTTTGACCCCATGACGCTAATGTCTTAGTCAGAATGGGAATGACGCTAATAGGAATGACACTAATGCCTTAAATCATAAACCATCTGAAGGCACACAACAACAGCAGCAACAACAATAGTTTGGTTGTTTTATAGAAAAGCAGTATATACATGAAAATAAATGCTACATCTCCACATGCATGCAGGATCTCCATCTTGCATATAGGTTAATGGAATCAGTCATGAAGTATTTACTTAAGTTCAAAGGTTTCTGAACTTAAGAAAGATCTCTAAACTATGTAAGGATTATAGAAAAGCAAGAAAAGTGGTACAGTCTCATGTTCTTACAATTTAGCTAAAGTTATCTATCTTGCTTTGCTGTTCTGCCTTGGAAGTTTCTATGAAGAAGAAGCCATGAATGAGGAACTATGTTTTTGCTTTAATATGTAAAACTCGAATAAAACCTGTTCTTTTTAGGAACACTATCTAATCTATTCAGATGAGAACCCAAATGTGAGAAAACACCTTGAATCTTATCCTTGTCTATGCATTTGAAGTTGTTAGCCAGAGAATTTGGTTTGTTATCTTCACCTGTTACATTGTTTAAACCAACCAATGGAATGACCTTTGATTACAGGAAAATTACTAAATATAACCAATTGTGGGTTGAATGTCTCATGACTGATGTGTACTTTGAGCTGTAGCAGGAACGTATAAATAGTCACTAAAATCTGTAAAGTAAAGTTCACAGAAGAGATTGCTTAGAACAGCATGAAGATTTTCCTTCTCTTAGCGGCTTTTGAGCTTTGTTGGGCTCAGTATAACCCAAATACAAAGGCTGGAAGGACATCTATTGTCCACCTCTTTGAATGGCGTTGGGCTGACATTGCTTTGGAGTGTGAGCGCTATCTAGCACCTAATGGATATGGTGGGGTTCAGGTAGGCCATGCTCAAGGGGATATCATGGAAAATGTACCTGGAAAGTGGATTGTACTTAGATCACTATGATAAAGGCCTGGGGAGTAGTGATTATATCTCAGCTTAATTAATGTGTCATGGGCTGCTGCCACACTGCAGAATTAATACACTTTGACACTTCTTTAACTGTCATGGCTCCATCTTATGGAATCCTGGGGTTTGTAGTTTGTTTTGGCACCAGAGCTGTCTGACAGAGAAGGCTAAATATTCACAAAGCTACAAATTCCAGAATTCCATAGAATTGAGGCAAGGCAGATAAAACAGTGTCACATTAATTCTTCAGTGTAGATGCAGCCCCAGACAAAATAAGGCTATTGAAATTTGAAGTCAATGTGACAACAGAATTTTTTTAATGAATTGTTTGGATATTGGCTGTTTCACTTGAACAAATTGTGATTTGTATGCTGAGTTGTTCCATATGAAGTCTGGCAGACTACTGTGTTGTAGACTGTTAGGCAGTGTAAGTGGTTGAGCATACCAGACTTGCCATTTAAATGACATTTATCAAGCATCTGAATGGCTGTTGAAACTCAGTGGAATCTAGCATCATAAATGTGTGCTGGTTTACCCACAGGTAATAATAAAGCTTCTTTAAAATATATATACTCATTGCAAAGATTTACTCAACAGACATTTGCATCATAGAAATACAAGCATTTGAACTATCCTTTTAAGAAATGTTTCATAAATAATAACAAACTCCTGAGATATTAGAAATAAAACAAGATTATTTGAAGACGTTGTCAGATTACAGCTCCAAGCATCCTTTACAATGGTAGGGGATGGTAATAATCTACTTTTATTTCTGATATTCTAGGAATTTGTTATTATTTGTGAAACATTTCTTAAAGGGATGGTTCAAATAATTGTATTCCCATGATGTAAATGTCTATTGAGTGAATCTGTGCAATGTGTGTTGGCTATGTTGGCTGGGGATATTGGGACTTGCAGTTCAGCATTCACAAATATTTATGATTCTCATCTCTGTGTAAAACAAAGGCCTGGAAGTCTGCATTTAGTTTCAGTGAGCCTACTCCACTGATAATTTTCACACTCCTTTGAATTAAAAAGTATTGGCAGAGAAGGTTGCAGGCAATATATTCTGCATTTTAGTTTTTGAAAATTTTCTTTTTTGAGAATTCATTGAGAAAGCTTGGGGGGGAAATCATGTAATTTGGGGGCTTGAGCTGGAGAAAGTTTGCCCACTGCTATTTTTATATTGTTTACACAGAATCTGGCAGTGACAGCTGAAGCCTACAGTGTTAGTAAAGATATACCACAGTTCTTTTCCTGAAGTGACTAACTGTTTATCCTATGGCATTTTATGACATTTTTTTTATTACAGATCTCCCCTCCAAATGAAAACATTATTATTACAAATCCATGGAGGCCATGGTGGGAAAGATATCAGCCTGTCAGCTACAAGCTATGTTCACGATCTGGAAGTGAGAATGAATTGATAGACATGGTGACCAGATGCAACAATGTTGGAGTAAGTGATTCAGAAATCCTGACTAGACCAATAACCGGTTGCTTGTAGATCAATGAAACTCTGGTTCCATGTCCATGATATTAGAGAAATAGTTCATCCAGAAAGATATTCTGTAAAATCAGACATGTTCTTCAAGGGATGTTGAGTTGTTTAACCAAAGAGATTACAGGATCCCTATAACTTTCCTTAGTCTGATGACTTTTGGGCTGCAGCATTTTGGGCTCTCTGGAGTTTCAAAGAATTTCTAAAGGTAGCCCAAAATAGAATGTGTTACAGTAATCTAAACAGGATGTAATGAAGGCATATATCACTATAGCCAGATGTGAAGTCTCACGAAATGAGCACAGCTGGCACACCAGTTTTAACTGCAAATGCAGTCTTCTCCACTGCTGAAACATAGGCATCCAGGCTCAGCTCTAAGTCCATGAGCACACCCAAGCAATTCACATAAAATTTTAGGGGAAGTGTGACCTCATCCAACACAGGTGGAATCCCTATTCCTAGATTGCCCTTTTGACTGACCAGAAGCACTTCTGCCTTGTCTTGATTAAGTGTCGGCTTGTATGCCCTCATCCTGTCCATTACTGACAGCGGACATTGGTTTAGCACAGAGAAAGCTTGCTTGGAATTGGATGGAAAGAATAGATAGTTGGGTGTCATCAGCATACTGGTGATATCCAACTCCAAAACTCTGGATACTCTCTCCCAACGGTTAACTAGCATGGGAGAGAAGGACTAGCAGCAAGAATGAAAAGGAAAGTAAAACAGATTCCGTATTGAATTTTAAATAGTTTGTTGCATCAGTAATTATAAACTGCCTTATGTCCATTATGCAGGGAGCAGGAGAATTGCAATAAATTATTTTTAAGATTGCCCCAGTCTTTGATTTTTTTTTAATTGACCTGTGAAATCCCTCATTAACACAAAGTGCTTTATTGTATTTTATACAGATTGAGAACTAGACTTACTAGTTCTCAAGGTCTGGAGCACTTAACAATTAAAACATCAACAAAAAGGAGAGAGATTTTACCTAAACTAATCATTTTTTCTGTCTTTTCCAACTTAATCCTGAAACCCAAAAACACAAGTATGCTTGACATTGCATTCTCAAGGGGGCTGCAACTTTAGCAAATCAATACTGGGAACAGGATTCCAAAACTTGTGGTTGGGGGTAGGCAACCACCAATAATCTCTCTCTTCTTGACTATGACGACTAAACCTGATGCTATAGGTGGCATCACAGAATGCATTCTTGGTGGGTTCCATAGATTACAGTGGAAGCCAAGAGAAGAAGCAGTTTCTAAGGTATTGTGAGCCAAAGTCCTTCAAGGCTTTATTAAATATAACCAACTCCTTGTCTTATACCTGGAACAGAAAGCATAATTCAGTTGGCCAAACACAGAGTGAGTTCTGTAATGCCATTACTATAGCAGCAGAAATATAAATGAATGAACGGCTGGAAGGCAGGATACTATTTCATGCTGATTTGTGAATATAGCTAGAAGAAATGCATTTTTTTTCCAGGTACATATTTATGTTGATGCTGTAGTCAATCACATGTGTGGCTCTGGAGGTGGAGCTGGCACCCATTCTACCTGTGGAAGCTATTTTAATGCAGGTACTCGTGACTTCCCTGCTGTCCCATACTCGGCCTGGGACTTCAATGATAGGAAATGCAAGACCTACAGTGGAGAGATTGAAAGCTACAATGATATTTACCAGGTAAAACTTGTGGATTTTTTTCTTTGTTTCTCTTCTTTCTTTCTTTCTTTCTTTCTTTCTTTCTTTCTTTCTTTCTTTCTTTCTTCCTTTCTTTTTTGGTAATTGTTCTTTTATCTAGTTGAAATATGAAATGTAGCAGATAAAAAAAAAATGCATTGCCCCAAGGTTGTGCTTACTTCGCATACTGTTTTGCTCTCAGCTTTGCAGGCAGGACATTTTAATGTCCCAAAATCTGGACTAGATCTGGAATCCTTTATATACAGTATTCTGTCACTGAAAAGGATGCTAATATCCTAAAGGCACTATATTCTGTCTGATTTTGGATGCTAAGCAGGGTCGACCCTAGTTAGTACTTAGATGGAAGACAACCAACAAATAACAGATGCTGTAGTCTATATTTCAAATGAAGGAACTGGCAAAACCACTTCTAGGTATTCCTTGCTTAAGAAAGTCCTGTGAAATTCAGTCGACAGGCAACTTAAAGGTGCATGCACATGCATATGTGTGTGCGTGCATGCACTCATACACACATCATAAAACTGACGTCTGAAAACAACCTTTTCCAACAGGTCCGTGACTGTCGGCTTGTTAGTCTTCTTGATCTTGCACTAGAGAAGGACTACGTACGCTCCACAGTTGCTAACTATATGAACCGACTGATTGACATTGGAGTAGCAGGATTTCGGATTGACGCTTCCAAGCATATGTGGCCTGGGGACATGAAAGCATTTTTAGACAAGCTAAACAATCTGAACACTCGATGGTTTGCTGAAAGAACAAGGCCATTCATCTTTCAAGAGGTGATCTGTCCAGCTGTCATGTCAAAGATAAACATTAAACACATATGGTGTTAGCTGGAGAAAATGGAAAGATGGGTCATTTCCTGTGGCTCCGGGCTAGAAAAAGTTACTTTTTACTATATTGTATATGTTGGTGGGAATTTTTTTTATTTTCCTGGATACGCTGGCAGGGAATCTGGGACCTGCACTTTTAAAAGGTAATTTTTGAAATTTCAAGCCAGTACCATCTAAGGATCCCTCATCATATCCCACATGCATTGAACAAGAAGGTTAGAAACAACAATGGATATAGGCATACCTCTGTTAACAAAGTAGATATGTTCCTGGGCTTTACTGGGTTAAATGAAAAATTGGTACCAAAAGCAGAAATAATATGGAAAGAATAGGGATAGCTTCTGGTTAAAAAGAACAGCAATTCAGCTTGTTTCAGGAAACCTTTTATTCAAAGCTTAACAATGTGCACACATGAAATGAAAGGACCAGGTGTGGTAAACCTTGCCTAAATAAACAAAAACATTTAGCACCTTCCAGAGATCACTTGAAAGCTTCTGCCAAAACACATCCAAGTATGATTTTGTCATAACCGAGGTTCTCTGTTGTTCTTTTGATCCAGAGAGAAATTTAGCTACCCTGGACTGTAGGATTTTCAATATAGACACATGGGAAACCAGATCTGGGTTTAGACACTATGTATGTAACATTTATTAAGACATATAGATGAAACAATAAGAAATAAGACAATAAGACAATAAGAAAAAAGAAATAAGACAATCATTTTAAGTATCAAGAGCCCCTGATACTTAAGTGTTATAAGGTATAAAAGAAGTGGTCTACCAGCTTCACTTTGTTGGCACCTATCCAGGAAAGGTGTCATCCCAACCTTCATGGATGCCTGATCAACATTCAGTGGAGGACCTTCGTGAGTATGTTGTATGAATGTGTGTGTGCCAGAGCTCTTGATACTTAAGTGTTATGTCTTAATAAATGTTACATGCATAGTGTTTAAACCCAGATCTGGTTTCCTATATGTCTTTGTTGAAAATCCTATAGTCTAGGGTGGCTAGATTTCTCTCTGGATCACAAGAACAACAGAGAACCTCGGTTCATGACAATTTTTTTTCTTTACTCAGTTTCCACTTTTCATATGATGTCCATTTTAGTGGTCATATCTATGTTTTTCTTGTTTTTAACATGCTGAGAGTAGCTGGTAAGGCAAGCTTACCTGCTTTCCTCCTTTCTTGATCTTTTGTTGTTCACACAACCTCAGCAAGGGATTCTTTATCTGGAGCTACTTTACCTGTTGTAGGAACACACACAAATGCACACATACACACACAGAGCTAAAACAGGATCAGCTAGAATAGAATCCCATTCATTTCCAGCTTAAGCTTTGAGGAACTGTTTATTGTAAACATGCTGCTGCAACCCAACAATAGTTTGTTTCTCCAGCCTTCCTTCACCATCCTCCCAATGTCCTAGACAGATAAAGAGGAAGAAGAGACTGGACAAACATAAAAAAGTTTTGTAAAAAGGATTTTTTTTGTCAGAATCTTTGTTAACTAAGGAATGTCTACACTTGTCTATTTGGACACTGCACTTCTCCTAAATTAAGGGGATGCCTAACCTAATTCTACATTATACACAGAGGCTCAGTAAATAGTTAGATTTTCATGTGAAGAGCTGTAGCCTTATTCTTTTCCAGTGAAGGAGAAAGCACTGAATGTATAATGTCAATCCTGGGATGCCTGATATGATTGTATAATCAAGAGAGTGGTGAACGAGGAATTATTGCACATATTATATAGATATGTTTGTACAGTTCTGTATCCTACAGGTACACTTATTAGGAAACAGACTGGCTGCAAACCCTTCTGACATAAGACATCCACATTATTTCTTTCTGTAATGTTGCAGTTGCATAGATCTGAATCACATAAGTGTACATGTAACTTCCTTAGTTAATACTACATGGCTCACAGCAGAAAGTGTAACCTGACATAAATGAAAATTGTGGATCAGCAAACCTGTGTGTCTGTGTATATGTGACATGGAGAGAGAGAAAATGAGACAAAGATCTTATACCACACCTTGAAATAAATACTTATTTTTTCACTTTTCAGGTGATTGATTTGGGTGGAGAGGCCATCTCAGCCAGTGAATACTTTGGAAATGGGCGGGTAACAGAATTCAAATATGGTGCAAAACTAGGGACTGTCATCCGTAGATGGAATGGAGAAAAGATGGCTTATCTAAAGTAATTTTTATTTCATGAATTTCAAACAAGGTTACAACTCAAACCTTAAGAACCTTAAACATCTTAAAATATGTTTCCAATTAATTTGACCCCTTCTTTATTTTCTTAGGAACTGGGGAGAAGGCTGGGGCTTTATGCCTTCTGATAAAGCTCTGGTCTTTGTGGATAATCATGATAACCAGAGAGGACATGGTGCTGGGGGAGCTTCCATTTTGACTTTTTGGGATGCCAGGTAAGGAACCCATCTGAAGGCTCAACTGGTTCTTCTTCTCCTGTCCCCAAAGAGAAATATAAACCATGTTTCTTCTTCTTCTTCTTTCCCCCTTTCTTGTTGTCCTCTCTCTTTACAGGCTCTACAAAATGGCAGTTGGTTTCATGCTTGCTCACCCATATGGTTTTACGCGTGTCATGTCAAGTTTCCGCTGGTCAAGGCATTTTGAGAATGGAAAGGCCAGTTCCTATTTTAAAATTATAGCAAATAATTTGTAAACTCTTATATGTATTTATCATTGATTTAGTGTAAAATATTTCTTCCCTTCTGTTCTATAAGTTCACGAAAGCCCACAAATTTTATGTAGGGGGTTATTTCAGGTTCCACTAGGGGTGTTTGTCTGGGAAGTTGGAGAGAATTTTTTCTTGGGTGGGACAACAGTCACAGTGACATTGAAAGGCCTGTTCTTTGCTGTATTAGCTTTTTTTTTTTTAAAATACATTTTTGTTATGGTTCTTTCACCATAACTATATTGATGTGATGATTAACAACATATGATTTAAAGCACAATTGGAGGGTTGGGGTGGTGTAGAAATGCCTCATCTTTCCTGAATTGACTTGACTTTAAAGCCCAGCTGCAATGCTATTTTTACCCAGTTAGAAATGAACAGAGAGTGCAAGTATTAGCTATGACACTAAAGTGCAGAGTTATCACTATTTTCCTGGTGGCTCCGAAGTGTGAGACTTTTTCACCCTAGAGGTTAGCACAGTCATACAGCTTGAGAAAATTACTTTCAGGGGACTACAACTCCCCTAATCACCAGCTGGCATGGACACTGGCTGAAATATCCCACACAATGACAAGGCAGGTGATAGAGTGGAATGTGACATTTCAGCTATATGTGGGGTGGTAACCTGCCATTTTAAAACATTCCTTCATGTAAAAAGCTGTCTGAAATAAAATCCCTGGAACACCATCGGGAGAGAATCGAGGCATATTGCTGTGTTGCGTTTTTGCTTGCAGGTCACCAGGACAGAAATGATAATACAAACCATTAGAGATATGCTGTATTATTTTACCTAATTTTGTTGTATTTACAACCTCATTCTGAGCATCTTTGAGTAATGTAACACAATGTTCTCAAATGGATTTCCTTGTGTATAGATGCCAAGAAATGTGTTTTGCAGCTCTATTATGTGTCACCAATTATCTAATATTATTGTCCTATCAATGTGTATTCCATAACTAGGATGTTAATGATTGGATTGGCCCTCCAAGCAATCCCGATGGATCAACCAAATCAGTTATTATTAATCCAGACACTACTTGTGGCAATGACTGGGTCTGTGAACATCGATGGCGTCAAATAAGGTTAGAAAAATGTTAACTTTATCCTACACTACTGTGAAGACTAGGGAAAGACTAGGAAAAGAACTAGTCTGCTGAGAAATTTCCACCCTCTCTGAACTGTATTTAGCCAGGCTTTGTGGCCTCAGCTTTAAATCAGCAAGATTTTTAAAATTATTTTTTTAAAGATTAAAGTGGGATTTTTTAAAAATAAATAAATGTAAATGAGATTTCAAAATGTTGTTATATCCAGGAATAGAGAGTCAAAGATATCACTATGAATATTAATTATATAACATCTAATTATATTCCATAAAGATATTAACTGCAGTTTATGGAGATGAGAAACAAGGTAGTCTGAGTCCTATTTTGGGAGAAAGGCGAGACATAAATCAATCAAACAAAGAAATAATAATGCCCTATTTCAGAGGTCATTTACATGAAGCAGAGAATTTTTTCCCCTCTCCTTCCTCATCTCTGTGTCTCTCTGATTGGCCTTGCCTCTCTAAGTACAAAAACAGAGAAGTTCTGTGAATCGAGAATTTGAGGAGATGGTATAGATCTGAACAAGGAGAAGGAACATGGATATAAATTCAAGGGATCCTATATTTTGCTGAAATGAAAATTAATCTGTAAACAATTCAGAAAAAAAAACACTGTACCTACCTTCTAAATCAGGGGTAGGCAACCTAAGGTCCGAGGGCTGGATGCGCCCCCCTGAGGCCTTTGGACCAGCCCCAGGCCGGTC
>CM034706.1:159601784-159616685 GCA_020142125.1 Phrynosoma platyrhinos | reverse complement strand
GACCCCAAGGGTCATCCAATCCAGCCCTGAATTAGCCATGAGCTTTGTTGTTTCTTTTATATTATTTTTCATCTCTTACACCATGGGCATTACAGCATAAGCCACATTCTCACTGCAGTCACACTTGTTAAAGAAAATGGAATTATACCTGTTTGTGAGCAGCCATTATTGTACATCATCTTCTTGCACTACTGGGGCTGCTTCTGACATCATACTCTCTCCTTTACTCCCCTTTAACTGCAGCACCCTACAACATGCTTTTTGTTTTGTTTATATATTTTTTTAAAAAATATTTTTTTTTATTATCACTTTTTCACTCAGCTCTGGAGTTCTGAATCAAGCCTGTTTGAGAATAATAAGGGGGAGAGGGACAGGGGAGAGGAGGAGACACTGACATCACATGACTACCAGTATTGCAACTACCCCAGGAGGGATGTTTCATACCTAGGAACTATCGTGTTTGAAAGCTCATTGACTAGTTTCCCTTGTCCATGAAAAGTGATGCCCTAACAATGCTTGGGGAAACTACAGGTTGGAGGTAGCAGTATGTAATAAGTATCACCAAAGCAGTTTTTTTTTCAAGTTTTAATTGTGGTTTAAATACTGTGTGTGATATAGTCCCATGTCTCTCTTCATCCTTGTCAGGATTCTTTTTTTTTCTCTCTACATCCTTTCATTCTATGTTCTCTTGTCACAATTAATTAACTTCTTGTTTCATTCTCCACTTGCCACACAATCACTACTGAGCAAGTGGTCATCCAGAGAGGGATCTGGGGCTCCTGCTCCAGGTCCTACTGTGTCTTTTGAACCTCATCTTCCTTCCTCACCCCAGCTCCCTTCATTCACTCTTGACTTGTAGTTGGCATCAATTTACTTCCTATCATACTACTAATAAATGAGCAGTAAGATATTAAAAAGACCAGGACATTGTTGTTAATAATAATACGAATAATATTTTTTATTCCACCCCTCTGCAAGCGCAACCCTTCACCCCTTTAACTGGACATGGGATTTCATAATTAATATCTAACACTGAGCATATTTTGAGAGGTCATGATGACCTTTGGGGACAAGGAAGTTACACATGTAAGTAGACACATTGACCTAAGCATATGTGAGAGAACTAGATGGCACTAAAATAAACTCTAAATGGGTTTAATGATCACTCCACCCCCCCTTCACATTTCCTTTCTCAAAGAAGACAAAATGAGTCCCATCACAAAAGCAATCAAAGACCACAACTTCCATGTCACTATAGGCTATGTCCCTATTCATCCTTCTACCTACGGTAACTATCCAAGGATTGTCTGAAATCCAATCAATGTTTTTATAACTCTGGAGTTAAAGGCATCAACCATTCTGGATTCCTTTTATCAATTCCATGGCAAAACCATCAAAGCCTTTGTTATACCATGTGGTAACATTAATTACACCTTGAAGGTATGAAATAGGATATAAATATCCACTGGAGCCATAGCCACCATGCTCACAGATATGGGTATGGTTTTAAAAGTATTCTAAACAATATCCAAAGAGAAAGGAACCAAGAGAGAAAGCAAGGGAAAGGGAATAAGGGGAAGGAAGACAAGAAGAGAATAGCTTAGGGAATAAATGAAAAGATTTATAGATCAATTCTTCTCCCTTTTTGTATGTTGAAATCAGAGATCATTCAGAGAAAATTATTGCTGGGTTTTCTCTGGTCTGAGATTATTGCCACCTGATTCTTGTGAGGTGGCTTGTAAAAGATAGAAGAGTAAACAGAATCTAATACCTTCTAGATGATTTTTGTCACCTAGAAATTCCACCAACACAACTGAAGAGATGATTGTAGAGACAAAGATGGGTGAAGATTAAAATGGAAGGAAACTGGAGGCAGATAAATTCATAAATTGGGAAACACAACTCATTAATTGGAAAGGAAAGGATTAAAAGGCTAAATGAACTGAAAAGTGCAAAACTGAAAATACAGGACAAGAATACAAAATATTTATGGATAGGAACAGATAAAATTGCTTTAGTATTAAAGTATTGATCAATCCAGACCTGTGCTTTTGCTTTCTCAGAGATTCTAAGTAGTGGATTTTCTGCACTATGGCCCAAAACAGACAGGCAAAAAAGGCACCTTCACCACATTTTTTTTGTGGGGGGGGGGCATGACAATAAGACAATGCATGCCTCCAAACAGCGTTGAACTGGGGCCACCTTAGGCAGTCCAAAAAGGAGCAGATATTTCCTGCTTCTTTCTGTGGTCCATGTGGTCACCACAGCCCTGGGACAATTGTACTGAGAGCAACTTCAGGCTGTTCCTTCCTGTCCATCTGTTCTGCTTCTAAGTCACTAAGATCCAGAAATGAACTTCTGCAAATAATGCATGTCATCTACCAGGTATTGCACTTCACCCTTGGAGACTTGATATAAAACCTGATCATAGAATGAATGATGATTAAGGTTTAAATTTGCAGTCATTATCTGCATGTCTGAGTCAAAATATTTTGGTCTAACACCAGAGTGACACCACAGTAATTTTGCTTTTAATTTAACATCATTGTACTCTAACATTGTACTGCTCCAAAAGCAGGTTGATCAATAACATGTCTTAAGTCTGTATTGTTTTTCAAATGGAGGATGTATACATCTATGTCTTAAAACAGATGTAAATTTCATACAGCATGTATAATATACAATGAATGTATTTACCCTAAAAAGTGGAGGGATGTTGAGGATCCCCCAATGGCAGTGTCAGCATATTTTTGAATGTTTGGGAAATTTATAGCTTAAAAGGTGGTCTATGAGAGAAGGGTAACTTTGGAAATCTCTTCACATGTGTATACCAGTGCTAACTGCATAGACACTCCAGTTTCAGTAAATAGAAGGGTTTTATTTAGAAATGTGTAAAGGTCCACACAAACACACAAACCAATGCAACCTTAAGAACCATAAAAGGCTATCAGAAGGAAAGATGTGGAAGGTTGAATAGAGAGGATCTGGGAATTAAAGGGAGCAATAATTACCAGTCCTAAAGATAGGTCAATGGAAAATGTAGTGGCTCAGCATGAACAAGGTCCTCTAATTACTTTTAAAAGTAATTAGTTACAAGTAAAATCCCAGTGCCTCCAAAATAGCTAGCATTATAGTTGTGATCTTTAAAGTAGCTCTTTCTTTTTCCATTTCTGAAAATAAACTAGCTATTTCTTTTTTAAATATATATATATATATGGGTAGCCGTGTTGGCCTCCTCCTTCTGGACATGTGGTCACTGGGAGATTCTCAAAGTCCAGGAAATTTGCAAAACAAACAAACAAATACTTCTTTGCAATCCAACATGGACGTGACAGCCTGCATGTAATACCCCTCCATACCATCTGATCTGAGAACAAAAAACAGCAAGATGTAGGCTCATAACTTACATCTTTTTTCCTCCTATATGGTTTTTAACACCTTGCCTGATGAAGAAACCAGAGAAGCTTTGAAAGGTTGCAACATGTAATTGTGCATTTTGGTTGGCCCAATAAAGGTATCATTGTTTTGTGGATTTTTGATTAGTTATTTTTTGTTTCTTTAAAAAGAACCAATTTGAATGCTACAAAGCTGTAGCCTGCTTTCTTCCAACCTCATTGTTGCCTTAACATCTTCAAAATAGCATGCATCATCATCATTATCAAAGAGTCCAGCAGGAGCCAGCACTTGTACAATGTGATACTCCTCCACAACCATTCAGTAAGGCTAGTCCTGTAACTATAAAAGTAACTACCGTAAATTTTCAGTTATGTCACAAAAGGAATGAAGTTTAAAATGAAGTGGGGTTTTACCTTTGTTATTGGAGGAAAAATGTAACTATAAATAATTACAGGTACAAGCAACCATAAGTAACTAGTTATTTTTAACTCATTACTTCTATCTTGGCCCAGCATCTGCATTTTTCTTTCTGTCTGGACTTGTGTTCTTCCTAGTCATTGCATGCCTTCCCCATGGCCACTGCAGGGGAGAAAGAGAAGTGAGCACAAAGTAGGAGCACAAAACAATTCTTGAACCTCTCTTATGAGGGTGGGTGTGAGACCACAACTGTGTAATGATAAAAGTGATTAAATTGTATCACAGAGTGACATTATCCCTCAATAGCTACAATTATAGCATACCATGGCACCTGAAAAGGAACTGCAACTATTTGTTCTTGCTTATTAGTTACTTTAAATATCTGGATTCCAACTATCTACTGCTTCACTTGCTGAAGAAATGCTACAATTTCTATGCTTCTCAGGTAATTTCCCCTCCCCATGATTCAATGCAGATTGAAACAATACAGATATCCCCATGATTCACAGAAGATGGAATACGGAGAGAAAATTCAAACCAAAACACTTTTTGCTCATTGACTTTCCCTTATCCCTAGTCAAACAGCTGTGAAAGAGGAACCTTTGTTTTGCTAGAGTTTTTTAAAAAATGTATTTCACTCATTCACATAGATGATACAGACTCTTTCAAAGGGAAAAATATAAAACAAAAAATACCTTCAAAGATCTTGGATTAGGTAATGGGCAGATGTACATTCTGTTTGTTCTTTCTGTCCTTGAATATGAATTCTGGGGAAAAGACAAAATGTGTGAGAGAGACACAAAGAGACTCAGACTGTTTTAGAATGAGGGACACATTAACTCATGTATGAACAGGTACAAAGTATATAGCACATATACTGGAGTTACAGCAACATAGTTCATTTGATAGTTCTCTCTTTAATGATGATGCTTCTGTAATGCAAGTGTCATTATTTCTGCTGTCTTGTTTCAGAAATCAAAAGTCACCCAGGATGCTTGAAGGTTAATAATTAAAATGCTAACTTGGGGTTTTCTCCATTTCTTTTTTTAAAAAAAGTTTTGTTTTCAGATAGAATATCATCATCATCATCCTTATTATTCTGAGTACACTCTGCTGGTTAATCTCCACAGATGTTTAATTTAAAGATATAGCCGTGTTAGTCTGTGGAATCAGTATGTAGAGAGATCTTGTAGCAAAGGTGCTACAAGATATATCCACAGATGTTTGTAATTCTTTTTACATTTTTTTAATGGATGTTCTAGTCAATTCCACACAGTAAGTTGATTCTCGTCAGAACTGCCATGTTCCGGGATTGAAGAACTATTTCTCAAGTGTCTTAGGCTTCATTCCCACTACAAAATAAAACTGGTTTTTGAGTCGAATCAATGAAACGATTTAGCGTTGAAAAGACTTTACACCATTCAAGCAGCACTCGAACCTTACCCATTTCAGTTTAATCTACTTCGCATTCACATTCATCAATAAATCAATTCAACATGGAGTCACATCACAGAGGGGACTATGCCAACAGGGAACCAACTGATTCAGATCCACAGCTCATTCACACTAGCACTGATCTGATTCATTGCAAAAGACATGGGGAATTCAGCGGACCCAGAAGAACTGCTTTAAATGGTTTAGCTCTGGGGTCCCCTTCACAAACCATATCAGGGAATTGGTACAAGTGTGAACAAAGCCCATTTAAACTGGCTCTGATCCACTTGCAAAATAATTTATTATGTAGTGAGAATGATACCTCAGTCTAACTGGACATAGAGTTTACAGTGTAGAATTTAAATAAATATTTGCAAATATTTGAAATTTACTAAAATTGCCAGTTTCATTGGTTAATAATAATAATAATAATAATAATAATAATAATAATAATAATAATAATAGCCCGCCCCTCTGCACGGCAATCGAGGCGGGTTACAGCATGTAAAACAGACAAAGTTAAAACATTCCCTCATCCCACAATCCAACCCTCCCATCCCCTTAAATTAAACTTAAGAAAGATTAAAACATCACAATACAATAAAAACAATAAAGCAATAAAAAGAATCAAACAGTAATAGGGACAAAATAAAGAAAACTCATCTCCCCAGGGCAGAAGTTATTCCGGGAAAGCGTGCTGGAAGAGATCCGTCTTTATTGCTTTTTTAAATGGAGTAAGAGTAGTAATATGATGGATCTCATCCGGCAGGCCATTCCAAAGTCTGGGAGCAGTTGCAGAAAAGGTCCTCTGGGCGGTCTGAGACAGCCTAGTTTTTATTGGTTAGGAGTCATGGGGCATGTACTTTTTCAGGATGCCCTTTTTTGGAGGAATATTTTGGAGATCTTATTTTCGAGGGCTGTTTTAATAGATTTGGACTTCTAAAGGGATGTCATCACACCAGGGTCATAATGTTCCATAATCGTGTTTGTGTGGGAAAATACAAATATACCTGGCAGTGGAAGTTGTTATCGTACAGTTCTTCCAAACTGGCTATTCTGTGCTGGCCTTTGTCTTCTGCACACCATCCTCCATAGCTCAGCCTCCCTACCCTATACCATTCCCAGTATAGCTTTCAGACTGCATTTTTATTTTATTATTATTTTTTATTTTTAGTACAATTGCCGGATTATGGCAATCCATTAAGCAAATAAAATAAAATAAAATAAAATAAAATAAAATAAAAAAATAAAAAAAAATAAAAAGAAAGAAAAGAAAAGAAAAGCAGGCTGTTTGGGAATAGTGAGAAGGAAGGGGAGAGAAGCACAACTGCATCCACCCACACCATGTAACTTGTTGCACATTGGAACTGCTTTAGGAGAAAATTATCACATGTATATTAACAATGGAAAAGAAACACAACTGGGAGGCATTGATGTGTCTTTGTCTATCAATGAGAAGGAACGTTCCAGCAACAGATGGACTACAGACCAGCTACTGGATGGACATAGAATTATGTGATAAAGTACGGCCACAGATGCTACTATCCTGTTCCAATTCCATTTTTCAAGTCTCATGGGGTAAAATCCTTAGAAATATTCCTCTGAAAATAATATCCACGTGTGTGTACAAGTTGTGTGAATGAGGTATATGGGTTCATCTGCACATATAAACCTATACACAGAATCTTTAGCCCAATTTTAGTTTTTGAGTCTTCTTATTACAGTTTCCCTTTTCTCTCTTTCCAGTTTTCTCACCCAGTATTACTCATTAGTTCTCTTCTATTTTTCATCTCTGATCTTTGTTTGTGTATGAACTGTGACCTCATTTTCAAAGTGTGGTTTTTTACATAGACAAATCTACCAACAATCAATCCAAAGAGGAGGGGAGTAACAGAGCTGGGAGAACCCCAAAGTTTTACAGAAAGTCAAAAAAATATTTTTGGGAGAAAAAAAAAGAGACAAGGGATCACCCTGAAATAATTCAATGAGAACTGAGATACTGAACAATCCAATGAGCACCTGAGCAGGTGTGGACTGCTGAACCTTATTTAGGCCTTATGAACCTAATTTCCATCAATGCAAACTAGGGAGTGCCTCGTCCCATTCATTCTATTGTTACCATTCTCATAATGAAATGACAAGTCTGAAGCCATTCTTTACATTGAGGCTATCCATGCAAGCAAGAACCTTGATTTTTCAGCATCCTTGCTCTCATGGAGAGCTTCCATTTAAAAAAAAATGATGATGGTAAAGGCAGGGTTATCTGCTCTCTTGTTCACATGATGCTTGAACTGGGGTGTGGAAGTATCTTAGAAGAGGACATAACTGAGTAGCTGTCTGGCACAATTATAAACAGAAACAATCATACAAAATAATGTTTCAGGTCCCACTTTCCTCTTGCCTAGTTCTTATCTTTATCTACACATTTCATAGCAACACTATAGAAAGAATACATCCTTGCGTGTTTATGTGCCTTCAAGTTGCTTGTTGACTTATGGTGACCCTACAAATATTAGAGGGTTTTCTTAGGTAAGGAAGACACAAAGGTGGTTTAACCAGTTCCATCCTGTGAAATATAGCTTACACCACCTGGTATTCATTGGCAGTCTCCCATCCAAGTACTAACCACAGTGCATAGCTTCCAAGCTGGGATTACATATCTTTTAATTTAACATTCTTATGGATTCTGCAGGCACCGTATTTTCTGGCGTATAAGACAACTGGGCGTATAAGATGACCACCCACTTTTCCAGTTAAAATATAGAGTTTGGGAAGAGTATGACTTCCAAAACTGTTGTTGTTGCTGTGCACCTTCAAGTCATTTCCAACTGATGATGACACTAAGGCAAACCTAACATGAACCTCCTTATACCCGGAGCATAAGACAACCCCCCCACTTTAACCCCAGATTTTGCAGGTTAAAAAGTAGTCTTATACGCCAGAAAATAAGGTACATGTATATAGTGAAACAAAATGTATGATGTGATGTTATTGCACAGCTCAGGTTATCCACATTGCACAATTAAAGCTCTTTGATAATAGTGTAAATATCCATGGCTTCATCTTATAGAATCCTGGGATTTGAAGTTTCATTAGGTGCTTAGAATTTCTGCCAGAAAGTGCTAGGCTAATCTTTCTTTCTAGGGGAGTGGAATTGAGAATTCTAAATCCCTCACCAAACTACATAAAAATATCACAAATAACCAGGATATGTATTGTTACTCCAAAGATCATTCCTCCATGTAGGGTCTGTCCATTTGATATTAAAGGGGCTTTTAAATGGCTTGAAGCCTGGAGGGCATCCTAGTGCAGAGGAAAGTACCTGATTGTATAAGGAATTCCTGTATGCTCAGCATGAGAGTGTTTAGCTTGAAGCCCAGTGGAATCACCCAATGATTGAAATCTGCACAAGCCCCTCAATGATGAGAACAATAGTGTATGCAATATCTATACTATATTTGAAGTAAAACAGAAGTTCGAGAATATCTCCTTCCAGAAGAGACATGCCTTTGTCTAGGGACATCTGCATGGATGGCCAGGTGATTCTCAACTTTCTTGCCCATTTCCTCAGCTGGAAAACCTATTTAAGTCCCCAGATTGCCCCAGTATAGATTTTGCCTTAGGAAGGTGCCCATTCAGGTAGTCCCAATTCAGTCTCCATTAAATGCAGACAGCCACTCTGCCCATTTGTCCCTTGACTCCTTGGCACACACAGGCCAACCCAGGTCCTAGGCTGTGTGCTGAGCCAAATTCATTCAATGTGTCCTCCCAATTGGAGCTCCGTGCCTGAATCCAGTAACATATTGTCCTCCGCTAAACCTTCCAAATCGCTATCAGCTACCACCTTTATATTGTTAGTTCTTGTATGTGTATGTGAGTGTGTGTTTTTGTGTGAAAGTTGATTTCCCCTTTGCTGTTATAAATAAAACCTACATTTGAAACTAACATTTTTGAAGTTCAGTTTTTTGGAACTGTTATACATATACATAGATCTAACCACAGCTTTTTAGTTACTTAGAGCCCTCTCACAATCTTCATTTTTTTTAGTTACTTAGAGCCCTCTCACAACCTTCATTTGTGAACCTTCACAACCTCCTAATTAAATCCCCCTATTTGAATAATGATTGTGAGTGCCCTATCGGGACCCTTGCATTTTGAATAACACTATGTAACCACATTATCTATTCTATAGCCAAGATGGCAATGTTGACCACTCCAGTAACTGAGTAAGATAAAGTAAGGTAAAATAAGATATAGGTGAGAATAGAAAGGAATTTAGGGCCTATACAGACTGCCAGAAATAATCCAGCTTGAGGCTACTTTAACTGTCCTGGCTCTGTGCTAGGGAATCATGGGAATTGCAGTTTTTTCTGAGACATTGAGAGTTCTCTGTTAGAGAGCTCTGGTGCCACAATAAACTACAATTCCCATGATTCCTTAGCACTGAGCCAGGACAGTTAAAGTTGTCTCAAGGTGGATTATTTCTGGCATTCTCTATAGGCCCTTTGTTTAGAAGAACCAACATTTGAATCATTAAAAAAATCTCAATCAAGGGCTGCACCCACACTGCAAAAATAACCCAGTTTAACACTGCATTAAAAAAATTTAAAAAAATAAATTCCATTGTACAGTAGATTAGTCTAAGAGAGGTTCCTCTTCATAAAAATAAAATATTAGTCTAGATACTTTGTGGTAGCTAGCCATGGTTCACATGAACTTTGTGGTAGCTAGCCATGGTCCAACATTTTAACCACTGCACTATACCAGCTATGTAAATTTCACAGGGAGATTTCTCCCTTATCCATGTAGTAGTATGGAATTGTACTATGGGGAAGAAAACTCACAGCTGTGGGTTTAAAACTGAATTGTCAGAAGGTATCACTGACTGAGAGGCACTGAATATGAAGTGATTAAACCCTTGGAGATGTTCCTAAAACACAAACATTGTGCTTGTAGTCTTTTGATGTATATAAGATTCTGTCTTGGAAAGACATTCACAGGAATGTTACAGTGAGTTAAAATAATTCAAAACTACAATGCTTTCCCCTGTGGTTTTGTATACCTCTGTGGCAAAATAACCAGATAATCATTGGAACACATCTTCAGCTTATGAGTGGATAATTCAGTTCAACAATTGACATTTTTTAAATGTCTAACCACTTCTAGAAGGGGAACTTAGGTACTCATAGAACACAAACAAGATTCCATCCCAAGGCTAGTGCTGGGGGTAGATTTGCCTAGACTTGAAACAGATTAAGGAGAAGTCACTCATTTAAATTAAGACATTTGAATTTAAGTATTTCTCTCCCCATCCTCATCTCCACCTGTTCTATTTGTGTAAAAAGTATGTGTGACCTACACAATAAAGATTGAGAACATCTGCATATCGAGGCAATTGGAATGAAGTGCTATACCCACTTAACAACAATTTACTGACTAATAAGGTCTATTAGAATAATTTAGTATCGTTGATAAGGTTTGTTCCCTCACTTTGGTAATTGTACCAGTGTTTAATTGTGCTGTAAATAAAACTGCATGCTTTACTTTGCAAATGAATGCTGCAATAAGGTGCTTTAATTGAGCCAAGGTAGAAAACAGACTAGCCCTTTTAGCAAATGAATTAGGATCCAGGACTGAACATTCAATTTTACCACAGAAAACAAGGTTGCAGATAAACAGAGATCACATTTAGAAGCAAGCCTTGTTCTCAGCTTACTTGGGAGTGCACAGAGGCAGGGGAGGCAGCACAATAATCTAACTTCTAGTGTGGCCTTTGATGCCTGAGGCTCTTTGCTGGTGGAGTGTGTTACCCAAAAAGCTGGGGTCCTGTGTAGGCATCCACAAATAATATTTAATAGGGGAATTAATATAGCTCAGTTAAAGTTATACCTTGCCTGGGGCAATGTTCAGCCAGGGTCTTACCTTCTGTACAATGGTTCCAAACCACACAGAATTCTAGAGACAATTCTGAATGATGTATATTGTTTATTAATGAAAGAATCAACACATTCACAAACAAACTCTCATGCACAAACACAAAACAAGAACTAACAAAGCAAAAGTGAGAGCAATAGTGACTCTGAGGTTGCTAAGAGGTGATACTACACTTTTCCTGAAACGTAGCTCCGATTTCAGGACAGCTGGATTGGAAATGACTCAGAAGCTGCTGATGGGCTGGCTGCTATTGAAGTGTCCAGCTGAAATCAAACAGAACGTCTGATTCCAAACTAGACCAAATTGCTTGTTCAGACAGTGACATTTAACTGCAAAAGCCCATCCTGGGAGAGTATTCTCACAATGAATAGACTACCTCATTGACAAATTGAGAAGAACAGTCAGAAAATTGAGAAAATGTTTGGAAACTTGGTGTGAATATCCCAGACAAAGGAAAACCCCTTCCACTGAGGAACTAGATTTTTTATGTGTATGCACAGCCACCTCAGGTCAGAAACCCATCACTACCCTCAGTAGAGAAGGGATTATGCCGAGGTCAATCTTGGGTGATCTCATCATGATGCATACTCTTGCTTCCTCTTTGGTAGAGCCAACCTGTTTCCTAATATAGTCTGACTATGTTTTCTGCAGTGGGGGTGCCTTTTAGGCTACCCACCTAAGTGCCCCTTTCAATATTAAATTAAATCAAATATGAGAGGGGTGATCAGAGATCTGACCTCGGAGTAACAACTAGGAGGGTGTTGTTTCCCCTTACATCTTTCCAGCTTTTTATACTGCAAGGCCAAACGTCTGACTCTAGCTACCTGCCACTTGAGTCAGATATTTGGGAAGGAGCCAACTCTATACAACAGAACCATGAGTTGGAGGTTTTGCATGGGGGTGGCTGCTGCCATCATCCACACTTCCTCTTGGTTCTTTAGGAGGTAGAAGAGTTCCTTGGTCTGGAGAGCTGCACAGAACAGTAGCAACTCAGTTCTACAGAACAACAAAGAGCCTTCCTAATGTATCTGTTTTATCCAGTTTCAGGATAAGACCAGTCTTTTGTACGCCAACTTAAATGCATAGATGCAGTCTAATAATGGCAATAGTTTAAACAGAAATGCAATACATCTCTGGGGAAGATTATCACCAGGTAAATATTCCCTATTTGGTATGTATGTCTCTGTGTGACTTAAGAAAAGGTCCCTTTTATCCCAATTTTCTCTCATTCTCCTTTTTCCTCTTAAGCAATCTTGGAACTACAGATTGCTTAATCCCAAACCCTCTCAGTTTTTTGAGCTGGCTGTTGGAGTGAATATTTCCCCATCCTCTTCCCCGTTAGCTTTTTATTTGTAATGATGCATTTACAGTTGGTCATATATGAATCTCTACCATAATATTTACTATTCCATATTTACTTATGGGATTTCCTTCCTTGTGTGCCTTGTGTTTAGGCTTACTGCTGAACATAAAGAAAACAAAAATTGTGTAGACCATGGAGGATCTATATAAATTCAACCTAGATAATGAGGAAATTGAAATACTAAAAGAGTTTCTGTGAGGTATCAAACATTGAACAGAATGGAGACTGCAGCCAAGAAATCAGAAGAAGATTAGGAATAGGAAGGGTAGCCATGAAAGAACTAGTTAGGATCCTAAAGTATAAAGATATACAACTGAGCACAAAAGTTAGAATCATCCAAACCATTATATTCCCCATCACCATGTGTGGATGTGAAAGCTGGACAGTGAAGAAAGTCAAGAGAAAGAAAATCAACTCATTTGAGATGTGGTGCTGGAGAAGAGTGCTGAGGATATTGTGGAAACTCAAAAGACAAATAAATGGATTCTTGAATAGATTAAACCTGAACTCTCAATGGAAGTCAAGATGATGAAACTAGAGCTGTCGTACTTTGGCCACATCATGAGAAAGCACAACTCGCTAGAGAGGTGATATTGCTAGGAAAGATGGAAGGCAGTAGGAAGAGAGGAAGACCAGATGGATGGACTAAATCAGAGAGGCCATGGGCCTGAATCTATAGGACCTAAGCAGAGCAAAGGAAGATAGGAGGTCTCATCCACAGGGTGTCTCATCCACAGGGTCCCATCCACAGGGTCACCATGAGTTGGGTCCACCTCGAGGGCAATAAACAACTACAGGCTCTTGGTACCACATACACATTCTACATTATTGTCATGGCCAGCCAGGCTGAGGACTCAGAGGACTCAGAGGACAAGGAGGCTGAGCCAGGGCCTAGTTTTGCTCTGCCAGCTCCAGCAGAGTTGGCAGAGCCAGGCCCTAGCTCTGCTATGCCAGCCCCAGCAGAGCCTATGACTCAGCAGCCCAGCCTCCCCCCAGTAGAGGTTCCAGGCCTACAAGACATAGAGGAGCAAGATGTGGAGGTACCTACCTTTAGCCAGAGAATGACAGAAAGGGCATGCCTCCGTCGATCCAGGAGGTTATATGAGAAACACTCAGCAATCACCAAACAGCTATGATAAGGAGCTGGGTCAATATAAACAGATGTCAGATGCCAAGCTTCTTTGTCCAAGTCTATCTGTGTTCCCTGGCAAAAGCATCTTACTCTGATTCCCTTGTTGCCTGAAACTTTGCCTTTTAGACCTCGGATTAACCTGGAACTCTTGACCCTGGCCTGGACTCACTGATCTGCTATCTGGAACCCTTGACCTTGGACTGAACTCGCTGACCTGCTCTCTGGACCCCTGGACCCTTGCCCTATTGAACATTTGACTGGTACTGTGCTCTTAGAATTGCCTTTGTGCTGTTTCAAAGTCTTGCAATTGTATGCCTCATCTTTATCAACAACTTCATTGGCTGCTTTCCTGAACAATTACTGTATTTTCCAGTGTATAAGACGACTGGGCGTATAAGACGACCTCCTACTATTAAAGTTAAAATATAGAGTTTGGGAAGAGTATGACTTCCAAAACTGTTGTTATTGCTGTGCACCTTCAAGTCATTTCCAACTGATGATGACACTAAGGCAAACCTAGCATGAACCTCCTTATACCCAGTGTATAAGACGACCCCCCCCACTTTAACCCCAGATTTTGCAGGTTAAAAAGTAGTCTTATACGCCAGAAAATAAGGTGCATAGAGCAATTATGGCAAACCTTTTTGGGGCCATGTGCCTCAAGTAATTTTTTTCCCCCTGGCATTGGGTAGAATCCAGTGCCAGGGGCAGGATTCCACATTCTGTGGGGAGAAACCTCCAGGGTGGGACTTCTTCCCCTGCCATTTCCCTGGCCTCCAGCTGTCTCTGAGAGACAGCTAGACACTGGGAAAGACCTGGAAGGGGGGGGCGATGGACACACGCTGGTTGCTCCTCCTCCCCCACCATTCTCCCGGCCTCCAGCTGTCTTTGAGTGCTAGCTAGAAGGTGGAAAAGGTCCAGGAGGGGGACGACAGTTGCGTGCTGGTCACTCTTCTTCTCCCTGCCTTTCTCCCAGCTTCCAGCTGTCTCTGAGAGACAGCTAGAAGCCAGAAAAGGTCTGGAAAGGGTTGACAGGTGTGCTCCAGTCGTTCCTCCTCCTTCCATCCTTCTCTCGGCCCCCAGCTGTCTCTAAGAGTCATCTAGAACAGTTGTCCCCAACCGCCGGTCTGTGGCCCGGTACCGGTCTGCAGAACAAATGGTACTGGGCCACCCTGCCACTGCGTCTTCTGTGCAGCGGCGGCGGTGGGTCCTGCAACTTTTGCGA
>CM034706.1:159562213-159594203 GCA_020142125.1 Phrynosoma platyrhinos | reverse complement strand
TTTTGTGTGGATTAATCAGCAGATTTGCCCCCGTGTGATAACGTCCATGGGGTTTATTAGGTGATGAGGTTGCACAAGGAGAGTGTACATTTCCCTGTGCACAGTGCCAACCAATGTTAACTATGGTATCACTAAGATGAGGGGAGGGGATTGAATGGATCTTTCCCAGCTCTTCCTTTTGCTTCACTGAGGCTCCTTCAGGATGAGGGGAGGGGAGGGTGATTATCTTATGACAATGCTCAGGGCAAATAATCTCTGGGATTTACCATTCAAGAAGTAACAATGATTTTTTTTAAACAACAACAACAAAGTAACTGCTTGACAACATAAACTCTTCCATGCATCTATCCACCTGTTTGTCTAACTACCTGAGCCACAAAGATCACTTTTTCCCATCTTGCTACAAATGTTCCTTCAGCCTGTTTTGAGCTGGAGCATGCAATATTATTTCAAAACACTGAAATGACAAAACAAGGCACCCTGTTGACAATGAGAACACAATGACAAACAGACAACATGGCAGAGCAATTAGGTAGATGATGAGAGAGAATAAATAAATACCATTGTTGATAAATGGCTGACATGAGAAGGCCACTAAATGATACATGATAAGGCAGAAGTCAAATAACGGAACTGAAGCAATTTTCTTCTAGATGACTTGAAAGCTGAAGATCCCTAGGTAACAATTACACATGGCTACAATAGCAATAGGAGCAGGGACTTGTTTGTATGCTACCAGAGTCCATCACTCCCAAGAGCTAAAAAGTGTTTTAGGAGGTCAGAGATAATAATAGAGAGATAACAATAGTTTAGGAGGACTGCACCAATTTGTCAGAATTCAAAGCAGAGGAAGTCATAGCATCCTCCAATGACTGATCATTACAGAACTTAAAGCAGTTACTTTTGGAGTCTAAAGCTCCCAAAATCCCTTAGCCAGCATAGTTAAGTTTGGGCTCAGAGTGGTTGTTTAGCATCACTGAGCTCAAGCCTGCAGAAACTGCAACCCATCAAATTGAGCACAGCCCTTCCAGATGTGTATGATGCAGGGGTAGGCAACCTTTTTGAGCTGGGAGCTGGGTTGCTGTCCCTCAGACAGTGGGGGGGGGGCACAAGCACCAAAAATAAATAAATAAATAATTAAAAAAATTAAAAAATTAAAAATATATGCATGCACACTCTCTCAGCCCCAGAAAAGCCATGGCAAAACCCCTGTGGAGATTTTGCCAAGAAAACCCCAAAAACAAGTAATAACAACAATAATCAATATCATTATGGGGGGTGGTGGTGGTGGGGGGGTGGGAGGGGTGGCAGCGGTGGCGGCCCCCAGGCCTTAGGTTGCCTACCTCTGGTCTGGTGTATTCAGTGTATATTTAATATTATGAATCCTAACCATCACAGGCTTCTCCACATGGAGAAGGCAGCCTATAATGAGTTTAGAAAACAAATTATTTTCACAAAAAATTACATACAGATATTCAATTTTAAAAGGATTTGTTTGGTTACACTCATTAGGGGAAAGCTCTAATGTAGTGTCCCTGTGGTGATAATTTTAAAAAGTCACAGATCACTGTGGTTTTAGAAAGAATGCCTACAGCTTTTCACAGACGACATCCAGGACACATGTAGTCAAGCAACATCTGAATATGGTCAAGATGGCAGTAGTTATTGATGAGGAAGAACCCACAAACTAGGAGATGTTGCACTTTGCTTTTGTCTGAGTCTCCTGAGAAGGAAAAAAGTCTACCTCTTCCTCTACCCTCTACCTGATGAATGAATTAAATGTAAATTACTTTTTCACTTCTGAACTCAATTTGCAGCAGTGGAAATTGCCACAGACAATGGGTGGGGGGGTGGGTGGGGGGAAGAGGCAGGGAGAGAGAAAAATGGGGACAGCTTAAAAGTAACTCAGAATGTGGGATGACCATTGGCATATGGAGAATTTTTTCCATAGGTGGCTTAACAAGTTGTCTTCACTGAACTGTAATTGTACAGGCAAATACATATAGGTACTTACATTGTCTCAGTAAGCTTCCTCTTTCTGTGGCTAACAAAAGCTCAAAGGAGATGAAGGAGGTGTAAGTGCTTAGAGTAAGAAATTAACAGATTGTACAAAGAAGACCACACCATTATGGGGTGGAGTGGCATGCCTTTCAATTGTCCAGATTTGACAGGGACAGTCCTGGTTAATCTTCTATCCTCTATTCTTCCACTTTTTCAGCTGCTTTTAAAGTCTCTCAGGCCTCATTTCCACTTGCATTTAAAGTGGTTTGCAAGTCGCATTGACATGCGATCACTGAACTGATTCATACTGATGCATAGTTCCCACTATCGGAAGCAAATTATTTCATTATTCCATGCATTTGTGTCTTTTTAACACAATTTTCATTCACACTAGATTTGTGCCACTACAAAATGCATGATCAGTATCAAATGTGATCGATCCATCCTGATCTTTTTTTTTTTTTTTAAATGTCAATCATATGATGCACATCTATGCATCATCAGAAACGCAACCAGGAGACCCATTAACCACTCTAGATCCCACAGAAATGCAAGTGATTGTAAAATCCATCATTAAAATTTTTAAAAACCCACACTAACCCCTGTCCTCAAATTGTCCCCCTCCCCAGAGTTGTCCCACCTCTTGAAAATATTCTAGCACAATCAGGAAAAAAATGCAAAAACAACTGGATCAGAACCAGTGAGATTTACAGGGACCACTTGGCAGTGTTTAAAATCTAAAATCAAAACCTCCTACAGTAGTCAAAAGACAGCACCGAGGCAGCGTCCAGAGGGGGGAAAATAGTGGATTTCCCAAAACCTGGGATGGGATAGTTTACACCCCTCTGCCAATCCTCTGCCAGTTTTTCCCCTCCAGTGTGATGTGACTGAGATCCAAATGTTGTTCACATTTGTTGAACACGCTTGCAAAATTATTCTTTTCAAAAGAAGCACTAAAAGATCTGTCTTAAAAAAAAAAATTGATTCTTTTGCATTTGCCTCACTTCACCTTAACTCACCAGGATCCAACCAAACTCAGTCAGATCTGAAATTGTTTCCAGTGTGAATGAGGTATATATAAACCGATCAACAAATCGGTTTAAATCAGGGTGGGAATGAACCCTCAGTCTCTCTCTCCATTTCTTACTTTCCTCCTTTGGCCTTGGCCTATTTCAATTGCTGCAAATTGAGTTAAGATTGTAAAAGTACCTTCTATTCAATTAATTCAGGAGAGAGAGAAGAGAGGAGTGAGTGAAATTTTGCCCTTCCCTATAGACTCAGGCAAAAGCAAACCGCTGCAGCTTCTCTTAGTTTTTGCATGCTACCTCATTTGTACCTTTTTCTATCTTCACCATATTCTGATGATGCTCATCCCAATTTTTATACATAAAATGTTGGAGGGTATGGGGTGGGATGGGGGTAAGAATAGTTAGGCCATTCTCTGCTATGACCCCTGATTTAGGAGACCTTCCCTCCACAAAAAAGATATCAGACATTCCAAATATGGATTTACTTCTTCAATAAAGAAGTGGCCTTCAATAAAGAAGTTTATAAGACTGCACAATAAAACTGTTGCAAAGCTCTGAGCTCTGTTGATTCCTAGCAAAGGTATAATGCATAGGTAAGAAAGGCTGGGAAAAAGAAAGCCTTCACACTTTTCCTCTTCCACCCTCCTCCATCTCTTCCGTGTCCTTCTTTTTATTTTTAATAAAAAGGGGACAACTTTCCCACTCTGAGAATTTATCAAATTCCTTGTAATTGCTTCACTTCAGCTGGAGAAGAATTGTATTTCTATGCTCCAGCAATAATATTATTTGCAGGAGGATTATATAGGCCATAAGTCTTTGTCAAAACCAATTATGAGAATTTTTCAGGAGCAGACTAACTAGAGAAACTTCCCAAGTAAATGGAGGTACTAGGTTTATCCACTTTGAAATTACCCTATTGGGCACAAGCCAAAATTCAGAAAGCATGAGGACAATAGCACCACATAGGGATGAATGTTCTGCTTCCCTGGCTGGTTTTTCCATAGCCTGAAGAAATGGAGTCATTAATCTTCTTATTTAATTTTACAGGTGCCACTATTTCTAGGTTTCTGAGAATTATTTCCATTTGTATTCCTTCAGGGGAACAGCAGGTAGAGATTTGGATGCAGAATATGAGGCTGGCAAAGCTTTCTCCCATTCTTCTTCTTCTTTTTTTTAATATTTGAGGCATTATATTTTCCAAAATTCCCACCCACCCAGCCCCCACACACATAAGGTTGCCACAATACTCTACCACCAAACTGGGACAAAATGTAGAAAAAATGTAAGCCAAAATCTAGCCTCAAATCTAGGACAAATATAGGACAAAATTTGCACAAAATGTAGGACATTCAAGAAAAATGGAGGACATGACCAACTAAAAGTCAAAAGCATTATTTTTTTTAAAAAAAACAACAACATTAATATAAATCCATGCTTCTCAGTCATGTTCAAAATTGAGGAGATTTTGACATTCTTCCTGGACAGAACGTTGAAATGTAGCTCCTCCTCTCTGGAAACAACTTTAAGGCACAAAACAGCAAACATAATAAAATACATTTGAGGAAGTAGAATTCAAAGACAGGGAGATTTTGGAACATCTCTGAGAGTAAATGCATCTGAGGAAGCAGACTTTGGTCTAGGAAAGCTCATGCCCAGCCAAAAGCACGGCAAGGGAGCAGAGGCACCCCAAATCCCCTCCAGCCTCCAATGATGGCTACTAGTCTCGCTTGCCTTACTTGAACCCAGCACCTCCACTGTCCTTCAGTGCCTCTGCAGTCTTCTTTGTCTGCTGAGGAGACTAGAAAGGTGTTGAACATTTTCTTGACCTCCATGTCACACACCCCACTTGCTGAGCAAAAGATAAGTATGGCTCTTTCTTTTCTTCCTCTCTTGTTCTTACATCAGTTCCTGATTTCCACCACCCCCGATTTTTTTCTTCCTGTTACAAACAATGGGAAAATTACACAACCTAGTTCCAATAATTCAAGTTCCCCTCTCATATTGGAGGTGGTGTCTGGGGACTAAGGATGCATCATGGTCAATTGTTGTTACGTGCCTTCAAGTTGACTCTGACTTATGATTAACCTATTGCATTTTCTTGGCAAGATTAGTTCACAAGGAGGTTGCCATTGTCTTCCTCTAAGTCTGAGAGAGTGTGACTTGCTCAAGGTCACCGAGTAGCTTTCCATGCTTTAGGAGAGATTCAAACCTTGGTCTCCCAGTGCAAAACTAAAACCACTATTACACAGTGTTTAAATGAAGACAATAGCTTCCCATTGAACTTGCTGAAGGGGCTCACTTTGCTCAACACTTTCATTTGTATTTTATAGAAAACTCTGGTTTGAGACCTAGCTGTTGTGGCTTTTATTCATAACACAAACATGGTAATACTGGAAGAACTGTGTCTCTCCAAAATACAGCCATTGGAAATCTACAGACATGGGCTTCAGTTTGAAGCCTTCTGCACCTCTAGTTTAGATGGGCAGCTGCCATCTATTTTAGCACTGCAGCTGACGGTGAATAAAGAGTTCCCTCTGACTGTGCAAGATGACAAGCCAAGGAAAGTAAAAATTTGTTTTACTTTTGTGGAAAGGGGTGGAGTGGTGTGTGCTACTCTACAGCTGAGCATAGATTCAACCTCACTGTAGTCCTCTCATGTACAGGAACACTTCAGTTCATAAATCCAGGTTTTCATTAGTAAAGCAACAACAACTACAGACATGCGTTGTCAGAAGTGAGAGTCCAGTGTTAGTATAGTATCGTTAAAGCACAAATAATTCAAATTTTAAGCAGTTTGGCAACCCATTTGTCCATGTTACCCTAAAAGATTTTGGGGGTCCTCACTTGCAATGTGTCTTCTTGACATTTGGGGAAATTATAGCTCAAAGGAGGCCTTCAATGGGAAGGTAACTGCAGGGATCTTTTTTTCACCCATGTATACTGGTGACAACTGCAGAGAAAGCTCCAGTTTTCAGTAAACAAAGAAATTTATTTAGAAATGTACAAGGGTGCACACACAGTCATACAAAAACCAAGGCAACCTTAAGAATCATACAAGGCTATTGTAAAGAAAAGCATGAAGGGTTGGATGGAGAGAAGTCAGGGGTTGAAAAGAGTGATAATTACCAGTCCTGAAGAGAGGTCCATGGGAAAACACAGAGTGGTTCAGATCACATCTGAGAGTTACACAGTGGGATCCCTGGTCTGTGAACAAAGTGGCTAAGGCTGGGGTGGATTCATACCCCATTTCATACCCTTGAGGGAAATGACAAAGGATTTAATGGCTTTCCCAGGGGATTGACAAAAGGTGGCTTTAGCGCTAGAGAGAAAAATTTAATGATTAGATCTGAGACAGTCATTTAAGGATCAGGCAGGAAGGCTGTTCAGGAACATTGCAATAAGGTGTGGTAAAGGTATGGTCACTGATTGCCTCCTATTGCTTCCATTGTAAGCAGAAATGCACAGAGACCTCGGAGGGAGGGGATCAACAAATAAGATATACTGGACACCTGCTAGTAGCTAGTTGACTAAAAGTCAAAAGTCCCTTGCAACACTGAACCTCTCTCTAAATGGCAGCAATTATTAGATTGATTAATTTCCTAGGACGTTATCACACGGGGGCAAATCTGCTGGTTAATCCACACAAAACCCAAACAGAAACTGGATTAGTGCCCTGTGTTTTCACATGATGTTGCACAGAAACTGGACAGAAACTGGACAGAAACTAGTGTTAATGGAGATCTTTTGAAATTCCGTTGTTTGAAGGAAATGCAAATGCGCAATTAAGGTAATTTCGCATTTACCGTAATGTGATAGCCAAATGTGCATTTGGGAGCATTTCCCTGCTTTTCCCATGGTTCCAGCGAGCATTCCTCTATCTGCGCATGTGCAAGAAGCTCATTTCTAGTACATTTACGGGCTTTTCTCGCTTGTGTGTGAACGTTAAATGCGCTTACTTTAATTTCGCAATTAAGGTAATTCCATTTGCGGAATCAAGGTTTATTTTCGGTTTATTTTCGGAATGCCTCATTTCCACTTTATTATCGCTTTCAGGCCCACGTGTGATTAACGTCCCTAGCCATGTTCTGTCTTTATCTGGTTCTTCTGGTAGAAGCAATACAACAACTTACCAAGGAAGATACTGAATGGGAGTGGGAAAAGTAAGTTTTCTTTCCCCTCAAACAAATGTGTTCAATATTTGAGTACAATTAATAGTGATATCTAACACTATAATACAGGGGTAGGCAACCTAAGGCTCGGGAGCTGGATGCGCCCCCCCGAGGCCTTTGGACTGGCCCCAGGCCAGTCCTTCCACCGCCACCGCTGCCGCCTGCCATGATGATATTGATTATTGTTGTTAATACTTGTTATTGGGGTTTTCTTGGCAAAATCTCTACAGGGGTTTTACCATGGCTTTTCTGAGGCTGAGAGAGTGTGCATGCATATTTTTTAATTTTTTTTAAAAAAAAATCAATTTTAATTTTTATTTATTTATTTATTTATTTTTGGTGCTTCGGCCCCCCAATTGTCTGAGGGACAGCAACCCGGCCCCCGGCTCAAAAAGGTTGCCTACCCCTGCTATAATATGTTGTGTCTGAGAAAAATCTTGGTGCAGTCCTGTTACAATATCATCTGATTGCTTAGGAATCCTCAGCCCTATCTAAGGATAGGGCTATTTATTTCAAGATGCATCTACACTCTACAAATAATACAGTTTGACACCACTTTAATTATCATGGTTCCATCCTACAAAATCCTAGGATTTATAGTTTTGTGAGGCACCAGGATTCTTTGGCAGAGAATGCTAAAGACTTTGGAAACTACAAATCCCAGGATTCCATAAGATGAAGCCACATCACTTAAGTGATGTCAGACCACAGTGTAGATGCACCCAAAAACTAAAAAGGGTTATGTTCACATAGAAAATGAGCTCCTACTGGTGACCTTCCTTTGGAAGTGGATTGATCCCCTCAATAAATCTTTGATGAGACAGAGTGCTGTCAGATCACAAACTACTTGAAACAATCCTCTCCTTTTCCCTCTCCCTCCCCTAAGGTTTCCAAATAGATTGCATGTATTTGTTTTTATAGTGCTCTGATGCAAAGGTTATCACCCTTGTCCAAGGTGATAATTGATCTAAGAACTTACTCTTAAAAGAGTATACAGCAAATAGAAAGGAACCAGACACCGAATCTTCAATGTCTTGTACCACCTTCCGATTCAACAACCAGGTTTTAGGAAAATAAAGAGGCCACTAAAACAGACACCCAACTGTAGGCAGTCAAAGACAAAATTCTGGAAGGATAGCCTAAGGACAAAAGTATCATTAGGAACAGAACCATCTTTCCTGAATAAATATAAATTTAGTATGAATCATAGAATCAGAGCTAGGAGAGAGCACAAGGACCATGATCCAGTCCAATCCCCTGCCATGCAGGAATACACAATCAAAGCATCCCTGTCAGATGGCCACCCAGCCTCTGTTTAAAAACCTCTGAAGGAGGAGACTCCACCACACTCCAAGGGAGTGTGTTCCACTGTCAAACAGCTCTTACTGTCAGGATGTTTTTTCTAATGTTTATGTGGGATCTCTTTTCTTGTAATTTGAATCCATTGCTATATGCCCTCGTTTCAGGAGCAACAGAAAACAAGCTTACTCCATCTTTAATGTGATGTGCTTTCATATTTAAACATGGCTAATATGTCATCTCTGAACCTTCTCTTCCCCAGACTAAACATATCAACTTTCTAACCCACTCCTTATAGAACACATGCAGGGGTAGCTGTGTTGGTCATTTAGCAAAGTCAAACAAAAAACCATCTGTGATACCTTTATTGGCCAACCGAAATGCACAATATATATTTCCAAGTTCCATAGGCTTCTTCATCAGGCAAGATGTTACAAACCAAACAGGAGCAAAACAGTTGGAGATGTTAGTCACATGCCTGCCTGTTCCCAGCTTTGAAAAGAGGCTGGCTGAGTGTGGCTTCTACCTGGAGGTTAGCCAGGCTGCACTTGGCCAGTGGCATCAGTGGCATTTTGCATATAATACTTGACTTTATCCCAAAAGGGACTTTAATGTGGCAGGGGTAAGTTGGGATTTTTAGCAATGTGATAAACTCCTGTGATAAATCTGATAGCAATCATTTTATTGTTTTTACTGTAATATTTATTTCTTTTAGCTGTTGTTTTTAATTTTATGTTTGAGTTTTCTATTGAATCTATTGATCGTAATACATTAGGATGAATAGCACTGGGCCCAGGACAGAACCTCTAGTCACTTCCTTCCAGGATGAACAGGAACCACTGGTGATCATCCTTTGAGCTTGGTTAGACAAACAATTACAAATCCACTTAACAGTCATATTGTCTAGCCCACTTTTTTCTAGCTTGTTTACAAGAATATCATGCAGGACCTTATCATAGGTCTTACTGAAATCAAGATATGCTATATCCACAGCATTCCCTTCATCTACCAAGCTTGTAACTCCATCAAAAAAAATAAAAATAAAATAAGATTAGTATGTCATGACTTGTTTTTGAAGGTAGGTAGAGTATGGGATGGAGCTTTTGACGTTAGAGGTAGGCTCTAAGCAGACGGGCGGCCGTGGGCTGCCCGAGAAGCCGCGCATTGGGGCCGAGGTAGCCACACTCCTCAGCCCTGATCCACTTCTTTGAGGGCCCTGGAAGGAGCGCTAAAATAGCGGTCCTTCTGCAAGGCATGGAAGGTGCGCCGCAAGAGACGTTGGGTGCCTCTTTGGCATTTCTTCCATTGCAGCGTGTCCGGACACTGTGGCAGGAGGACGTCATCGGAGCACCCGTAGTGTGGAGCGACGGGTGCTCCGATGATGTGTTCGGGAAAGGGTCGGGTGCCCAGCATGAGGCTGCCCCTCCCCTTCCTTACCTCCAAGATGGTGCAAAGTGCCATCTGCAAAGGGGGTTACTTCTCCAGTGCTGGGATTGTCACTGCCCCAAGTGAGGGGAATATGAACTGTCCAATGACTCTTGCCCACCTACCCCCACACACACATCCAGTTCCCCAATTGCAGGTCTACAGTCTTAAGAAGAGTAAAATAAAGAGACAGAAAAGTGAAATAAATGTGATATGTGTGGAAGAATTAAAACAGGTAGCCTCCCTGTGCAGTTTGAAATGGAATATTCCTAGGAAAGCTGTATTGTGAAACTGTGTTGACTTTATCATATAATCTTTGCCTTTTCTTTTCCATATTAGACAATGGGATCAAAAAGTAGTTTTATGACTCTGGACAAGCATGGCCCAGGACATTTTACTACCTGAGAAGGGGGAACAAATGGCACATCCCACACAGTCAAGATAAAATAGGGAGCCATGGTATTTTGGCCCATGAGGCAAAAAGTCCCATAAGCACCTTTCCTCTCTTTCAGTAAAAATACTACAGTAACAAAATTAATTGCCTTAACTGCCCTTTCAAGACACTCCAATCTGGCTGCTTGAGACAACCATCTCACTCTGCCTAGTGATCTGGCATAAGATATTTTGGCTCTGTGTCTTGAAGAACTTCCCATTATTATGCTTCCTTTTTTCAACTCTTGCACCCTTTTTTGCTTCAGCAAAACTCCCTCAACTTGAGCATATTGTAAAATGAGTTTTGATATTTAATAAATACTTGTTGCAATATTCTCTGTAGATGTGAAATGGGTTTACTTGAATATATCAAATGCTGAGGTGTATAATATTAGCATACTATATCTAAAATGAGCCAATTTTCCTTGCACCTAAAATTGTCCAGAGTAATGGTAAAAAGAAAGTAATTCTGAAGGTTATATTAAGTATAATGGAATCCAATCAGAACACAACTACAATTCTTTTGAAGTTGTTATAACCCATGATGCAAACCACTTCCTCACTAGCAGTTTGTTGAGCATTTCAGTGAGACTGAAAGAACCCAGGCTATCAATTTCTTTCTTTCTTTTCCATTATGTACATGGCAAATCTTCTCATGCCGCAGTGCACGCTGCCTATATATATATATATATATATATATATATATATATATATATATATTCAGTGCTAAAAATCCAGGCATATCCTCTTCCAGTACCTGCAGCAGAATATAGGCAGGGGCCATCTATTTAGCTTTTCTTTTCCTGATGCTTCTTTTAGAGAAGCTCAGCTGCAGTAACTTTTGATTAGACCTATAGTGTTATGTTGGCATCATGTTCACAAATTTCTAGTATGTCTTTTGTTCCGAAGAAGGAAAAAGAATTATGATCCTGTACAGACCAGCAAAAAGAGCTAGCTTCCCGGTGGTGTGGGAGTGTGGCGTTCAGACAGCAGCACACCCCATGCTATCGGGAAGCTGCATGGCTGACTGCACTTGTGGTGGCTTCATGGCATTTCTGTGGTGTAGTGTTTATACATACTGCATTGCAGAAACTTGGGGGGAAAAACACCACCAGGGCAATGGTGCCTTTTTCTCAATGCAAAAAGGAGTAGCTTTCTGCCACTGTTTTTTTCACTAAGTTGGGGGCATGGTGTGCAATTGCTGTGGCCCCAAACTCAGCAATCAAAGGGGTGGAGGCAAGCCTTCAGGGCTTTCTGTTTTGCCCCTAAGTCTCCATGCATTTGAGGAAGTAGGCTCAAGTCTATGAAAGCTCATGCAACCAAATTTTATCTTTCAGTTAGGGCCTAAGCACACGGGTGGCCATGGGCCGCCCTGGGAAGGTGTGCCGCGGGACTGAGGCATCCCCATGTCTTGATCCAGCGGCGCACTGTCAGCGCTCCTTTCATATGTCATTGAAAGTGTGCCACAAAAGGTTGCGGTGCACTTTCGGTGACCCTTCCGCCGCAGCATGTCCAGACGATGCAGTGGGAGGTCCTCCTCGGAGCACTGGCTGTGCGGAGGGCTGGCGGCTCCAAGGACGCCCTCGGGAGGGGGGTGGGGTGCTGAGCGTGTGGCTGCCCCTCCCCTTCCCTGAGCTGAGTAGGGCCTTTTAAGCCATCTGCTTAGGCCCTTAGTCTCAAAGGTGCTACAACATCATATGCATACTGATTTTCTAGATTAACATAGTTATGTCTTTGAATTACATTTGTCCCTCCACATTGGTGGCTTTAACTTTTGTGAGTTTGATTATTCATGGATTTTATTAATATGTTCTCTCTAGGAATATCTAGGTTCTCAAGCTCAACTCTATGGTCAACTTTAACCAAAAGGTGCACTGAAAGACTTAGAGATTCCTAGAGAGAACACTCCACTAGGCATTTGTTGATGCTCCAGTGCAATTCTATTGTCAGTGTCTGGCAAATGTTGACCACTAGAGTTGCACTAGAGATTCCTAGGGAGGTCTTCTCTCAGGTAAAAACAGTGTTTTTATTTGCAGTTTTTCCACATTCATGGGGGTCCTGTGCCCTTAACCCCAGTGAATGTGGAGGGGGAAGTGTATATCTCTTGTGTTTGGGGTGTGAGGTATTTGAGAAGCGTAATCTAGTCACAACTTCTTTTTACTGAGCTTAATACTTGATCTTCCCTCTCTCTTTTTCACTAATATGTCTAAAAAATTAACATTCTGGGAATCTTTGATGATCTCAGGTTTTATATTCTCTTTATGTTTTATATTTTATATAACGCAATCTCTCTAAACATATCTTGCTGGAGGCACACTTTTTTGGGGGCCAGAGGTGCGCGTGTGTGTGCAATGCCGGGTGCATGCGCATGACTCCGGATGCCATTTTGGAAGACAAAATGGCACCCTGTGTCACATGTGCATGTGCACTACTCTGGCGCTGTTTTGTCTTCCAAAATGGCACCAGGAGTTGTGCGCATGCGCCAGGCATCGCGTGTGCATGCGTGCACCTCCGAGCACCACTTTGTCTTCCAAAATGGCTTCCGAACTCATGCGCATGCACGTGCAAGGCTGGGCGCATGTGCACGACTCCGGACGCCATTTTGGAAGACAAAATGGTGCTCGGTGGTGGTGCAGCGGCAGTAGCGGCAGCGGCAGGACCGGCTGCAGGCCGGTAAGAAGGCCTCGATGGGCCAGGTCTGGTCTGTGGGCCGTAGTTTTGGGACCCCTGATGTAGAAGAACCAGCAAAGTGATTTGAACCTTTGCACATGGGGAATAATGCTCATTGGGCACTCCTGATACCCATCTGGACAACAACTAGGGATAGCCAATGCAGATTGGTAAAGTCTGATGTGCATCAGAACTCCAGCTAAGGAGTGCCAACTTGTATTGGTACACCTGATGCACATCAGGAGGTTTCAGGTGCATTGATATACATCTTCGCAATTCACCAGGTGGGTTCTGCAGCTCTTCTGCTGTGGAGCTAATTATGTGTTAAGTCATGCAATAGACAGTAATATAGAGTCATGGCTCATGTTTTTTGCATGCAAATTATAATAATACTTATAATGATGTTTTCTGTATAGCTTTTTGTAATGACTTTTATCCAAGAGAAATCACACTTATATACACAATTCACCTGGCAACAGTCTTCTCTGCTGTAGTGAGAGGCATATTTTTAAATCATAGTAATTACTTCTAAATTTGTATTTATATGTATGAATTAGCATATGTAAACCTGTGTAGTAACAAGTAGCAATGGGAAAGAGAAGGATTTATTGTGTTCAGGCACAGTGAATCTAAATGGATTGGCAATGGTTTTTCCTCTCCATTAATGCTAGACCCAGTTATCGGCTAAGATGATTTGTGCCCCTAAAAGATAACCTATATGAGCAGTGAAAAAAATGTCTATTATCTTACTTTGGCTGCATCAACTTCAGAATCAATGCACTGCTTTAACTGTTATGGCCCAATATTTTGGAATTCTGGGGTTTCTAGTTTTGTGAGATATTTAGCCTTCTCTGTCAGAGAGCTCTGGTGTCACAATGAACTACAAATCTCAGGATTCCATAGGATAGGGACATGACAGTTAAAGCAATGTCAAGCAGCATTATTTTTGCAGTGTGAGAGTAGCCTCGGTCTTTTTGAAGTTTTCATTCTTTGATCTAAAGTCACTAAAGAGACAATCATATTCTTACATACTTGAGGGTAAGAACCATTGTGTAGAACCAAGAAAAGAACCAAATTGTATTTACTTTTGAATCAACATGGAAGCAGGGTAATTCAAAGCAATGTGGCTCAACCAGCTCCAGCACAAGATAATGGGTTTGGAGGGAAACTGAGGAGGAATGACTATTGGAAAAGTTCCATTGTTGCTCCCCAGCATCTGTTGTCAAAGGTGGCCTCACTTTGCCTAATAATGGATTTGTCTCTGAACCACAGGCATCAAGATTGTTTTTAATCCAGTTCACTACACTATATGCAGTTCCCAGAATCCCCAGTAGCAATGATGACTAACAAAAGCAAAAGGAGATGGTGCTATAAACTAATCTCTTCCCAGTTTTTTCCCCAGTTTGGGAAAGTCACATTCCCCCCCCCCCAAAAAAAGACCACTGGCCATACTTCTTGGGTCTACAAAAAGATAGGAGACATGCCATTTGGAGAAATCTGGAAGTTATCATTCAAAAAGTTTATGTTTCTATGTTCTGGTCTTTTGAAATAACTACCGCTATTGCTGGAACAGATGCTTTTTAAAGATTCCATGACAGTCACAGGGAAAATATATTCCCTTGAAAAGTATGCCAGTTTATAAACATTTCCAGACAACAATTGATGTATTTAGTCTCTCAAATACCCCTAGCCTGTTGGTATCCAAGTATTATGGGCTACAATTCCTATCATCCTTAGTCATACAGACCACTGACCCTAGTGGCTGAAGAACTGTAGTGAATGACACCTAGAGGTTATCAAATTGGGGGGAAAGGCTGTAGAAGCAGAATTTTTCTGTTTTTCAAATGAAATATTTTGACTACCACCACTTCCTGGTATAAGATTTGCACTTCTTTGGAGTTGTTGCTGTTATTGTATGCTTTTAAATCACTTCCATCTTGTGGAGACCCAAAGGCAAACCTATCGTGGGATTTTCTTGGCAAGAGTTGTTCAGAGGAGGTTGCCACTGCCTTCACTTCAGGCTGAGAGCATATAACTTGTCCAAGGTCACTCAGTGGGTTTCATGGCCAAGCTGGGACTTGAACCCTGGTTGTCAGAGTCATAGGAGTTTATCACAACCCCCCCCCCGTGACTTACCCCTGCTGGGATAGAGTTGCATATGGGTTGCAACTGGGAAGTATCACATTAAAAATGCCACCAATGCTGCCAGGTGATAATTCCTGGTAAGTCGCTTTTTTGGGAGGGTGTTTGATAACCTCCATAGTCCAACACTGAAACCACTATGTCACATTGCCAGGTCCAAAAAATGGCAAGATAGAACCAAAACTCTATTCCATTATTCCTGAAAAAGAATACTTGTTTCAGTCCATCCTTACAACCACTCTCTTGTGTACTGGAAGGCTCTGATAAATGTTTCTGCATAATATATACATTTACTCAAATATTGACTAATAAGGAAGTGGTAATGTGGTTGAAAATTAAGGGGGTGTAATATTACCATTGCATATTTGACTTGGATGCCACAGAGATGGATAAATCCTCTATTTTCAAGGTATATTACCTACTGGAGTTATTTGTCAAAGAAGGAAGGTTACAGAGGTTTTAACCACAATGTTCCGAGGATGACAAAATAAGACACTTAAGAGATTAGAAGAAATGATAAACTTGAAATAACAGTTCAGTTTAGATTGCCTAGGTGGTGTCTTCCAAACATTAGTTCTCTAACTTCATGATATAAACTAAGTCTGGGCACATGGAAACAAGCACTTAGGAAGATAAAAGTGTGTATGGATACAATCCAGATTCATTGAGATCAATTTGAATTCAATTGTTGTTCTACACCAGAAAATGATTATAACTAGTAGTAGGGTGTCTGCTTTGCATATGATCAAAAGACAGAGGATGGGGATTTGGATAAAATATGCATATGCTAATTTATATATGTAAAGATGCAAAATTAAAGGGGGGGGGGAGGACTCTAATTTAGGTAGAAATGGAATGATTCTCATTACACTGGGAAGAATGTACCCGGGTGACTTGCCAACTTAACAATTGGTATCTATAGCTTCTCCTTATCTTTAAACTGGATTTGGGCTACCCTTAATATAGTGGAATGCTCTCTGTAGAGTAGGATATATTGTCAGCAAAACTGATTTCAGAGCAGTTATATCACACCTTTTGACTGGTATTCTAGCAGGAGGCTATACAAACAGCAGGTAGTTCACTAAGGATGATATTAAATCTCAGAAAGGAATGTTGTGATCACTAAAAGTCAACATGGGTTTCACAAAAACAAGTCATGCCAGACTAATCTTATTTCTTTTCTTTTTAATAGTTTGGTTGAGGAAGGGAATGCTGTGGATGCAGCATATCTTGATTCTGCTAGTACTTTTCCCTTTCTTCTATGTCCAAGCCTGCTTTTGTTAAAATATGGTCTGCATACAAATTGAACAGATAGGGTGAAAGGAAACAGTCTTGTCTGACCCCTTTTCCAATTGGAAACCATTCTGTTTCTCCGTGTTCTGTTCTGACAGTAGCCTCTTGTCCTGAATACAGATTCCTCACCAGGACTATCAGAGGTGTTGGCACTCCTTTGTCTTTAAGGGTGTTCCATAGCCATTCGTGATCTATGCAGTCAAAGGCTTTGCTATAGTCTATAAAGCACATGCTGATTTTCTTTTGGAATTCCCTGATGTGCTGCATTAGCCATCGTATGTTTGCAATGTGGTCTCTCATGCCTCTTCCTTTCCTGATCATGTAACATATGACAAATATCCTGGGTATGCATCTACATAATTTACCATGATTTAGTAGACAGCAAGTTCCACATGGTAGTCACAATCTTTCTATAGTCCATTGATTATGTTAGAGCTGTATGGTTCCCAGACTCAGGACCTCTACCGTTGTTCCACTTTCATCTCTCAGATCACCAACCCAGCATATCCTATGGATTCTGAGTGCTGTACTCCAACAATATCATGGACCCAAGATTTGAGAGTCACTAGAGCAGATTTCAGACCCATTAATTGCATTAGAACAGGATGGATTTCAGACCTCCTTCCCCTGAGTTGGGCATTTCACATTTGAGATATAATGAAGGAAAAGAAGAGAGCTGTGATTCAATGAGAGGTCTTCCTGCTTAGTCTAAAAAAGTCTGAATTCTTGCAATGTAGCTCATTGGGTTTTGTCAGTTTTTTTAGCTTCTGCATCCACTCATTTCGTTCTTTTAGGGAGCAGATTGTAGTAATTTCTTAAATCTGCACCAAAGTTGTTGTTGTTGTTATGTGTGTGTTGTGGTTTTTTTTTTTTAAAACAACCCTGCAGATATAGTTTGCTTTGGTGATCCTATGATTTGAAGGGCAAATTTTCTTGTCTGATTTTTTAAAAAAAATATATTAAAAGTGTTACAATGTAAAACAGATGTTTTACTGATGTGCTATAATACTATAACTGTTAAGAAAAAATAAATAAAAGGAGGGGAAGAGAAAGAATCTTTTGTTGTTGTTGTTGTTGTTCTGATATGTCATGGAATTAATTATTTCCACTTTAGGGTGGAAATAAAATATTGCAACTGATGCTGGCAATTGTCCAAAAATAATCCAGGTCAACAGAAACTCTCTCTCTCTCTCTCTGTATGTGTGTGTAATGAGAACTACACTGAGAAATACCACAACCTCCCAACACATTTGAGTTACCTGGAGGACCCCCTGGTTTTAAGATTTTGTTTCCTGCAATGGATCTATTCAAAAAGCAGGATATAGAGCAGAACTGTTCCAAAACGGAATCACTTCAGACTATATGAAGGACTGATATGAAGGAAAAAGGTTTAGTCAGAAACTTTTCCCTTTCTATTAGGATTCCTATGAACAGTTAACATATATGGTAATTATATATAGAAGAACATTGTATCATTTCATCCCTATTTCTGTAGTTATAACTGGTACTGCTCAGGAAAAAAAGTGACCATATATGTGATCATTATGGAGACTAGAACATGTAACCAGAATCTGGAATTTATTTTACATGGGTCTTGTTGATATATTTTATTTAGTTTTAGATGGATGTATTATTCATTGAAACTTTCAGAAACTTTACTTTTCCGCCCTCTAATTTAGAACACAGGTAAATCATTTTAATTACTATTTGCTTCCAGCTGCATCTCTGGCTGCTGTGACCCTCTAAGCATTTTTCATCTTTCAGGTCAGCACTCATAGCTACAGATGGATGCCATTAAAGTTTTGCTTGTACCTAAATGAGAACAAAGCCTGTTAGGCAGGTGATCTTTTGATTCCACTTTGAGAGCAAGATCAGTGCTGATGACAGACCAGATGGTCATCTTTGTTGGGAGAAAGTGAGAAAATTACAATAACCAGAAAGAATATGGCAGATGTTTGCTTAAATAAGAGTAATCTTTTTTGGTTAACTCTACAATCTGGATTTTTTTGGTGCAAGGGGAAGGCAATATAATATAAATGAATAAAATGTGCAACCAGCAAGGGAAACTGTTCAGCATGGAACTATCAAACCAATTTTATAGTGTAGAAAGCACAAGGGATTATAGGTCTGTTTCAAACTACCCTTATTTTCTGGCATATAAGACTACTTTTTAACCTGCAAAATCTGGGGTTAAAGTGGGGGGTCGTCTTATACGCCGGGTATAAGGAGGTTCATGGTAGGTTTGCCTTAGTGTCATCATCAGTTGGAAATGACTTGAAGGTGCACAGCAACATCAACAACAGTTTTGGAAGTCATACTCTTCCCAAACTCTATATTTTAACTGGAAAAGTGGGGGGTCGTCTTATATGCCCAGTCATCTTATACACCAGAAAATATGGTATATGAATTGTGCTAAATGTTTCTAGAATAAATAGATGTTGGTCTGCTTTACAGTAGCCTCTGCAATTTCCTTCTGAATGTCACATCTATTTGCTATATTTTGCTATGTAGAGAAAAACACATCTGATATGTGTATCTTTTTTCTGCTTCCTTTTTATATACATTATACTATTTTTCATATTTCCTTGTCAGCCACTTAGATGGACCATTCTTGTCTCAGTCAACTCAGAACTCTGTACTGTTTTCCCTCATCATGGATGCAAGAGACTATGCTCTTCAGGTGGTTAAGGAAATCAGGCTTATTTCAACAGATGGGTAGTAGCACCAGAAAAATATGAGCTGTGCATAAGATGAACAAAGCACATGTCTAGCTAGTTGAGCTTTGTCCCACATAATCAGCAATTTAAGTAGCATTTTTAAAAAGAGGCTGGAAAAGGAGACTTGAGGGATACATCCCCATGGGCTATGCTTTCTCCTTGACCTAGGACCTTTTCACACTGCACAGCTGTAGTGTTATTCCACTTTAACTGCCATGGCTGCATCCTATGAAAGTAGCTTACAGTTTCATGAGGCAATATAGTTCACTGGCAGAGAATTCTAAATACTCCTCTATAAGCTACAAATTGATTAATATCACATTACACTGTTGCAGGATTATTATTCCATTTTAACTGCTATGACTGTCTCCTGTGGCATTCTGGGGTTGTATTTTAGTGAGGGCTAAGTGCTCTCTGGCAGAGAATTCTAAATACCCATCCCTACACTGCAAATCCCAGGATTCCACATGAGTAGGCTTACCATTTGTCCCGGAAAATCAGGAAAATCCCTGAATGAAGGGTTTTAAAAATGTCCCCACCAGCTGGGCTGGTTGAAGCAACAAATCTCAGGATGTAATGTGGTTTGCTATATATAAATAGACATCAATTGAAATACAATGGGACCTTGGTGTGTATGCTGGGGTTTGGTTCCAGGACCCCGTTGGATACCAATCAGTGGATGCTTAAGTCCCATTGTATAGATTTGCGTAGTAAAATAGTTCCCCTTATCTAATTCTAATTCTAATTCTAATTCTAAGGGATTCCACAAAGTTGACTTTTGCTGTATTCAAGAAATGCTGTCATATGCAACCAGGCCAATTTGATCTGTAAGACCAAGATCAGTAGACTAAGACCTTGTCTAAATGTTTTTACCCTGAGTTCCCCCGGGCTTGCTGTTTTCTGTTTACATGAAACAGGGCCAAAAACTCAAATTGGGTCCAAACTTTCTTCATGATGCCCACACTGAATTTTGCTGATTTTTTTTGGTTTTATTTTTCAATGACCAAGGTTACTGCCTTTCCACTCATGGTCTCCATTCATCGCCTGGTGCCACTGTTGTCAGTATGAGGCACCGAGCATTGATAACATGGTCTCAGCAGCAGCACCTGGTGATGAACAGGGACCACATGGGATGACATTTACCCATCATCACCTGGGAAAGAAAGCAAGGTAAATTGGGGGGTGGGGTGGGACTGGAATAGTCCTGGGCCAGCCCATAGTATTCTAGCAAGAATAGGCAAGTCCTCAGATGCTGAACAAATTTTCCTCTCTGTCACTTCATTGCTAAGGCCTTTGTGGAAGAACATGAAGAAACATTGACTTGGTTTCATATAGAACAATATTTTTTAACACTGCTCCAGGAAATTGTGAAATATCCTGAAAGCCTCCCATGGAATCTTTAAGGGGAAGAGCAATAATACAAGTAAACATATCTTAAAATAAAACAAAACATAGCCAGCATAGCCTTCATTACTAATGTTTCCATGCAGCCTGGTGTACTGATCACTGGATTTGTGTTCAGACTATGAACCAGTTCCATTCACACCAGGAAACTGTCTGAGACCTAACTCCAATCCTGAGATGCACAGGAACATGCTTTCATAGTCAGATGGTGGTGATGGTGGTGGGAAGGCTCCACCTCACTGGCTGTGATTCAAAGCTCAGCAGACAAACAAATGTGGACAGAATTTCCTGAATTAGACAATTTGAAAACTACTAGCCCTGAACAATGTTGCTAATCTATCATTTTAAAGAGAGATGCCAACAATCTAACAATGTCCTTGCAATTATATAGAATGCTGTTGCCTGAGTATATGCTTCAAAGGAAGTGAATGATTTTCTACCATTTTATCATCTTGGCCAGTTAAATATTGCAGTGATAAATTGCCATATATTGTGGCTTTGGCACAAGCCTACACTGTTCATAGCAAGCCTACATACAACATAGGAACGTTCTAGCCCATCCTTTAGAAAATCATTCAGAAATACTTTAGGCTTCATATAGAATAATCATTCAGCACCAGAACAGCAACCACATTTGTGATGGGTAAAAATATGCAAATACACTAAATTGCCAAGAAGGTAGAATTTGGTTTTGCCACAAGGTGGCAATAATGCTTAAAAAATAAAAGCATTGCTTGAAATAGATTTTATTTGCTTACTTAAGAATGACCCTGTGACCAGTCATAAAAAGTGGTACCTGTCCAATGCTTTCATTTTCCTTACCCCTCTCTGCTTTTTTAGAGTCATAGCTCAAGGACTTGGTATAATAATATGTAAGCTAGCATCTTCTGTAAGCACTGGCTCTATCCTTTTTATGACAAACAGAGTGATGAACCAACTTAGATTGCTGATCTTGTTTTCTTGAAAAGATGATAATGAATTCCAAACCAAAATCCCAAGAGAGGAGGGAAAAGGAAAGAAAAAGAAACATATTTTGGCTGAGAAACAGATTGTCGACTCATGCTCTCTTACACTGTGGGGCCATGTTCTCTTTATACATCTTTCTGTTAATAGCAGAGAGAAATCAGCAGTCATTAAATAGTGTCTGACAGCCATGTTTGTTGATTAGCTATCATGTTAATAATTACTGTCACTGTCAAGTAAGAGACAGGGAGCAGATGTGCGGTGCAGCAGCTTAATCTTGAAACGTTGACAGTGGCAGAAGACAACCATGGATAAAAAATAATAAAATAATAAAACAGTCCTGGTGCAAAGCACACACAGTGCCACTCCAAGCAGTTAGATGAAATGATAGCCCATTTCTCCAGTGTAAACATCAGGTTTATGACATACTCAGTTTTTGAGCACTACTTGTTCATCTGCATTATGCATTATTATTGTTTGCTAAATTAAAAACTGAAATCTTCCAGAAGGAAGTGTTTCTGCAACTGAGAAGCTAGATGAGATGTACAGGAACCTTTTAATTTGATGTTTGAGTGCTGAGTGACCTCATCCAAGGGAGAAAAGAGATTTTTGTTCAAGTGCATAAATTGGCCTTCAAAACTATGTGTGCGCATCTGTGCTCGAGCACATATCATTATAAAAGGGGAATATGAGATGTTATCCATTGGATTAACATAAGCCTATTTCAGTCTTCATGCTTTGTAATTAGAAAACAACCAGTTAACATGGAATAGACAGGATCATACGCATATGGAAATTTCATTCTCCAAGGAGATTAAACCCAGGCACCAAAAAATGAGGAGGAAGGGAGTCTTGCTCTGCTTCTGGAAGATGCCCAGAGAGAATTCACACATACACATTCATCATTTTGAGAACATATCAAATGATGACATGTGTATGCAATAAACAGCAATTGAAGATCAAGTGTCATAGAGTTTTTAATAGCACATCAAAAGTGCCAATAGACATCCTTGATGGATGCCAAAAAACCCAAAGCACCTATTTTTGAAACATGATTTAGATAAGACAAGTCTGCAGAAAATTATCTTCAAAATTTTACTGATTTTACATGGTCTTATAGACCAAATTGGCATAGTTGCATATGGCAGCATTTCTTGAATACAGCAAGGTCAACAAAGAGAATAACCTCTCCTGGTGTTTATTTATTGCCTCCTGTGCCATAATACCTTTAATTTGATAATGCTATATTTAATTTTATTATATATCAGATCTAGCTATTGGATCTATTAGATTGTGGATTGAATCCGTTGAAGTAATGTATGTTTTCAAGAAAACATTTTAGCTGTTATTGCCTTTGATCTAAGGAAAATATTATCTTACACCCTAAAAGCAGCAATGCAATTTCTGAACAAAACTTCAGGTTGTTCATATAAGAAACAAAGTTTTGTGCTTTCCATTCACTTCCATTAGTTAGTTTTATAGGCAACTGTGGCAGTCACTCCTGCCACCATTCACCTTTAGCACTGATTTTTTGGATGGCAGTCCTGTGGGAATTTTTTATCCCACCCCTGCCTCCAATTTATGTGCAAAGGACCCACACTATTCTTTGTATGATGTCCCACACCAAACTTTAAACTGTTAGTAGCATGGTTTGTTCAGAAAATGTAGGCCAAGTGATGTTAAATAAGAAGAAAAGTTTATTTTAAAACAGTATGGAATAACTGTAACTTGTATCAAAGCTTGTTACTATTGTCTTGCTTGGTTACATATAACAATGTTTGTTTCCACTTCACTTTTAATACTTCAGCCACACTGGAGAACAATATCTCTCAGGAGAGAACACTACAGCAACTCCCTGTATGTGTTCTGAATCCCTCCAGTCTGGACTCTAACTAATAAAATTACAGTTCCCTCAAGAACTCCCCAAAACACAGCCCTCTCTCTGGCTTCACTCCCTGATAACCCTCTTCAACTGTCGACTTCCCAACTCTCTACTCCAACTGTCAGCTTGAATTTTTAAGTGTTCCCAGCTTGAATTCTATTGGTTGGTCCTCAGCTGCCTCCTGATTGGCCAGCTGGACATTCTATTCACCACAGCAACCTCTTCCAAATCTCTGTATGGTCTTTATCAAACCAGAACTGATTCTTAAGTCTTAGTATTTTAAGCAAGCTCATTGATCAAATTAAAGTCTTAAATAAACTGGTCTCAAAATGGTTTTTTGTGGGTTTTTCGGGCTGTGTGGCCATGTCCTAGAAGAGTTTCTTTCTGACATTTCGCCAGCATCTAGCTATGTGATGGTAGAGAAACATCAGAAAGAAACTCTTCTAGAACATGGTCACACAGCCCGAAAAACCCACAAAAAACCCATGGATGCCGGCTATGAAAGCCTACGACTTCACACTGGTCTCAAAATATTACATACATAATGTGTTCCCAATAACATGTTTTCCCTCAATGAAACAAATGTAGGCGAATATATCCAGTTCTAAATATTATTTTTGAAATATTATTTCTGTCCATTACATGTTAACCTCCTGTCACCCAATATCAAAGTACTCAGTCTCATCTGGTGATTGAGAAGAGGGGAAACAAGTTGTCTTGAGTAATATTTCACATGAGTTCTTGGGACATTTGAAAAGTACATATTTGAACAAGTACATTATTAGAGGATAAAATAGAAACAATAATGCTAATATTCCTAGTCAGAAATAGAAATGTAGCTTTTCTGTTTCCCTGTTTCATGTTCATTGCCCAACGTGTTTTATGGTAGATATATGAAAAAACTTGCCTGTCTGATTAGAAAGGGTTTCAGGTGTTATTATTCTGTAAATTTCTGTCTCATTCTCCCAATTTAACCCTCAAAATGTCTCCTTATCTGCTGAGAGAACCATTGTTGAAACTGCCACTGAGCTAACCAGGGATAAGAAATCTGTTTCTACCAGTATTAGATTTAAATGTTTCTTCATAAAAGTGTCATTCAAATTCAGTTTAAGGTGGCAGGGTATATATTCAGAGATACAACAATCTGGTCTTAAAGAAAAATCATTTATATAATTATTTAATTTGATAATTTTATCTTAATGTTTAATGTTAATGTTTATTTGTGTTTTATTATAGTGTCAAATGTTGTTTATTTGTTCATTATTTGATAAGTTGATCGTAAATAAATTTTGAATTTGAAATTCAGTTTAAGGTGGCAGGGTATATATTTAGAGATACAACAATCTGGTCTTAAAGAAAAATCAGGTCTTTTAATCAATAGTAACCAGGGCATATTAAAATTAAGAGCCAGTGTGGTGTAATGGTTTGAGTGTTAGACCACCACTCTGGAGACCAGAGTTTGAATCCTTGCTCAACCATGGGAACCCAGCGGGTGACCTAAGGCAAGTCATATTTTCTCAACCTCAGAGGAAGATAAAAGCAAATAATTTCTGTACAAAGCTTGCCTGTCCTGTCTTGAGGCCAGCTGGGGTAAAGTAATAAGCAAAGGCAGTTAGAGACAAAACAGTAGCAGAATACAGAAGCTTACCAGCCAGTTACAGTTCTCAGAGTCCAGGCAGTCCAAGTCAGTAGAATACAGCAAGAAAGCCAAAGCATCAGTCCAAGGGAGGACCCAGTAGCATGGTCAATTTACAATGCAGGGTCCAAGGCTTTTCAGAAACACCAAACAGGAATCAAGGGATGAGAGTATTACTTCCTCCTGAATGGTCAGTTGACAGCAAAGAACTCCCAAGTGAGTTGCTGGATTATTTCTGACCTGGCAGCCTTTCACACTTGTTGCCTGATTAATTACTGTTTAGTCAGCATGGCATAGTGGTTTGAGTATTAGGCTACAACTCTAAAGACCAGGGCTTTATTCCCCACTTGGTCATGAAACCTAATGGACGACCTTGGGCAAGTCACACCCTCTCACTCTCAGGAGGGGAATGGCAAGTCACCTCCAAACAATTCTTGCCAAAAAAACCTAATCATAGATTTGCCTTAGGATCACCATAAGTTAGAAACATCTTGAAGACACACAACAACAGCAGTATATAAATGGTCAGAGCATCTCAGATCCTCTTTCTCTCATCTATGTCCCATTTCTTTAGGTATTACTGAGTCTCTGTGTTGTGGCTACTGAGAAGTGTCACTGTTTGTTTCAAGAACTGGCATGTCTCCCTGTCCTCCTGTTTCCCTGTCTATCTCATAGCCTGTCCTTTTGCTTCACAACTGTATCAGAGTCCAAACTTCTGGATCCTGGGAACAGCATTTCCAAGAAAACCTTGTGATAGGTTTGCCATGTCGGGAATGACTTGAAGGCACACAACAACAGCAATACTAAAAAGGTCATCATTGAACCAAATCAAGCCATCTGATTCTATGAAATGCTCCTCTTGGTTATTTCCCCTCTAAACCTTTGTTTTACATTGAACAAAGTGTGTGTGTGTGATTTAATAGAATTAAATTGATTATAATACTTTGGTTACTAAATAAAGCCATCATCCCATGGACCATAGATGAGGAACATGTTTGAAACGGGAGGCCTGGAAAGAGGCCCTGATCCCCAGAGTTATAATCCAACACTCAAATTACTATGGCATGCTAGCTCTAAAACATTATTAACAATGCACTTAAAAATAAAGCTTTAAACAGAAGCAGTCATCATAAAATAAGGTCAGTTTGATCTCTAGTGATAACTATATGCAAATCCATTAAATAATATACTTAAAATTATAAAGTAATTTTTAAAATTAAAATAATCAATCATCGAACCAGTGCTATCATATAAGATTAATTAAACCACCTAGTATTAACATAATTAGTTTTTTAAAAAACAAACAAAAACAAATAAAGGTCCTTTAAATTCAAATTATGGGTTAGTTATCACTTTACAATAAGCAGGCTGCAAACCTTAGCTATCCCCGAGGAAACAGTCAAATGGAGAAGAGCTCTTTGCTTCTGAAACTTTGACTTGTGTCTAAGGCTGCTGCCACACTGCAGAAGCAATGCAGTTTGAAACCGCTTTAACTGCCATGGCTCAATTCTATGAAATCCTGGTAATTGTAGTTTATTGTGGTTCCAGAGCTCCCTGATAGAGAAGGCTAAATAGCTCAAACAGCAAATCTCAGAATTCAATAGCATTGAGCCATGGTAGTTAAAGCGCTGTCAAACTGCATTAATTATTTGGTGTAAATGCAGCCTAAGCTTCATACTTTTAAAAGATTCATGGATAGAACTCCTTTCTGTGGGATTTAGGAACAGGTTGTCAAAAAGCAGGTAAAACAAACTTTGAAAGGAATGCCTCTGGGTGGGACAAAACAAGACCTCAATATTGTTCTATGGAGGGTTCAAAAGCAAAATCATGTGCTTGCAAAGGGCAGAGATGAATGAACCCTTCAGGCACTGATAATGACTCTTACAGAATCTGGGTGTTAGAGAACAATGGAGCTGCATCCATGAGACAAAGCCAATTAAGTATAGACATATGTCATTCTTGTTAGCTGCCCTTGAGTTGACCTGATTCATGGCTGCCCTGTGTATGTGGCATCTTCAAGACCCTCTGTCCTCCACTGCTCTGCTCAGCTCCTGCAGATTCAGATCTGTGATCTCCCTAATAGTCTTATATTTTTTCATGAGTCTATCTTACATGACCCTCTACCCATCTAGCATGGGGTCTCTTTCTACTTCCTGCCACCTTTCTTAGCATTATGGTCTTTTCTAAAGAGTCATGCCTTCTCATGATATGGCCAAAGTATGACAGCCTCAGTTTGATCATCTTGGGTTCTAGGGAGATTTCAGGTTTGATCTATTCTTGGACCAATTTGTTCATCTTTTTGGTTATCCATGGTATCATTAGCACTCTTCTCCAGCACCACATCTGAAATAAATCATTTTTTTTTCTCATCTGCTTTCTTCACTGTCCAACTCTGACATCTGTACATGGTGATGGGAAATACATTGGCTTGGACAATTCTAACTGTATTGCTCAGTTGTGTATCTTTACTCTTTAGGATCTTTACTAGCTCTTTCATGGCTGCCCTTCCCATCCCTAGTTGTCTTCTAAATTCTTTGGTGCAGTCTCCATTGTGATCAATGTTTGATTTATCCTCTTTCAAATCCAGATGGGTTGTCCAATATCTCTGGAAGCTGCACAATACCTCACAATGGAGAATGTGCCCGTTTGAGCCAGTTTGGAAGATCTCCATTCAGTGCAGGTAAACAAAACCATTAAATCCTGATTACTTCAATTACATCAATTAAACCATTTTTTATCAGCAGGAGTGGGGTGGGTGGGATGATGCTTGACCTCTCCAAGGGATCCAAGCTCTCTTGCCCTACCCTTGCAGACTCTGGCAGCAGACAGTTTTCTGTCTTAGTTATCAAAATCTAATATTCATGTTTATTGAGCATAACTCACAACTGCTCAATTGAAGTTCAAAGTTACTGCAGTGCTAGAAATTTGAGGACTGAAGGAAAATTTCATTTGATAGAGGCAGAAGTCTTTTTGGGGGGAGGGAGCCCTCAATCGCCCCCCCCCCCGCGATACCCCTGATCTATGCTATGTATTCAACTCTAATTGGAATATATTCATCCTGTGGAATACTGGGATTTGTGGTGAGGTACTTATAATACTTTTGCACAGAGCTCCAATAGTGCAGGAAGAGAGTACATGAAAGCAGTGTTACAGAAAGTGATGGTTCCAGCTGAGTTTCCACAAAATAAACAATTATAGTCATTGGCTACAAATATGGTACCAGAACTTGGTACATAGGAGAGGATGCCTGTCCTTCATTCTTCACATTGGATACCTTGAGAATACACTAGAGCTCTCTAGCAGGGATTTCTAATTCACCAGTTCCAGCCTTTGATAGGATGCAATCCTGACAATTAAAATATGATCAACCATCTTTAACTATGTAGTAGCAGAAAGGGAAACAATGGCTGAAGAGCATGCCCAAGCACCAATATGAGTAGCAGAGAAGAAAGCTGTGGACTAAACATATGTGGCAAAAAAGAAAGCTGTAGAGAGGGAGGAGCAAGGTTGCAACACCATAAACCAGCAGTGGGCAAAGTCTGTGGTCTGTATACAAACTCATCATGTCACCTATTTTCCTTTCCCCCTTTTCATGTTTTCAACGATAACAAAAAATCCTGCTACTTGAGACCTCTGGAAGCATTGATTTTCTACTGAGATGTGTAAGACCACTCCCCACAGCCAATCCCTAGTCCCCAAAGTATATCTGCTTCCAGTTTGCTGTTGTCTTTTGTTTTTGTTTGTCATTTTGGGCCATTCCCAGGCCTGATGGCAGCCCTAAATCAATCTGGGGGAGTGAAAAATTGGGTCCAGGTTAGTCAAAGTTGTTGTTCCCCCCCTCCCCATAACAGACCAAATGAGAAAACTCACAGGATTGCATCCAGGCCAAAGGTTGCAACCTCTGCAGTCCTTATTCAATGGAAGGCTAGCTGATAGTTACAAGGGGGACACCAATTATATGTGTATGTACAACCTTATAGCTCTCAATACATAAAGCAAGCTTAAGGAGATAAAAGGGTCAGATACAACATTTAAATTAGATTAGTTCATGGGGGGGGGAATCAGAAGCTCGTATGCCCTTCTGGGTAGGATCAAATCAATACTTTCGACAAATGTTGCCTTCTTCTACATGCCTGAATAATCTGAACCATCTTGCTTGGCTGTTTGTGGCAAGATATGGGGGAAGGAAGTCATAACTAAATAATAAATAAAATGACCTGCATAGTGATGTTATCCTAAGTTCAAATGTAATAAGCCATTTTTCTACATATATTTTAGGTTGACATGCCATTAAAATAAAAAATTTAATACATGGAGGCAACAAAAAACAGGAGATTTCATTTCACATTAAATATATCTAGGCAGCTTGTCACTCCACCATTCTGTCTCTTGGGGATGGGTGGTAGAAAAACATATATAGGATGAGCTATAATAAAATCCTTGATGTCTGAGAGTAGGAATTGCCTGAACTATTTAACAGTCTCTTTTTCAGAATATCAATTTTGAACAAAAACACTGGCTATATCCAAGAATTTTTCCCTGAAGCCTTGTTTTTGTCATAAAATGTTTCTTACTTACTTCTTAGAAAATGGAGCAAATACATAGAATGAATCTTGTTTTCAAAGATGTTATTAGGTTACAAGAGAAAAAAAATTACTGATCCAAATTTGATAATAAAATATAAATATAGAGTAAAATATGATATTATACTTGTCCTTCATGGAAGCATAGCCTTATATATGGAAAGCTGCATGCCGAAATGTCCAATATCATGTTTGTTTGTTTTTTAAAAGTATTTCTGTGCAGAAGAGGATATTTGACTTGACATATGGAATACATATTTCTGGCCTTCCTAACTCCCCTCTTTTTCTTTCAGATAGTTGAATTCATCTTTTGAAGGTTTACAGGTTTTTTATTCTTCTTGTTACAACAGCTCTTCTGAGGTTGCTGCCACACTGAAGAATTAATGTAATTTGACACTATGGAATTCTGGAATTTTTAGTTTGTTGTGGCACCAGAGCTCTGACAGAGAAAGCTAAATATCTCACAAAACTACAGATCTCATAATTCCAAAGCATTGAGCCATGACAGGTAAAGCAATGTCAAATTGCATGAATTCTACAGTGTATATGCAGCCACACTTCCAGTCTGTTTCTGAGCAAACGGCTGAATATGACCATGTGTCCCAAGTCCATGGATCCATGTGTCCCAAGTCCAGGCTATCTGAAGGACTGAATATTCTTATATGTGCCTGCCCAAGATTAGACAACTTAAGTTGACTTAAGGGTCACATAAGTAGGAAACAACTTGAAGGTACAAAACAACAGCCTGCTTTTATCTCTACATCATGTCCCAACTTCAGAAAAAACATTGATTTACAGTAATCTCCATCTGCACCTCCATCTTCAGTTGGAAGACTGAAAAGGCAAGGTGAGCAGACTGATTTTTTTTATACCACAGGCTGATTTCTGACTTTTCCTATCTCTGTTCCATAAATCCTGTGTCACATTCTTCCTGATTATATTTTGAGGTAATGCTAAACTATATTCTACTGGTATAAAGTGGAATTGATCTCAAATTTTGGATTTTATTCTAGGAGTTTATCGACTAAAAAAAAAGTGACTTACCCCTGCCCAGATAAAGTTGCATGCAGGATGCAGTCAGGTATTATCACAGGAAAAATGCAGGAACGACTTTGCAAATCAGCCAGCTGAGCACAGCCAGGATGTAGTCACCCAGCGGCATTGGTGGCATTTTCCCTGCAATAATACCTGACTGCATCCCATAAGTGACTTTATCCTAGCAGGGGTAAGTTGCTTTTTTTCTTGGTGTGATAAATTCCCTACTCTCAGAAGATTTCAAAACCATATGGATTGACCACAATTTAGCATTATAGATTATCTTTAAACAGTGGTTAAGTATGGATTACTGAAATAAACCAGCACAAATCAGTGTCTCAAGTTGGCTTGTTTTAGTAAATCCTAGTTAAGATTATAGTTAAAGAGTGATATGGTATAACAATAGTATGATGGAGTGAATTAATACAGGTCCTTTGATTACTTGCAATGGTGCCTTTCTATTGAAAATCTAAATCTTTAATAAAAGTGCTAGCAGATCCTAGTTAAAATGCACAAGAGTATTTTTACATACAGGTAATACAATATAATAATAATAATAATAATAATAATAATAATAATAATAATAATAAATTTACTTTTATCCCACCCTTCTGCGTAACTCAACCGGAGCAACTTACAACATTAAAATATACATTACATATCTCACAATCCCACCCACCCCTTAAAATATTATTAAACAATGACAATTTAAAAACACTCTTAAAATAATAAAAATGCAAACATTCAGGCTTAATAACTGGTATAAAGAGTACACACACTATGTTTCCATTTCCATTTGTTTCCTTTCCAATGCAATTACACTGCAAGGATATATTTATAAAGACTGCAAGAAATTGACACATAGTCCCATCTATAACTATCTTATGTGTACTTTTAAAATCAGCATTGGAATTATAGTTGTCAGGAAAATATATTGCTATTTTGGGATTTGCTGATTTCCTAAACTTGCACTGTCATTCCAAAAAAGATTGCTTGTCAAGATTTATCCTTCAGGGAATTATGTAAAATCAGATTGCCTAGAGTTATACTGGTCAGCCATACTGGATGGCTGATGATAGACTACAAAATGATCCATTTAAATAACATCCAGGTTATATCCAAATGAACTAATGCTAAGGACAAAAACTCACAAACCAAAAATTGTAGATTCCTGAATGGGTTAAAAATCCTCTGAACACGCTCCAGTTTTTCAACATCCTTTTTGAATTATGGTGCCCAGAACTGGACACGGTATTCCAGGTAGGGTCTGACCAAAGCAGAATACAGTGGCACTATTACTTCCCTTGATCT
>CM034706.1:159520295-159541152 GCA_020142125.1 Phrynosoma platyrhinos | reverse complement strand
TGTTGGTTAGGATCAGATCCAAAATAGCTGACTCCCTCGTTGCCTCTTATGTAATGCAATATCAATGTTCTTCTTGAATGGCCTTTCACTCTGAGAGATATTGATGCAGCTTTGATTGACTTGCATCAAAATTGTTGGTTTGGGTTCTGTTATCCCAAAGTCCACGAGTAAGTTGAGTAGCTATTTGATTTCATCACATGCTGCTTTTGCTGAAAGACACTCAGCTCCTGTAGAAGAATCTGTGATTGTAGATTCGTGTAGATTTGCTGGCTCAGGTCCAGGCTGTTTGGCAGACCCTACTTCCCTCTGTGAGACAGCCCAGATTCTGAGATCCTCAGGGGAGGCCCTTCTCTCCATCCCACCACCATCATGAGCACAGTTGGTGGGGACACAAGAGAGGGCCTTTTTTCCGTGGCTGCCCTTAGACTCTGGAACTCCCTGCCTGTGGAGAACAGAATGGCCCCTTTGTTGATGGCCTTGTGATGTCAGGCGAAAACCTTCCTTTTCATAAAGGCATTCAAAGCAGAAAGCTTTCAAAGAACAGCCTGGGGTGTTATATTGTTTTATACTGTTTTAATATTTATATTGTTTTAATGTATGTTTTATCTTTTTAATGTATGCATGTTTTATCTTTTTAAAATATTTGTAATCTGTTTTAATTATTGTAGTAATTTAATTCTGTTTTAATTACACTATTTTTGTGTTTTTAATTGTACTGTTTTTAAATGTTGTAAGCCACCTTGAGTCCCAGTCCTAGGAGAAGGACAGGATATTATTATTATTAAATTGTTCTTTGAATCAACCAGCAAAATATCTTGGGTTGGCTTTGCATTAAATTGAAGCAGTGCAGTTGCTGGCAATACTTTTGCATTCTAGCAAATGCTCCCAAAACTGTTGGTGTCTGAAATCCATTGCATGTCTCCTTTTCAATGTACATGTCTTTCCATGCCAACTCTCAATAGTAGTAGAGAGGAAGTGTGTTTCATGTGAGCGCTATTATTAGCTACTAAACAGCATGGTGTACCAACATAAAATATATCAAAATGTCAAAATTAGGTTACATAAAAGGATATATTGAAAGAATAGGAAATAAGGGAACATATAGAGAATATTCAGCATCAACATTTAACAAAGGAGAATTTTGAGAACCATTTCAGCCTTTGTATTGATCCCCTACATTCCCAGAATGTTTTGGTGACCCCCACCAAGCAACACAAGACATTTTTCTCAAATTGTTTTAGTCTTTTCCAATAATTAAGAAAATATCCCTGACTTTAAAATTAATTCTCTGAGATGTTGCATAAGACTGGAGGTGATACATGATCAGTAGTGGAGGGAAGAGGAAGGGGAAAAAAGGAGGAAGGGAAAGAAAGAAACCCATGATATTTGAAGAAAGTATCTGGATCCAAAACCATGAATACGCAACAAAAAAGAACTGGGAAGTCTCAATCTTTCCTGAGATTTTTAAAATTTATTTTACATATCTGGAGTAACTCACTGTGAATAACCAAGTTTGTTAGTTTGATTGCCTTGAATAAGTGCCATATTTCTCAGAGTGCATCTACACTGTTGAAATAATGTAGCTTGATACCACTTTAACTCCATCTTACAGAATCCTGGGATCTATAGTTTTGTGAGATGCCAGCACTCAGACCTTGTAAAATGACACATCCCAGGATTCCATAGGATGGAGCTACATAATTTAAGCTAATTTTTCATTTCTACAATATAGATAAACCCACAATAAAAAGTGCCATATTTGCTACATCGTAGATCAATGTTTGTTTATTCTTATTTTTAAAACCATTGTACAGCTGGCAGGGTGAACCTGATCGGAATTGGGACTGCAACAAAAAGGAAGTGATTTAAAGTGTTCCTCCTATGTAAAAGTGTTCAGCTGCTGCCACAGCAGAGATAATGCAGTTTGACTGTCACGACTCCATCGTCTAGAATGCTTGTAGTTTTATGAGATATTTAGCTGCCTCTGTTAGTGAGCTTTGGTGCCCCAACAAACTACAAATCCCAGGATTTCATAGGATAGAGCTATTACAGTTGTGGCAAACTGTGTTAATTCAGTTGCTAGTGGAGGAGAGGGTGGTGTTCCTAAAAAGGGAACTTTACCATGCTCTCCCAGTACATGCAACTCTAAATTTACATCAAATGCAAAATACCTGTCAAGGATTTTAAAGAAAGATTAAGTAAACTGTTTTATTTTCCAAAAAGAGAAATATCTTTTTTTTTCTTTAAAGGATTTTGGCTGTGTATCTATAACATATTGCTAGTTAATAATCATCCTTTGAATGAGCAGATCCCATCTTTGCATGTTGATAGAACATGCTTAGATAATAACAAGGTCCTTGTGCCTGAGTTTTCTTGGTTTCCTTTCCCTTCCCCCTCCTTTTTTTCCTTTTCCATCAAACTGTTTTCAAGTATATGTCTGCATATGGGATCATCTTATCTTTTTCAATGAACAGGTAAGAGCTCTCTGAGAGGCATTCTAGCTGTAGAGCACAGGATAATATCAAGTAATAAACCAACTTACTGCCTCGGCAGACGACTAATAAAGTCGTCTTCCGGGCAGGGAAGAGGAGGGGCAGCCGCACGAGCGGCGCCCCTTCCTCTCCCCGAGGTCGCCCCCAGAAGCGCCGGCCGTCCGCACGGCCGGCGCACCGGGGATGACCTCACGGCGCAGCGCCCACATGCGCTGCGCCGTTTGAGCCAGGGAAAGTGCGCCCGCCGCTTTTGGGGTGCACTTTCCCTTAGATCTAAAAGGAGCGCCAATTTGGTGCTCCTTTTAGATGCGCCGACGGTGCGCCGCGGTGCAGAGGCTCCGCTCCGCCGGCGCTCCGTCCGGAGGCGGCTCCAGGGCCTCCGTCTGCCGAGGCCCTAACTTAGAACAATTTAAGCAGAAACAATTGGATTGGCTATAATGAATGCTGTCATTCCATGCATTGCATCTGAAAGCAAATGAGAAATGGACTTTGGGTAGGTTAAAAACTAAAAGAAACAGATGAGTGGCAAACAAATGTAGCCAAAATGTCTTGGATTTGCTACTGGAAATAGTGATGGAGTTATTCTAGTCACAAGCTGTTTTGTAGTTTTCATTTTCATATGTCCAAGACTTGGGGAGTATGAAGGTGGGGTGGGGAAATGACAATTCTGTTTTTTCTATCAGTGCAGAAACATGAACTATAACCTTTTCTTCATGGTTGGAAACTGCTTTGCTCTGTGAAAGTTTTCAGCCATTATATCCTCTAATGATTTCAGTTTCTTATGGATATATTGCCCAAGCAAATGTGCACTTCTTCTTGAACTCAGGGAGTATTGTGCTAGATTCCACACACTATAAAAGCAACTCCTTTTTTTCTTGGAATGGCAGGATTCAAGACAGTCAGCTTTTCCACAAAAATATGGGTGTCCCTTCAAGGCATTTACTTTTTTCCTTCCCTGCATGTCTGAATATACTTTTATAGTGAATCAGTTATTGTTCCAACAAATGCAAGCATAGTCTAGATTTATGAAAATAAAATTCTTCCTATAAAATCTCTCAAAATGACTACAAGGAATGCTGCTAGGATGGAAAAGAAAGCTCAGACAAGTGCTTTGCAACCAACAGATATACACAGCAACAAAAGATGGAGCACATCCTTCTCCTTGCCTTTCATTGCATAATACATTTCTTTTCTCTCTTGTTTAAAAAGGAAAACTTAAAGGAAAGTGTGGGTGGAATATAAAATTTGCAAAAAAAACATCCTGGGTTTTTGTTTTTTTGTACCAATGGAAAGACAGCAAGTGCACAAGAGAGAGAAAGAGAAAGGAAAATGATCTTACACAATCATTTTCAGTTTTGCATTATAGACATTCATATGTAGGTTTGTGGATGTATTTGCATATGTGGGTGAGTGCTAGAGGGAGAGATAATGAAAAAGAATGGGACCAAATATTTCTATTGCAGTATTTTCATATTGTGAACATACGGCCTTTGCAGACTGCCAGAAATAGTGCACATTAAATTGAGGCACTGCCCTGGCTCAGTGCTAGGGAGTCATGGGAATTGTATTTTTTTATGAGACATGAGTCTTCTCTGTAAGAGAGCTCTGGTGCCACAATACATTACAGTTCCCATGATTCCTTAGCACTGAGCCAGGGCAGTGCCTCAATTTAATGTGCACTATTTCTGGCAGTCTGCAAAGGCCCATAGTTTCACCACTGGAGTTACTGGATTGTGGGGGGTGACCCTATGATTGAGAGGGCCCTTGGTAAAAAGCCCATTGGTAGACTTCCTTCTGTCCTGGTTAGCTCCCTTTGGGTTACTGGACAGTGTCAGTGAACAACTGAACAAACATATTTAAAAGGTGAAATGACATTGCTTAAGGCTTCTAGGAAACTGTCATTTAAATTTCTCTTCAGGGGAATTTCTCTGCAAATATCCCCTTAGGGGGACAGTTTGGATCAGGAAAATGACATGGAGGACTATAACTTCTCCAAATCAAATTGCTGCAGTCAGTCTTTTGAAATACTATGAAAGATCTCCAATAGTCATCTAGTGCCATCCTAATAGTTTATCATTATGGCAGCAGTACTCTTGCCTACTCATTCCTGTTAGGAATTCCTTCCCACCTTCAATCCCCACCATGCGATTTCTCCCAGTACTTAAACAAGTTGGAATATTCATAAACATTATGTGAAGCAGGAGTTTGGACAACTGGGGTCAAGCCAGGAGCTAATTTGTGCCCCTGAGTCTGCAAAAAAGAAAAGAAAATAGCTAAAATGAAAACAACAAGAGCACAACAGCACAAAATTAGAAAATGATTGAAAGTCCACTTCTGTATTTAAAAAACTGGCATTTTTTCTCTTGCTCACTGCAGGGAGACATGTTTGGTATTTAAAAGGCTTCCAGGAGGGACAAAGTCATCCTATTTTTTTTTTGACCAGGGGTATTAAGTGGGGTTGAGGATGGCATAAAAACTGTGGGGGGCACACACAGGCCTGGTGCCACACATTGCTCAACCTTGCTATGAGACTTAAGTAACTGAGCTAATGGTTGATTTCAGTCATATGAGGCCACAGATTGTACACTCCAAAGCCATTAAGCTCTCACAACTTGAGTCTTGGCTTTATGAATGAGTTTACTTGTGGCTTCATCTCCCATGTAAAATCCCACATTATTCTTCCAAAAGATATTTTTCTTAAATAGCAGAAACAAAATGCAATTTCCATAAGGAGCTATCAGAACTTTGATAGATCCCAGCCCTAAACCTATGCATCAAAAGATTTTTGTTGTCTTCTCTTGTGTCAATTTTCACACTATTTTGTACATATAACATTTGGCACATATAAGGGTGTTAAAATACTACTATAATTCTAATGTTCATTGGCAGAAAAGAATATTCACAGATGTCTTCACTTCATTCTCATTTACAGTATACTCTCTTTCTTCCAACTGCATGAGAAGTCATGGGTGATTTATTCTGAGTTCTTTTTTCAGGATTTTGAGTGACTATTTGCTTGGATGCCATGAATCCCAAATACTTATTGAAATTGTATAAACAGACACACACACAAACACAACTAACCAGTTGCACGCCATACAGCTGAGGCAGTACACCAAATCTATGAAAGCTTAATCCACAATTTCTTCCACACAGTCTCAAAGGGGCTACACAATCGCTTTGCAGTTACATGTTTTTATCTTGTGGATTTATTACAGCTGCTGTCATACAGTGAAATGAAGCCAGGCCTATTAGCCCCCATTTGCTCCAAGGTAAGGGATGTAGTGGCTTAGTGGTTGAGATGCCAATTCTGATGATCAGAAGATAAGAAGGTTGGCAGTTTGAGGCCTGAATGCTGCATGATGAGATGAGCTTCTGTCACTAGTCCCAGCTTCTGCCAACCTAGCAGTTTGAAAGCATGCAACTGCAAGTAGATAGATAGATACCACTTTGGTGGGAAGGTAACAGTGTTCTGTAAAATCATAATAGCCACATGTCCTTGAGCAAACCACACTCTCTCTGCCTCAGAGGAAGACAAAAGCAACACACCCCCCCCCTCTAAACAAGAAAACCATGTGCTAGGACTGTATTATGGTTGCCATAGGTTGAAAATGACTTGAAGGTACACAACAATAACAACTCTTCCAGGTATGAGTACCTGTTCGCCCTGTCATCAGCCTCCTTCCAGCATGGCCAATGTCAAAGACCTGTGGGAGTTGTAGTCCAAAACATCCAGAGAGCCAAAAAGCTTGCATTCTTGATTTGAATGCAAACCTTATGACTTGATTCTTGAGCTAGTTTGATGTATAAACATAACCAATATATAAAAATGCCAATTATGTCATACCATAAAATGACAAACAGCTGGTCTGTGCAGGAAGAGTGATGCAGCTATTCAGATGGGGCCAGCATCATTCTCCTTGGCACTCAATACATTCAATGGGGCAAAGTACAGTGAGCCCTTGGTATCCACCATGATTTTGTTCCAGAACCTTTACTGGATACCAAAATCTGTGGATGTTCAAGTCCTATTATATACAATGGCACAGTATTGTGTGCCTTATATAAAATGGCAAAATCATGATTCACTTTTTTGGAATTTATAAAATTTATTTTTTGGGGAATATTTTAAATTTGTGCAAAGTGGAATCCATGGATACAAAGAGCCAACTGTAAATGTCAGATGCTGGTAACCTTGAATTGGCTGAGCAGGGATTCAAACCCAGAGTCCTACTCCAACACTCAAACCATTACACCACACTGGCTCCTTGTGTTAGTCTAGTCCAGGTTAAAAGAAAGAAAGAAAGAAAGAAAGAAAGAAAGAAAGAAAGAAAGAAAGAAAGAAAGAAAGAAAGGGGGGATGTAGCAAGACTAAAATATTTCTTTAAGTATGAATGTTTGTGTTCATGTTTAAATAAATCAATGCATATTAAAGGTTACATTTCTTCTTTCCTTCATTATGTAACAGCTTCAATATAAGTTATGCCTTAGCAATGGAACAAACATATCAGTTAAAAGTAACTTGTTATTTGCAATGAGTTATATCTGCACTCTGCTTGCACCCCTGGATCCTGCAACTCACACAATTTTCTAGTGATGACAGAATCAGTACAGGCTCAACCAACAATAATTCTTCCTCAGAACTCAGATTTACTTGTTCTGGAGGGAAGATTGCCAGCTTTTAGGTTATAATTCACAGTCATCCATTCCTGATCATAGTCCCGTCCAAATAAGTCATGAAAATTTGAAAAGCTGAAAAAGCTTTTTGTAAGTTTTTGAGTATTATAAATTCTATTCCTGTCCAGTGTTATTAAGCTGTGCAGGAACTGGACATTTTGCTCCAGTCAACTAATTTCTGTGAAAACATAAGCAGAAACTAGCTGTCTTCAGCTAGTTTCCCCTCATTGTCTATTCTATACACACACAAGAAATGTCATAAAACTCTTGAAAAATACAAAAGGGAATTTATGTTTACATTTCCCCTGGTATGTATTATCTAATTGCACTATGATGAAGAACATGCTCACTATCACATTGTTATTCCAAAGACTCATAAAAACAGTGATAAATATATAGCTGGAATCTATTTTAGTGGCATATGTAATCATTAAGTGCATGCCCCTTTATATGAACCAGTGTGTTGTAGTGATTGAGCACTTGACTATGTCTCTGGAGACCAGGGTTCAAATGCTCAGTCAACTATGGAAGCCCACTGGGTGACCTTGGGCAAGTCATGTACTCTCGATCTGAGAAAACCTGATTAAGTTGGTTCTCTGTAGCCATGGATTATTTAACTATGTATTCTATCATCCATAGCTTGATATAGATATATCCCTCCAAAAGCAAACTTTAATTTTGCCATTTTATATAAGGGACACTTTAATTGCACTTGAGCATCCACATATTTTGGTATCCATGGGGCGTGTGTGTCCTGAAAATAAGCCCTAGAGGATCTCATGGACCCATTGTAATAGGTTTGCCTTAGAGTCTCCATAAGATAGAAATGACTTGAAAGAACACAACAACAACACAACAACTACAACATTTCTTTATGGACAGAGGTATTCAGTACTGTCTTTATGCAATGACCCTTCACATGCATAGCCAATTTGGCAATTGCTGGTGCACTGTAGCCAAAAATCTAGTATGAGGAATTTTATTTAGCTCAAACTGAGAGGGGGGTTGGCTGCAAGGATCCTGTGAGGCTGTAAAATCATAATAGCCACATGTCCTTGAGATCCCACATGTACACCAAGAGGTCAATGGATCTAAGAATTGATGCAGAGACAGAATTCTCTAATTAAAGTATTATTTTATTAAAGAGGGTAAATCACACAGCAATTCACATACATACACACACTTATTCAAGGGTCAGGAAATCAGAGGTTGGCTTGGAAAAGATGTTGAGGCAAAATTACGGGTGATAATTACTACAGATGAGGCTTTCTCCAGGATCCAATTGGGTGAAGTGGCATGAGACATAAGCTTCCTGAGAGCATCAGTTTGAACAGAGGTGCCAGTAACTAGACTAGAGAGCACAATAACGTAGTTTCCCATGAACTCCAGCACGGGGGAGGGGGAGGGGAATTCAGGGTTTTTAAGGGCTAAAACTAGCTGCAGGGCAAAGGTGTGAGATTATATGGGTAATGGGTAATCTGGTCTGGTAATATTCAAGGTGAATGGGAAAGGATTAAGTCATTAGCTGGCCCATCAGGTGAGACATCTAGGCACTTATCACCCATTCTTCTGAGTATGGAGCTGATGATGGTCCATTTGCAACTCCCACACTATCGGCCTGTCTTTTAGATGTTTTTTTCCCAGTCTTCCAAGTGATGTTGGTATGACCTATGTGTCATTGCTCAGGTGGTACTTGGGGTCCACTGCAGGGTACATCTGGGGTTATGCGAAATTCATAGAGACACCAAAATTCAGAAAAATGCACTTTGGCTAACAGTTTTCCCCATCCTCGCCCCCTGAAAATTGTTCAGACCCATACCTGTGTTGGGGATAAATATTTTTTGAATTAACCTTTGCCACGGAAGAATTTTTTGGTGTGAATAGGGGAAAAAGCCATTCTATAGGAAGCATCACAGTTAGTAGTGCCTCTGGTGTTGTGGGAAGGAAATGGGTGATCATCCATCTGGAACTCATTCATACATCTTTTAATAACACACACTGAATAAAGCAGCCAATAAAGCAATTAGAACAATCAATAATCAGCAGCAATGGCAATAATCAATGAGAGTAAAGCAATTAGCAAGAGTCCAAAGCATTCAATATGCTGGGTGGTAATGGAAAATGGCAAAATCAAGTCCTTGGTGTTTGAAAGTCCTCTAAAGTTCATAAAGTGTGGTTCTGGTTGACTACAATAGCCAAAGTAAGCAATGTCCAAGTCTGAACAAATGTCAGCAAGCAATTGGTCTGTTTGGTGAGCAAAAGTCCATAGCAACCCATGCAGCAATTTTGGGCAGATTTGCAAAAGCTTGGAAGAAGTTCAGACCACTCTCCAGAGCAGATATCAATGTTGGTGTCTTGGTATGTCAACAGCAGGATGAAGAGTTTATGCTGTAAACAAAGTTCATATGGCAGCAGAAGTATGCATGGTGTCATCTGGGGTGGATGGAGGACAACTTGGAGGACCTTGGGTCTGGATGCACAGTTGCATGGTGGCAGAAACAGTGATCCATGACATTTGTGGGGCTGGGGCCAGTCCAGGAACAGAAGATCTGGGGCTTACCTCCCCATGAGAGTTCTGAGAAAACAGGAAGAATAAAGGATAGAGCTATGACTATTTACATTCCCTGGAGGATGAAAGAGAACAGTCTTCTTCCCCTCCCCCCAGCTCCCAATGGGGCTAGGTTGGTGTGGAAAAGCTTCATATTTGCAGGGTGTGGAGACCTACAGAAAGGAAAAAGGAAAAAAGGTTTGGTCCTCTGACTTCCCACAGAGTAAAAACAGTGTTTAGACATGGGAGAGGTCATTGGGGCAGCCGTCTGGCATTTTGAAAGCTCCTGGGTCTAACATAGAAAGGCCAGGGATAGGGTCTGGATTGGTCATGTGAGCAGCAAAGTGGCTAAAATGAACTAAGGGCGCCTAGCCTTTAAGAGGCAGCAATGTCCATTTTGGTTGTTGTCAGTTCCTGAATAGGGTTGGGGCTGCTGGGAAAAATATGCAAATTAGCTCAAATTTTGGCAAAAACCTCCCAAAAAATGTCCGAATAACTGACTTTGGAGCCCCAAAACATATATTTGTAATCAGTGCAGATTGGTGAGTCCAGCCATGCATTTGTTTTTAAAGGTCAAATCTCACTGCAAATTATAGCAGCATTGCTATTGGTGGGAAGGGCCCAAAAATTAAGGAAAAATTACCCTGTAGAGCTCCTATAAAGGGGCTTCTACCTTGTTGGTTGAAAAGTGTTGTCCTCTGAGTTATTATGATGGGCAGACCCTCAGTTATTTGGGGGTCCCTCAACCCCCCATACAATAGCCTGGGCAACATGATGAACACTCTCATGAGAGGAGTCCATTGTGTAAGGTTTATCCACAAGCTTAGCGAGGGCACCAAAACATATTGAGCTAACCACTCACTGTGTTTTCCTACTGCTCAAAAGAGGAACTCTGAGGACAGCCTGCTCCTTCCTTGCAGGAAAAATAGGGTGGAGGACAAAATTCCTCCACCTTCCTTTTTCAGTTCAAAAATAGAAAAGAGCTCTTCTCTAGACTCTTGGTCATGGTTATGGCTGAATAGTGGGTGGAATGACTTTTGGTGGGGGGGGGAATCTAACTCACACTGAAGGAAATGGGACTCTGCCAGTTGTCTCTTAAACCAGAAAATTAAGCTAGCAGAGCCCACCACCCTCAGAATTTGGATACCCAATAATAATAATAATAATAATAATAATAATAATAATAATAATAATAATAATAATTTTATTTTATACTATGGGGTTTGTTTGTGACTAGGCGTAGGATAGTCTATCTCATAGAAGACCAATCCCACGGCCCCCACGAATAGTTCTTGGTGGTATTTATGATCACTTGGGTGACCTTAATTATCTGTTTGGCCTTGAAGTCTACAGTTACTTTGATTTGTGCCACAGTCTGCTCAATTTGTTTGGTGGCTTCGCTCAAATTACTTAAAAGATGTAGCCACTCAGAAACTGGGAGTTCATCCTCCAGATGAAACCCCTGGATGGGTTTATTGTCTATTTGATACAATTTATCACTTACACAATCCTTTATCATTTCGTGTAAATAAATTTCCTTCCCATAACAATCAATCAAATGAATTCTACAAAAACATGGGTTCCCTCTTTATCTGTCTATAGTTAATCTGTATTCTAAAGGCATTATTGTGATGTGGTCACATCAGGTCCTGAGACAAAAACAGTTGTGTGTTAATTGCATCAAAATAGTCTCTTTAACTGGGATTATTATGTGCTCTTGGATGCTCTGCGTGGGGGTTCCTTCTAGACCACCATAACATTACATCCATTGGTTCATTTTTAACACACCCAGCCAGATCAAAAAGGTGTGCAGTATTTCTGGGATTGTGGTACTGTTACTTTCAGCAAGGGGGAGCCCAAGGTGAGATGTGGGGTGTATAATTTGAGGGCCCCACATTTTCTCATGGTACCGTATATTCCTATTTTTAGAATTATGTTTTCCATTGGGCCCTGGCTACTGGGGAATTTATAATTAGCTTAAAAATAGTAAATAGGATCCAACCCATTATATGCAGGGGGCTGGATGGAACAGTTCCTGCAGAGACAGCATTTGTCCAAAAGAATGATACTTTTATTAAGAGAGAAAAATAATAAGTAAACACACACATATACAGAGGATCAAACATACAAAAACACTCTAACATACACGTGCACACACACAAGAACTCAGGAGTAACTTGGATAGCAAACACAAGGCTTTGTAATAGTGATAGTTACCTGCTTCAATGATGAATGAAGAGATAGACTCAACCATTATGACAGGGAAAGTACAAAGAATAGAGCTGGTCACAATGGCATAGGCATCATGAATTCTATCCAGACTCCCCCTTTTTCCCAAGATTTTGGGGAGCATTTATATCCTTAAAACTAGGTTGATGCGAAGAGGTGCTATTGTATATCAAAGGATTCCAGTGCTTTGCTTTGAAGCAGACAATTTCCAAAAGAGGGGAGATAGGATGCTGATGTTATCTCCTTCAGCCAGACTCATTCTGGATGGCCCTCATAAAACTTTAGGTGTGAATGTCCTGTTTTGCAGCTCCTAAGCCTGGGCTTTTTGATCTGCAAATGGTTGTAAATGCAGTTTCAACTCTGTTTGGAGTGCCTACGTGAGGCTCAGCCTTGAACCCATGGCTTTCAACATAGGGCTGTGACAGAGACCCAAAAGAGGTCTTGATGTCAAAACCAATTAAAACCACTCATCATAACACTACCTTCATTAAATCTGTCGGGTATTGGAGGGAGTCAGGGTATCTGGCCTTGAGTAATCCCGTGACTTCCAGATGTATCAGCCTCATTAGGGAAGCTTGGATTAATTGGAAAACAAATAATATCAAATGACTGTATCACAATGGAAAGGTTATAAATGCTGTTCTGTACTGAACGTCCAAAGTCTATGATTATTCCATTTCCCACTCCAACCCACTGAGATAGGATGTGGCCAATTAAATACATTAGTAAAACCCATTGCCATGGAAACTCCTAGGTCTTGTGTTTTGAATCCTACCAGTCCCAACATATTGGCTAGAACCTCAGAACCTATGGCGTTTAAGACACCTTCGCCTACACCTAAACCTCTTAATATGATTGCATTGAACTCTCTTTTGTTTCTGAAAAGTGTATAAGGACGTTATCACATGGAGAGTCGTGGGGAGAAAGTGGAAATAAAGAGGCACGAGCGGAAGTCTTTAATTTATGGGATTTGTCCTGTTCCACCTCGTCTGATAACTAAATTTGAATTTAAAAGGGAGTTAATTTGAACACAAACCTGATCTTTTCATTTTCGGGATTTTTGAGGATTTGAAAAGATCAGATTTTTGTTTGAATTAACCCCCTTTTAAATTCGAATTTAGTTATCAGACGAGGTGGAACGGGACAAACCCCATAAATTAAAGTCTTCCGCTCATCCGGTTTATTTCCACTTTCTCCCCGCAACTCCCCATGTGATAACGTCCTAAGACACTGGGTGCCACCATTTTTCTAGCTATTCCCACTGGGACCAGGCTGACTTTATATAAGGACTGCATGTTGGAATGGTTTTGGCTACATTCACTGTAGTTAAGTTGTGTATACATGGTGGTGATGATGGGCTGCTCCTCTGAGTACATGAATACAGACACATCTCTCTTGATTATGATGTTGCCTAAATATATAGGTGGCTCACAAAGGGCTTCTGAGGAGGTATATAGGAATATAGGGGCAATTCATGTTATGGCAATTTATCTGACACCCAGTAGGTGTTTGAGTGACATTATTAAAAATGAACAGCCTTGTTTTCCAAGGCCACAAGAGGTGACATTGGGGATCTAAGGTTAGGGTAGTATAGAAAGAAGTAGTGGGTCTTACCTGTCAGTGGATCAAATTGGTTATGGTTCCAAAATCCAGGTGTTAAGAGGGGGCTGCCAGCATCTTCCTTTACCCATGTGTGTCCTTGTGGACCAAACATTATCACTTGGGAAGTAATGGTGTGGTTTTCTGTGATGTATAACCTGGTCATTAATTTTTATGGGAAATCCTTTGTCAAACCATGTGCATGCTTCATCCATGATGTCTATAATTTCCTACATTCCTGGGTATGAGGGTGCCCAATGGCAATGTACCTCTATGTTGAATTCCCAGTTAGTGACAAACTGGGCCATGTATATATCTGTAGTGGACCCTACCACCTTCCACAGTAGTGCCCAGGTGATCCAGGTATATAAAGCCATCTCTCATCCCTGTAGGGAGATAGAGCAGCAGTGCTTAGTCTATCCTCCTGTCACAAATAAGAAAGTTTGTGACAAGTCTCCCACTGGCAAATTGTGTCCTTCTGTGCTTACTGGTCTTACTGGTGCTGATCCACCCTTCCATTCTTTTAACTGGGAGCAGTGGAAGTATTTCAGTCTATTGCCATGTCTGTTGGGAATACACACTTGGTAAACTGTGGGTGACACTCTTTCTGTTTTTTTCATGGGTCCAAGCCATTTTGCGGCCAGGTTATGTTTTTGTTTGAAAAAGTTCTGGTACATGACTAGCTGGCCAATGTCCTATTGTTGTGGGTTCCTTACCCATCCTAATTTCCTATCCATGGCTTGCATGTTTTGTCCTACTTTATCGGCCACTAATCTATGAATTTGGCTGATATTTTAGATGAGTGTTTTAACCCATTCGTGATTTAGAATCACTGGTTCCAAATCAGAGGGTAGAGTGGCATTGAGCCAGAATGCTTCGGTCATGATCATTTTGCATCTGGTCATTACTTGGTGTGGTGTGAAGCCATGGGAAGTATCCCTAAGGGCCATCAGAATTAAAGGTAGCTTGGCATCCCAATCCCTTCTGGATGCCTTGACTACCTTTCTCATAGCTTCTATTGGCTCATTCAATATGAAATCACTGTTTTATGCCTAATGTGTTACACATCTCTTTCATGACTTCCCTGGAGAAGTGACTTTCCGAATCATGGTCTAGTGTGAAGTATTGGGGCATAACCCAGTGGCTAAAAATGTGCTTAAACAGCACCCTTGCAGTTGTGGTCACTGTGTTATCTCTGGTTGGGAAGGCCTTGATCCATTTGCTGAACAAATCTATGATGTTGAGGCAGTACTTATTATGTCTGGGGATTGTTGGAAGTGCACCTATAAAATCAATCTGTAATTGCGACCAGGGGCCTTCTATGTGTTGGTGTCGGATCTGAGCCTGAGGGCTGTTGGAATCCATGTTAACCATCGTGCAAGATAAGCAGTTATCTACCCATTGGTCAATTTCCTCTCTCATCTTGGGCCACCATCCTGTCTCTCTTACTCTTTCAAAGGTGGTAGTTTCCCCTGTACGTCCCATATTGTGTATGAATTGGATGAGGTCACCCCGGACTTCCATGGGCACTATCCAACTGTGTATCTTGTTTTCACCTACTGCCCACCAAATTCCTTCCCTCTGGACTATGGTGTATTTTCCGGTCAAGTCTTTTCCTGCCTCAATTAACTTTTTGATTTCGCTGTCTCCCTTCTGAAGCTGGGCCAGATCTAGGGTATCAGGCATCATTGGCCTTACATTAATAGACACCATTGGGACTTCCTTGGCCAAGGCATCTGCCTTATTATTCCATTTTGCCTCTTTTCCTGTTCCCTTTTGGTGTCCTTTTACAAATGAGAACCAAGTAGGGGCTGCCCTCTCTTGGATCAATTGAGCCACTACCTGCCACTTGTCTGTATGGGATATAGGCTTATCCTCATTGGTTTTCCGCTTCCTTGACATCCATATGGGGAGCCAGTCTGTAGCTGTGTTCATGGTCCACTGTGAGTCTGTAAAAATAGCCATGGGGTCTTTGTGTCTTCAAAGTTCAGCATTGCGAAAAGTGCCTCTACTTCAGTGGCCTGACTGGAATGGGGGAGAACTGATCCCTGCAATGTGTTCCCCTTTGTTCACACATACCACACTGAATCCCGTTAAGCATGTTCCCTCTGGGCAGGATGTTGAACCAACACCTGCCTGCAATGCTTCTTGAAGGGACTTTCCTGCTTGCACTGGCCAATTGTTTTTAGCAACAGGGGGTAAGGGACAATCATGAGCCACTCCTGTGACTATCAGTCCATAGGGGGCTGAAGGCTCACTGGCTTGCCATTAGTAATCTGTCTGTCACTTGAGCAACTCCAAGGTCCATTTGGCTATCTGTGCACTGACTGTCTTGTACTTTGCCTGATAGGATAAATTATAGTGGAGTGGGGGGGGATTGCATTATGACTCTGGTTCCTCTGATAGTGTCAGTGGATCAGTGTCCAAACCACTGCTAAACAGTTCTTCTCATACAGACTGAACTTTATCTCTATGGGTGAGAGGTTTCTTGAGGCATAAGCTACCACTCTTTGCACTCCATTTCAGAGCTGAGAAAGAATGGCTCCATCATGATTATCTGACACAGCTAGCTGTATGTAAAATGGCTGACACACATCCAGGTAAACTAAGGTGGGAGATTTTGCCAAACTGGTTTTCAAAGTAGTGAAGACACTTTGCTGTTCAGGTCTCCATTTCCACACAGCTCCTTTCTTTAATAGAGAGTACAGAAACTTTGCTTTGATGGCAAACACTTCTATAAATTCTCTAGAAAATTTGAAGGTGCCAAGCAATGGTCTTAAGGAGGCTACATCTGTAGGAGTGGGAAGATTGCCAATTGTCTCCACCTGCTGTAAAAGGGGGGTCCTGCAATCTGTCTGTAAATTTAGTCCCAGATACTTGACTTGGGTTTGGACCAATTGTGCTTTTTCTCTGTTAGCCTTGAATCCAGTGTCCCTGATTAGATCTAACACTTCTCAGGTGATGTTGGTGGTTTTTTCCTGTGAGTCTGAGTGGACCAATATGTCATCTAGGACAAAACGTGGGGGATGTGATGAGAGTCACAATTTTGTCCACATTTTGACCATGTGTGAGTGATATATGCTCAGATTGGAGTGAAAACATTGTGGGACTCTTTTGAATGTGTGCTGGATCCCATGAAATTCAAAGATGAATTTGTAGTAGCACAGGGGTAAGCAACCTTTCCCCTTTAAGGGCCGAGGGACTTCAGCTCCCAGAATGCCAGGAGCTATTGGCCAACATGGCTGAGGCTTCTGGGAGCTGAAGTTCCTCAGCCCTTAAAGAAGAAAGGTTGCCTACCCCTGAGCTAGATCTATAAGCTATAGAACTTCAGCTGATATAGCTGCCATTATATTTCTCTAGCATGGGGGCTACTGACTGTGTTAAGTGCCCTGAAGTCTACTGTCATCCTCCATGTGACCCCATCCACTTTTAGTATGGGTTATAATGGTGAATTGCAGATGGACTGCACTGGCAAAATAACATCCTATTTTAAGAATCTCTCAATTTTTGCAATTACCTCTTCTGCCTCTCGGGAATATCTGTTTTGTTTCTGTGGTGGGGAATCTTTTCCTTCTATGAGTACACAAGCTCTCTTTATGGTCCCGTACTCTATTTTGTCCTTTATCCATACTTTGGGAAAATCTGCTACTCAAGGATCTGTGGTTATGGGAAAGAGGGACACTGGAGCATTTAAGGCAGCACATCTGTGGATAGCTGAAATTTCTAGAGGACCTTTTTCCAGTTGCCAAATGAGGCTGTTAGCCAAATTCATGGTCAGCCTATATTTTCTTAGGTATCCCATTCCTAGGATTCCATCATCTTCACCCTGATTTTCACAGGCCTGCATGAGGTCTAGGATAGGGCTATGCTGTAATGGAATCTCTTTCCATATAGCTGCCTGGTGTTTCCCTTTCCTATACCCCACCAGCTCCAGGTCAATAAGCGGGATATAAATTATTATTATTATTATTATTATTATTATTATTATTATTATTATGTGGTGTGTTGTTTTGCTCCCTAACATGGCCAATTTGGAGTGAAGGGTGTTAACTGCTGCACTGGAGTCCACTAGAAGCTGTGCTGGTTTTTGTTTGGGCTTCAATCCAACTTTTGCCTGTACGATGGGGTGTCCCCACAAATCTAGTACTAATATGACCACTATCTGCTGGTGGCTATGCTTTAGGGGCTGTGCTGGGCATGGTATCTGTGGCCTTCTGTTGTGGGACTGCTGTATTAACCAGGTTTAGAGGAACTTTGATGGGTCCTGTTCTACATGGACTGGTTTTCTGTTGGGCAGTGGGTGTTTTATCCCATAGGATCCTAGGGTCTGCCCATGCCCTATGTGAGCGAGGGGATCCTGGGTATCCCTAGTCAGAATGGACTGGGTTGGGAGAGTTGGAGAAGGCTTCTCCCTGTCTGGGTGTTCCTCTGTGCCACCCAGTTATGGCTTGGTCTCGGAGGTCCATCAACTCCACATTGGGCTTCCCATCTAATTGCTCCTTGGTGATCCCTGATTCTCAGAGCTGTCTCCAGATGATATTCTGAATTTCTTGGAGTGATTGCCTGAGGAGCTTTGGGTTTTCTGGGGAGTCTCGGGGGTTGATCCTAGGTCTCCTCCAAAAGGGGTTATTGATCCTGAATGTTCCTGATTCATTTGGTGCTGGTTTGGAGGTGGGGGAGGCTGTGTTATGGTATGTAACTGTGTCTCCATTTTTCTCTCCCTTCTTGCCTCTCACCTTGGAACTCCTACTGGTGGTTGCGGCTAACATTTACCTGGCCATCTCCCTCTATGCTTCCCTAGTCCAAAATACTTGGGATACTTCCTGGATATGCTGCATGAATACCTGCCAATCCATGTATTGGAATCATAGGGTCACTGATCCTAGATAATTTTTAGCTGATCTATGTAATCCTTGATAGACTTCCCTGATGAGCTTAATGTCATTTAGGAGTGTCTGTTTGTCTTTTTTTTTTATTATCTTATACCTCTGGATAAGATGCCTAGCATCTTTTTCCAGGCAACATATGTTGCTGGTGCTTCATCAGGTTTCTGTAGTTTGTTTTGGTATCTTGCCTGTAAGATGATCCCAGGCCATAGGATCTGTGCCATCCTAGATACCCACTCATGCAGCTCTAAATTAGCCAAATCATAATTTGATACTGCTGCCCCAAAGGGGCTTGAATAGCTGGGATCTATGTACAGCCTAGCAATCTGAGTTAAGTCCTGGCCCTTGGCTTTGGGTTGTGAGAGAATTATGGTGGACATCCAATTGACTCCCATCTGGGGTTTCAGTTTGCCCAATTGATCTGCTATAACTTTAATCTCAACCAGTGTTCAATATATGATATCTACTAGGGTGTTAGTAATGGTATCATCTTCTGCAGTCTGTTTAGTTTTAAAAATTTCTGGTGGGAACCTCTTTTCCACTAGCCTGAATTGGGATCCACTTCTTACTAGTAAACTCTGGTTGGGAACCTCTTCCCTGCTAGCCTCAAATGGGAACCACTTCCCACTAGCAAAACTCTGGGTTGGGGGTCAGATGCTGCCACCCACTTTATGAGGGTTACCGAGTCACTTTTGTAGCAAGTGTCTCATCGTAACCTCCACTAGACCTGGCCTGAAGATTCCAGTGGCCTCATGCCAATCCCTTCACTAGGGAGCCCTGATGCTGCTGCACTCCTCGGGACATCCCTTTGGTAGGCCCCAAAACAAACACCAGGACTTGAGTCCCTAGCTTGACCCTCGTCTTAGTTTTTCTTTTTCTGGGAGCACCTCCTCCCTTCTCAACCTTGTGCTCAGACTTATGGTCTCCAGACAAGGATGTCTCCTCCCTTTGCCTGCCTTTGTTCATCCAAGGTGAGCTCTACTTTGACTCAAAGGGTTTATGGTTCTGCTATACCTCCCTTTGTGTCCTATCCCAAAGTTGTGTTCAGATTTGAACCTCACCTTGCTCCCTGCAATGCCAGGTCGGTAAGGAATAAGACCCATATCATCCAGGATCTTCTCCTGGATGAGGATGCCGACCTGGCTTGCATTACAGAGACCTGGCTGGGGGAGGATAGTGCTGACATATGGGCACAGGCCCTTCCAGCCGGGTACTCTGTTAGTGAGCAGGTGAGGGGAAGTGGGTGGGGGGGCGGAGTGGCTCTGATTCACAAGAACACTCTGACCTTGACCAGGAGACCTATCCGGAACACGGTCCACTTCGAGTGCATGTACCTTAGCCTGAAGACTAGGGATAGGTTAGGGATTTTGTTAGTCTACTGACCACCCCGTTGTCTAGCAGACTCCCTGACCAAGCTGACACAGCTGGTCTCCGAGCTCATGTTGGAGTCTCCCAGACTTTTGGTTCTGGGGAACTTCAACATTCCGCTTGAGACCAGTTTAACAGGTGCGGTTGGGAATTCATGGATACCATGACAAACATGGGCCTATCCCAATTGGTCAACGGGCCCACACATTGTGCAGGTCATACACTCGATGCGGTCTTTAGTACGGAACAGGAATATCCATGGGCGGAGGTGGCAAGTACCTCCGCATTGTCATGGATGGATCATTTCCTGGTCAAGATGGAGCTTAGAGCCAATATATGCCCCACCGGAGGTGGTGGACCTATTAGAATGGTCCGCCCTCAAAGGCTAATTGAGCCAATTGGATTCCAGAAAGCCTTAGAGGGGTTAATGGTTGGAAATGCCGGTGATCCTGTCAAGGCTCTGGTTAATACTTGGAACAGCAACCTTACCAGGGCTATCGACACGATCACTCCCAAGCACCCTTGCCACACCGCTTCAATTCGTAGGCCATGGTATACACCTGAGCTTAGGAAGATGAAGCGGGCTGGACAACGGCTAGAGTGCAGGTGGCGGAAAACTCGACTCTTATCCAACAGAACTCGCCTTAGGAACTTTCTTCGTTCCTATCGGGAGGCAATACATGCAGTGATGAGAGTTTTCTCCTCTGCACGTATTGCGTTTGCAGAGTCTCGTCCAGCAGAGCTGTTTAGGATGGTGAGGGAGATTACACAGGTGCCCCCTGCACCAAATCCCCTGCTTAACCCGATGATGGCCTGCTGTGATGCATTTAACAACTTCTTTTCAGACAAAATCTCTCAGATAAGAGCCGACTTAGATGCCACCATTGAAACAGAGTCGACAGGCGAGGTGTCCAGCGACTCCGCCAATGTAGTTATACTGGATCAACTGCAATCTGTGAGTACCGAGGACGTGGACAAGCTGCTTGGTAAGGTGAGGAAGACGACCCTTGCCCATCATGGCTGGCCATCCAGGGAGGGATGTATTGAGAAGTTTCCTT
>CM034706.1:159463700-159480380 GCA_020142125.1 Phrynosoma platyrhinos | reverse complement strand
TACCCTCTCAAGATGGCTGCCTGGAAACTGCTTTCCTCCTCTTTCCTAATGTATGAAGCTGCCATTTTCTATTCCAGTGGTTTCCATGTGAACTGGGTGATTAATCTCCTCCAAGGTTTAGTTCAAACTTTAAAGGAGCTATACAAGTTGCTGAACTGTACCTCCCCCTCCATAGCTTCAGCACCTTGGATGATTCTTTTAAAGATCAGTCTAAAAACTGGAGTGGATTTACTTTGGCATCAGAAAACGGCTACCATTTTGTGAGTCAGATCCCTGGTCCATTTAGCCTAGAACTGCTTACTATTATATTTGGCACCTGTTTTTCATATTGCAAGAAGCATATTCCTTCATCTTTTACTTGGGGATGTTGAAAAGCAAGCTCATGCTATGCATGTGCTCTGTCACTTCCACTAAGTCATGACCCTTGTCTCCTCTTAATACATAGTTTATTTTTCTAACTTGACTGTAAATAATGCCAAGTGTGACGTTTATCAGTGCAGTCCTATACAATAATAATAATAATAATAATAATAATAATAATAATAATAATAATAATAATAATAATAATTTTTATTTCTAACCTGCCCCTCTGCTTCAGCAACCAGGGTGGCATACAACAAGTGCTGCTACTGCTGCTGTGGTTATGTGCCTTCAAGTTGACCTGGATGTATAGTATTTCTATAGCATTTCTTGGCAAAATTTATTCAAAGTAGGGTTGCCATTGCCCTCCTCTGAGCCTCAAAAAGTAGTACTTGCCTGAGATCACTCTCTGGTTTTCCATGGTTGAGTGAGCTTTTGAATTCTGGTCTCCAAGAGTACTAGTTCATTACTCAAACTACTACACCATTATGGCTCTTGTATATGTCAGTTCTCAATATGTCAATACAAAAGTATGTCTCACTGTGTTTAGTGAGGCTTACTCCCACAAATATGCTAGAGGATTACCACACTGCTAATTTTTATGATAGCCTAAATATCATAAAGGCACCAGATCCCATCTGATCTTGGAAGCTTTGCAAGGTCAGCCCTGGCTAGTACTTGGATGGGAGACCACCAATGAATACCAGGTGGTATTGGTTATATTTTAGAGAAGGAACTGGCAAAAGCACTTCTGAGTCCTTACCCACTAAAACTCTATGAAATTCATAAGGTTGCCATTAGGCAATTTGAAGGAGCATACAACATACACAATTCTTGTATAGACACAATCAGTTTAACCTCATGGTACTGCAGGAGAGAAATCAATTTTGAATCTTCCTACCCTCTTTGGTCTTCTTTGGGGCTATGGTCTACTTCCTCTTCCATCTGTCATGGCAGGGGCATGCAGTGTATGGCCCCCTAGATCTTATTGTACTACAGATCCCATCAGCCATAGATGAAGGTGAGAAATCATGAGAGATATGGTTTAACAATATCTGCAGGACTTTAAGTTGCAATCCTCAAGGTGTGCTGCTCAAAAATTGAGTGATGATGCCAACAATAGTACTACAGAAGATGGGTGAGAGAATCCATGGCTACCATTTTCTTATGAAGGGAAGCACAAAATAATGTGTTTGATGTAGAAGGTGGCCTTACTAATGAAATCTTGTTGCACCTTCAAAAGGTGAGATGACATCCTTATCTTTCAGAGGTTGTAATAGAGCTAGATGTTTGTTGCTTGACAAAATGTGGAACGAGAATAGGCAGGCAAAAGAAGCATCTTTGGAAGTTAGCTAAATAAGACCTGTCAACCTACTGCAAAGCAGGAAAACCATTTACAGCAGGAAACAAGAATAAGCTAAGATGCTGGTGCAATTACCAGTAGACAGACAAATAAATCAAAATCTTTCTCTGAAGATGCTAGCTACAGATGCTGGCGAAACGTCAGAAAGAAACTCTTCTAGAACATGGCCACACAGCCCGAAAAAAACCACAAAAAATAAAAATAAATCAAAGTTCAGTAAAACAGAAAGTGTTCAAATCATAGGTCACAGAACAGTTGAGTCAAACAACTGACTACCTCACCTGTTATCAGAAAAGGTGGGAAAAGCAACAGTGGGACTCAGGTTGGCAAATGATATGTGAAAAAAAAAAAGATATTCATGTTTTATTTTGATAAATATAATCCCTTAAAAACAACAGCAGAATTCCAGATGCCAGTAGCATATTGTAATCGAGCTGTAAATACTAAATGAATAAAAACAACAGAGAAATAAACCCAAGTTTTAAAATTAAAATGGCTGACTTTCAATGCAGTTCCAGGCATGTTGTTCCAAAACACAATTAAGACAACAGAACTGTGCCACTAGTAATATGTCACTTTACCTATGATGCAAAGTGGATCCACCCAATACCAATTGAAATTCTGCTGTAATGTCTGAGCAGTTCCCTTCTACATAAAGCAATGGTGCAGTTGCAGAAGTGCTGTATACACAGTTTGGTGGAGATTGCTGATTTCTTTAAAATATTGTACACTTGAAGCTGCAACTGAATGCCTTCCAACAGATCAGACCAATGTGGTCAAAGTGGACTGAAGCTTGAGAGATTGCCATTGGCCATGAAACATAGGGTTTGAGTCAGTATTTTCTTCTTAGCTGACTAATCTCACAGGAAGTTCCTTCTTCTACACAACTTTTAAAGGGATATTAAAGGGAAAGGAGCCATCTCCAGTTTTCAGTCTATCAATATTAGGGTCTTTGCAGACTACTAGAAATAGTGCAAATTGAGGCCACTTTAACTGCCCTGGCTCAGTGCTAGAGAATCATGGGGATTGTATTTTTTTTTTCCTGAGACATTGAGCCTTCTCTGTCAGAGAGCTCTGGTGCCACAATAAACTACAGTTCCCATGATTCCCTAGCACTGAGTCAGGGCAGTTAAAGTGGACTCAGTTTGCACTATTTTTGGCAGTCTGCAAAAGGCCCTTAGTGACAGATCCACTCTCCTGGTTAGCTAGGCAGTTCCAACCCTTGGGGTCCTATCACTCTTGCCCTGTGTATATGCAAGAACTTGCCCATTTACATGAAAGATCTCTTCCTGCATTTGATATTCAGAATCAAGGTGATCACTATACTGGACAAGTGGCTGTCTTAATCAGTGGATGCACTGTAGTAAAATATGATCAGTTCCCTTTGTTAATCATTAAATTAAAACATTCAGACAGAGATATAGAAAATAAAAACAATATAGATTTATTATTTAACTAAGGGGGGGTTGCAGACTGCCAGAAATAGTGCAAATTGAGTCCACTTTTAGGGTTAGGGTTAGGGTTAGGGAATCATGGGAACTGTATTTTATTGTGACACCAGAGCTCTCTGACATAGAATGTTCAATGTCTCAGAAAAAAAAAACAATTCCCATGATTCCCTAGCACTAACCCTAACCCTAAAAGTGGACTCAATTTGCACTATTTCTAGCAGTCTGCAACCCCCCTAAATCATGAAGATTCCAGTCTTGTTCAATCTATCTTGGCTATGTGCTTTTGAACTCCCTCATGCTGAGCCTCCCAAACCTCCTTATATAGTTAGGCTAGTTTCCTGCACTGAAGTACCCTTGCAGTTACATGCTCTAAACATGTCTTTTGATATCAGTTTGATATTGACACAGAGGAGGGGTGCAGAGAGCCAGACTTTGGTTTAACAGAGGAAATTGAAATGGCTAAAGGACTTGCATACCTAGGATCAAACATTGATCAGAATGATGACTGCAGACAAGAAATCAGAAGAAAACTAGGAATGGGAAGGGCAGCTATGAAAGAACTAGAAAATATCCTAAAGAGTAAAGATATACATCTGAACACTAAAATTAGAGTTGTCCAAGCCCCATCACTACATACAGATGTGAAAATGGGACAGTGAAGAAAACAGATCAAGCCTGAAATCTTGGAAGCCCAGATGATCAAACTGAGGTGGTCATACTTTAGCTATATCATGAGAAGCCATGGCTCATTTGAAAAGACAATAATGCTAGGCAAGGTGGAGGACAGTTAAATTTAGACCATAGAGAATAATTGATCAGGCTGCAACCACTTATGCTAACTCTTTTTTAAAAAATTGAACTTTCTATCAGTGCATCATTTTTCTTCCTATATTACATTTCTGCTTATAAACATACAAATTTACCCTGCATTCCTCTGCTGCCTTCTCTAGCCAAGATTCTCAAAGAACATCATTAAGAAGTTATCTTGATGCTTCCTTTGTGTAATTCTAAGCACTACTCTGAGCCTATCATTACCCTTTTCTTTAGCTCTGGAAACCCGTATTTTGATCCTTTAAAACACGTGATTAATGTGTACTGAGTTTTTAGCCGCTGAAGGTTTCCACAGCCTGAAACAGAACACTGAAATGTTAAGCATGGATTTAAAATGGGATGGAGCCTTTGCTGGGATGGAGCCTAAGGCTACAGATATGTGGTCTGTTTCAAGGAGAAGTCTTGATGTCTAGAGTAGCCAAGTCAAGCTTCAATTTTTTCAGAAGAACTTGCTGGCATATGAAAATTCAGAAGATATAGATTTTTAGGCTTTTCCCTCTTGGCTAGGGTCAGTGACTCCAGTGCTTCTCATGTGACAGCAATTAAGCATGGCCATAATGTCTCATATGTTACCATTATACAATTTTTCCTCACAATCTGGAGCAAGGCCACAGTGCAGAGTCATTGTGTTTTAATCCAAATTTCAAATCAGCTGAGTTCCTAAATTCTGTCTCCAAAATAATTTCACTACCTTTGATATCTAGAATTTGGACTAAAACCTGAAAGAGATACATCCTCCTGCTGACATTAGAACAACCAGATACCATCAGCCTGACACCAAACAGAGGGGTATGTAGGGCATGCTGAAATAAACGAGGAACATTTGTTTTCCTCCAATAGAAAAGGGGTTCCCCACATCAGCAGAAGTTGTTCATGCTTCTGCTGATGTGGCTCACCAAGAGCTTTTATTAGTAGTTTTCTCTAAGCTGCTATCTCTGCTTAACCTAAGATACAGCAGCAACAGCAGTGATTTATGTTGTGAGCATAGGTCATAACAACACTGGCAGCAAGAATAAATGTAGTCCTTTGGAGCCTAATGCAACAATTATTTACAATGACTGTGTAAACCTTCTGAAATATGTGAAGCCCACAGGAAAAAAACCAGTCTGGTACATATGAGTGAACTTCAGATCCAAAAAGAATTTCAACAGCAGAGGATCATTCAGTGTGATTTAACAGGTGCCTATGGAACAAATTTGTCTCTACTTGAATCCTTGTGCATTCAAAGGGGATTCACATATGGGATGAAAATGTGTGAAGGGATTGTGTGAAAAATATACATACTTGTATATGGGTGCTTCACATGTCTGCCTAAGAGGTGATTACCAGGATGGATGGTGGGTGCAGGGATCATTGACTGACTGAGGCTAGCCTGTGTAAAGCCATGATTCCCCCCCCACACACACACATAATGGTGAAAAACCCCTACTATAATAGATGAGGGCTAATTGCCATAGGCCTGCATTAACTATGGAAGAACACAAGAGGGACTAGACCCAACTATGGTTGAGTATACCTTGGGAGTTCCATAGTCTAGAAGAAGCCACCAAGAAGATCCTCTCAAGAGCAGAATCCCATTTTTTCTCATCTTAAACTTTATTGCATTGTTTATTGCAGACACACTGCTACAACCTGATAAGGGAAGTCTGTGTTTCTCCAGTTCACCTTCACCATCCCCCAATGCCAATGATGTTAAAAAATCTTCCAGCTAGACAGGGGGTGAAGAGAAGAGCAGCAGTCCTGGCATTAAAAAGACTTTGTAAAAATGAAACTTTGTTAACTGAGGTATGCCTATAATTAATCTGAATGTGTGAGCCAGATCTCAGAGAAAATTATCTCCTTCAGTGACATCCTCTGATATGTTGCACTATTCTGATAATTTGGTCCCCCTTAGTTCACATTCTTGTTATGAACTATGGTGGTTTATCTGTAGATCCCTGATGTGATAACTGCATCTTCTGGAATCAGAAGGTTGGACACAACCTTGTACAAAATTCCAGCATAACAAGTTCATAAGTATGCGAAAGTCATCTTCAGCTCTTCTTATATAGCTTCACAAGATCCAGAGGAGCATCAGTTTAGGTATAATCCCAAACATGACCTTAAATTCAAGTAAGAGGACTTCTGTGGTTATATTACTATGCCTTTGCTTTGAGTATTCAGTGTGCATAATCCTTATCTTGTAATCATTTCATTGTTCATTTAGCTCAAAGTCATGAAGAGAGAATGCAGACCAAGTCTGACAATTTATTTAATCGAAATGGCCCTGTTTGTACTAAGAGAGAACCTTTCATGAAAAGCTTTGTCCATCTTCAAAGGGAGTTCATAAAACAACTGAGACATGTGATGGTGGTCATTAAAGAGAGGAAGGATGAATGCCAGTTTGTGAAGTGCTGCTTTTTGAGTCTCAAGAGAATAACTGCCAAGCGCAGTCAAGGAAGAGATCTGAAATCAGCCATCTGTATGTGCACCGCATCCGCCATATTTGATCTAAGGAGACAGAGCCATATGAGGGAAGACAGCGAAGGTGAAATCCACTAAGGCATCCTACTTTACATCCTACTTTATTGCCATGGCAACCTCACCCTGATGAAAAGCAGAAAAACAAAACATCTTTAGGAAGGGAAAGAGGCGAATCAGTGCTGTGCACCAAGAGAATTCAGGACAAGAGGCATTTTAAGGAAGAACTTGACATTTCCACCATTTGGTGATTTATCTGAACTAAAATCAGAGTTGCAACTTTTGCAAGCTGCTTGGTTAGAACATATTGTACTTGTTAAATTATTCAGCATGTTTTGAAGCTGAGGTCTGGATGATAAGTGAAAGCTGTAGCTAAAGATTAGGATCATTAGAGCCACACTACAAGGTTAGAGCATTACTATTGCCATTTTCTTTGATGCCACCTGACATACCTGTGACCATTTTGTACTTGGAACTTTTGCTAGATAAAATTTTCCACCACTGGGCTCCCAACACAAATGGAGACAAGGGACAATCTAAGACCACAACCACCACTTGACAGCAAAAACATCCCTTCCCAGATAATGTTGACCTCAAATCACAATTTCAGCTCACACTTTATGCTCTAAATTATTTCTTTTATCTGACCAAATAAATGATATATTAAGTTATTATACTGTTCCTACTAAGAGCAAGTGTGGTGTAATGGTCTGAACACTGGACTATTGGAGACTATGGTGACTCTGGGAAAGTCATACTCTTTCAGTCTTAGAGGAAGGCAAGGGTAAACCCCCTCTGATAAATCTTGCCAAGAAAACACCATGATAGGTTCCCCTTAGGGTCACCATAAGTCAGAAATGACTTGATGACACACAACAACAGCTGTTAATTGCTTTTAGGTTTTACTCTTCATGTTTTGATTCTGAAACTGAAGTTCTGGGATTTGTTACTCCAAAAAAGAGTGGTGAATATACACATTTGCCTCACTGCGACTTGAAATCCTGAGCAGTGAGTACTTCACTACCACAAAAAAATAGCTGTCTTCCTCTCCAGATTAATTCCTCAAATTATTTATCACAATTTTAGAGCTGAAAAACTATCGTTAAAGTCTCAGATACTATGGAGATTATCACATGTAATTTATCCCATTTTGTTTCCCCATCCTTGAAAAGCCACTGGATATGCCCAGATTGAATACGGGCTACATATGCCTGGCCACAGGAGAATGCAGTAAGATCCGTCATTGACAATTAAATGCATGGCTATCCCATCGGGGATAAGACGAGATAAGTTGCATTTGATAATCTCCTTCAATGGGCAATTTTAGTGTCACAGAGAGACTCACCCACCCAATTTCTTTTTTTCTAATTGAAGCACAATAGGTCATTTTGATCTCACCACTGCCACCAATTATGTGAAGGTGATGGCCACTATCCCACCAATTCTTCTCTGTGAGACTCAAACTCGGGACTCTCTTAAGTGTCTCTTGCACTATAACTCTCTTTAGATACCAGCCTTCTGGGTTTCAAATCTCCCCCAGCTTGGCACCAACTATTCTTTGACAGCCTCACACTCACTATCTAATGTGTACCAAACCTAAAAGACTTTTCTCAATGTTACTAGCATTTTTAATGTGTTTCTGAAATCACTTCAGACAGCTGCTTGATGAAACAAAGTTAAATAAGCTAAATAAAGCTAAATAAGAAATTTATTTGCAAGTCAGTCTGAATACAGTATCTCTTTTAGTGGATGGTGTTCATAATGGATACGGTGTATAAATATTTTATTAGTTACACAATTTAACAGTTTCTTTCGCTTGTTTTTGTAATTGTTTCTTTATCTATGTTCCCTTACAGACTAAATGCTCACAGAACCTTTATTAAACTTTTGTATCTTATAACCCTTTTGGTTGCTTGTGACTCCACTAGTCACCAAACCCTATGTCTCCTGCAGGACACTATAACAATTTAATTAAGGACACACTTCATCTCTTTCTTGGGTACCTAAAATCCTTTCTAAGTGCCTTCACAGCAGCCTAACTTGGCCTTAATGGCTCTTTACCCCTCAGGGCACACTAAACATCAACAACCTTAAAAACATGCTCTTCCCTCTCATATACTCACTCCTCGGATCTGCCCCCACCTTTTCCTGGCTTTGCTAGTGCCAAGGTTCTAATCTGCCTATTGTCTCCACATTTAGTATTTCAGATGCACTCAGATTTTATAAAGCAAGACTGAGAATTATGTGACATAGGGGCCAAATATGGCCTCTCAATCTTCTCCCAAAATACGTTCCCAATTCTTTGGGTTTTGCCAGTCATGCTTACATTTTTTCCCATGGCCAATCTGGGATACAGGGGATAGTATGACTGGCAAAGTACAGACTATATTTTCCCCTCTGGTCCTCTTTTAGACTCTAAAAAGTCCTTAAAACTGGAAGTGACCACCTTCCCCCCCTTTCTCTCTTCTGCTTTTTTTTAAAGGGACATGTGTGGCCTGTTATGATCAGTGGGGGAATTAAGGAAGCTGACCACCCTAGATCTAAAGTTAGGGCATTGTATTTCAATGTCACCTACACAGCAGTAATAATCTTCCTCATATTTTTTCCTTGTGCTTCATGCAATAATTTCTTGTAGGCAAAGTGCAGTAGGAAACTTTAAATAGTAGTCTAATAAGTCTCATTCTCTCTCTTTCATTCTCTCTCCCACTGAGAGTTCTCTCTGTTCAGCCAGCGTACTATATCAGGATGAAAAAAAATGTCCCACATAGTTATTGGAAAACTATGATGCAACTTTCTATCTGTAGATTGGCCTCACTGAGGAGAAACTAAAACCTTTTCCATAGAGGGACAACACAGTTCCATGTGTTTTCTAATCTAAGGGCCTTTACAGACTGCCAGAAATAATGCAACTTGAGTCCACTTTAACTGCCCTGGCTTAGTGCTAGGGAATCATGGAAATTGTAGTTTATTGTGGCACCAGAGCTCTCTGACAGAGAAGGCTCAATGTCTCAGAAAAAACTACAGTTCCCATGATTCCCTAGCACTGAGCCAGGGCAGTTAAAGTAGACTCAAGTTGCATTATTTCTGGTAGTCTGTAAAGGCCCTAAGTGTTTGGGTTTAGGCATGAGATCTTTTTTTTTCACCTCACAACACACTAAAATGCCCACTGGAGTCACTCCACAGTGTACACAATGAAAGTTTGTTTATCTTAGTGCTAACTGATGTAGGGGACCAGCAATTTTGTTTCCCCCATGTGCTAGGAACCATTACTATATTTGTGCCCATTGACTACAATTGTTTTTTTTCTTGGAAGCTCTCTAGGGACTGGCAGCAGATGGCTGTGGGACCAGCATTGGTCTATGGACAACCACTCTAGTTATCTTGGTATGTAAGTATCTTGGAATCTCCAAAAATAAAGATCCTTAACGAGGCAAGACAGAATGTTTTTGTCTAGGATAAGCAAAAGGCTGTTGCAAAGAACTTAAAGGAACTGAGGAGTCCCATGTGTGGAAGCCTTCTCTTTAATAACTGTTGATTGGCCTATGGTTGAGAAGGAGAATACAATTGTTCCCTTCTTATCCATGGATTTTTTATTCACAGATTCAACCATCCATGGCTTGAAAATATTTTGAAAAATATAAAAATTCCAAAAAGCAAACCTTGCTTTTGCCAGTTTATATAAGGGATGCCATTTTACTACATCATTGTATATATATATTTTATTTTATTATCCACAGGGAGTCCTGGAACCAATTTCTTGCAGATACCAAGGGCCCACCATAGTACATTCAGTCCTATGTATCCATGGATTCTGCACCCATAGATTCAATATTTTTGGAAAATATTCCAAACCACTCCTACAGCAAACTTTGATATTACCATTTGATATAAGGGGTATCATTTTACTATGCCATTGTATATAATGGGATTTGAGCATTGATGGATTTTGATATCCATACAGGGTCCTGGAGCCAAACCCCAGCAGATTCCAAGAGCCCACCGTATCTGGATAAGAGCACTGCTAATAGAAGGAGCTCTGGGACTTGGAATTTCTTGGGTACAGGCAAATCTTTGATTCTGGTAGCTCAGATCCTGGGCTGTTATTGGATTTCCTTTTGGCTTTCTCTCACTTTATCCTTACCTTTAGCTCAGCAGGACTTTATTTGTTGTGACCTCAGCTCTACTTCCTACACCTTGCTTTCAGTTGGTTCTTATCTGATATCTTTGGTGACTTGTTGTGTGACTCATTTTGTCTCTGTTTCTGGAACTTGCTTTTGGACACTCCTTGTTTTTTCTATTGTTACTTTTCCATACTTTCATGGAGCAAGTGCTGCTGCCATGGCCACTTGGAAACACAGTAGGTGAAGAGGTAAGTCAGCTGTTTGAGCCCTCACTAGAATCCCTAAATCCCTAAACCTAACTTCTAAGCTAGAATCCTACTTTGAGGTGTGGTGAAGGATGCTGTTTTGTCACAAATACTGAGATAATCTTCAGTTCCAAGTCTAGTTGGACTCTGTAAGTCAAAATGTCTGCATCAGGGAGCAGAGTGTTTTGGGGCAGGCTTGAAGCCCTTCCACCAGGACAGAGAAATAGTCTTAGGAGGGATGCAGATGGGCAGCTCTGGGTCACTCTGGGAAGCTGCCAGATGCCTCAGCCCCAATCCTCCCTTTTGCCACCTCAGAAAGGAGTGACAAAATACTGGCGTGTGGCTCTTTATCACCCCTTCCGGCACAGCGCATCAAAAGGTTGTGCCAGAAAGATATCCTGACACCATGCACCATGCATAATGGTGTGTGGTGTCAGGACGTCTTCGGGGAGGGGTTGAGGTGGCCGGCGTGTGGCTGTCCTTCCCCATCCCTGCCTCCAGGATGGCCCAAAGGGCCCATCTGTAGAGGCTCTTAGTGTGTTAGAAAATGGCTGTCCTGTTTTATTTACATGAAAATTGTATGAGGTAGATGAAATTGAGAGTGAATAGTTCAGAGCAATCCATATTTGAGTAAGGAGTGAAAATCAGATTTCTGCATTTCAGTTCAAATGCTTTCTCTGAGTAATAATTCCCAGATTATGTACTGGCATATAAAAGTGTCTCATGATGAAAGAGCAGCTAAGAATATATTGATTAAAAGAGAGGGAGAGAACAGAAGAACCACAGTGCCTTGGTCCTGCTGGATTCAAATACAGAGGACCCTGCCATTTGCCTCTGGGCATAGGTAATTCTATCACATTTCTGCATTGGTTGATTGGATCATTCAGTTGCTCCCACTTCAGAGGCTCAACAAAGTTACTTCCCCTCAGTGAAAACTCTTTTCTGAGATGTTGTAGTCTTTATTGGCCAAAAGTATGCTTCTGTGTTTTGTTTTAATTTAGAGCAAAATCTGTGTTGACTGGAAATTCTTTTAAGAATCTATCAGATCTGTTTCTCTTTCTCATATATATAGGTTCATTCCTTCCATCCCAAATATAATTGTTGCCAAATTTTGATAAATTATTCAAAAACAACTCCTTCCTACTCTACTATCATATATGCCAGCCAAATGCAATCATCAAAAGCAGTTATTCCCATATAAGGATTATGGGGAAAACAACCATGTTGTATGTGGACACTATTATATGTGTTCTGAGGAGCCTCTCAGAAAAAAAAAAGAGAGAGAGGTCTACCCTATGGCTGAACATAGATCAAACCTGTAACAGCAAAGCATTGAAAGCCCTGGAAGGATGAATTATCTCAGTTTGGAAGGATGAATTGAGCAATTTTTTCTGCAGTTTTTTTTAAATCACCTTTTCTTTCCATCTGAAATAGGAATAAATTTGTGAACTTTATAAATTCCTATTGTGAATGAACTGAATTAAAATTGTCATTTGTAGCCTTGGCTGTCAGAAATCTGGAAACCCTGCTGGACCTAAACCAGACTGTTTGACATACTGCTGCTGCTAATGTGTTATCAAGTTGACTCTGACTTATGGCAACCCCGTCATAGGGTTTTTTCCCTTTTTATTGGCAAGCTCTGTTCAGAGAGTTTTGCCTTTGCTTTCCTCTAATACTGAATGTGACTTACTCAAGGTCACCCAGTGGGTTTCCATGGCTAAGTGGGGATTTGAATACTATCTCCTGGAGTATTAGTCCAACACTCAAACCACTACACCACATTAGCTCTCTATGTAATCAGTACTTTCTCCATATACAGATAGCAAAGTTTTTTTAACATAGGGTAGTTGGTGTGAAGCTAGGGTTAGTCTCTCATAGAGTAAACTACCAGAGTAGGAACAGCATTGGTTCTTGGAAACTTTATTCAGTCAGAGCTCATTTCATATCGTTGCAATGATGGGAAAGGTGACAGGAATTTAGAGTAACCTTGTAAGGAAGCAGCTGTTTTATTCTTAAATTCAGTCACACACAGTAAATCTTGAGAAGAGAGAAACTCCACACTAACATGTTTATTGCAGCGATTACCCATAACTACCTCCCCAAATATATTGAAAATGTTTAGGACTTGGGCTTTTTTCCTCATTGCACTGATAACAAAACAAGAGTAACTTTGTTAATTGCAGAGGTGCTTTATTACTCTTTGAAATTTAAGAGCCCCATTCTGGGCATGTGGAAAGAATCAAAATGACACACTGACAGAGGAAAGGATAGGAAGATCCTAGAACTATGTTTTTCACTGTGATGCAAATGGTAGTTTTAGGGGATGGGAATGGTTTAGACTGGGGGGGGGGGAACCAAAAACAGCATCTGAGAAAAAGCAAGGACCTAGAGCTACTTCTTGATCACATTCCCTCCTGTGCTGTGTACATTCTGCCCAACAGTTTGTTGTTTGATTCCCATCCCTCATTCTTCCTTCCAGGAATCCAAAGAAACCTGCCTGTCATCTCCAGGCAATTTTAGATTCAGTCAGCTTACAGAGTCAGGTTTATTTTAATGTAAAATTTAATGTTGTAAGCCTCCCCGATTGCTCTGCAGAAGGGCGGGATATAAATTATTATTATTATTATTATTATTATTATTATTATTATTATTATATTTAACATCTGATTTATCTTCTGCCATGGATTAGATGCTGGGTCCAATGCACAAGACTGCTGGGCATGCAGTAAGACAAAGGAAAAGTCCCTGAGTGTAGACATCCAGTCAGGTGACTCTGCTGTTGTTTATTCGGTTTATTCTTTTGACATGCTATCACAAATGTGTGGACAGCATCATAAATAGTCCCTCTATTAGCAGAACTAAGTTGTGAACCAGATATCCTATCAGTTCTAACCTTGCCATGAATAGATAAGTGGTCTTAGACAGACATTTTAGGAAGCATATCTTAAGTGCAAGGTGATGTGCCTCTCTCTTTCTTCTCTCTCTAATATTCCTCATACAAAAGGGGTTTTGCAGTTTCAGTCTCAGGCAATGCCATGTAAAATTGAAAACCCTCCTGGAACTCAAGAGAGCTACTACCCATCAGCCAGTGTAGAAAATATGGAGCTAGCTGAGGTATCTGCCAGCACTGGGAACAGCTTTGGACAGAGTGAGAACCCTGACTCATTCAGCCTAGCATGATTATATTAGGTTCCTATATTTAATTGGCCCTTCATGTGAGGATATAATTGCTGTTGCTGCTTCTGCTGCTACTATTATTAATAATATCTTCCACCACCTCCTCCTCTCAACACAGGCAGTGGCTAAAGCAGGGATGCACCAGGGGTGAGCAACTGCCATGGGATCTGTGACCTTTTTTTTTTTTTTAAATGCTGGCCAAATGCTCAAGGGCCTCAATTTTTTATTTCCATTTTGGGGGTGAGTGGGTGGTTTAACATCTTTTTATTTAAAAGCACAGACCAGTTAGGTTCCTATATGTAATATGATATTGCCTAGTAATATGATATTGACTATCCAGTAGCCCAGAGCTACTCAAAGGGGACCAGGGACTGCCCATGAGCTAATGGCTGCTAGTCACTGGTGGGATTCCAGGATGGAAAACAAAGAAACAACCATTTGTGGCCAATGGGCAGAAATATGATACTGTTCCCTGGTGCAATGGAAAGAAATAATAGCTGGTCTCTTGTATCAAATAGCTTGGGAAACATTGCCATAATCATTTGATCATCAATATAATAGTTTATCCTGCTATTCAATGAGTTAATCAGGATTAAAATCATTGTAATTTCTTTTGCCATTGATTATATCGCATTACTTTGGAAATGGTAACACCAATTTTTAAAAGAAATATAATTTCTGTATAGCACTGGCACACTGTAAGGCTGCAAAAAGGGGTTTGAGGGTACATTTTCTAACCCTTGTTTTACTTGAAGGGACTAACAATCTAAAACAAATGTATTGTTGTTGATGATGTGTGCCTTCAAGTCATATCTGACTTATGGTAACCCTAAGGGAAACCTGTCTCAGGGTTTCTTGGCAACATTTGTTCAAAGGAGGTTTGACTTTGTCTTTGTTTGAGGCTGAGAGATTGAGACTTGCCCAAGGTCACCCAGTGGGTTTCATGGCCAAGTGGAGAGTTGAACCTGGCTCTCTCAGTGTTGAGTGCTCAAGCCAGTAAACCAAACTGGTTCAAATTAAAAATAGGCACTGGTAAACAACAGAGGAAGAAGTGGAGAAGGAAGGCATGGAAAATGAGGCAATCAGTATTATGAGTATTGCATGTGGAGTGATTTGGAAATTGGAAATTGTTACAGAAATGCTGAATATGATCAAAATTGCACACATAGCTATCCCCAAAATACATTGCAAAAGCCTAAATGGTCCTGAGAGAACCACTGTAAGTTAGCTTGGGGAATGAGGTAGGGTCTGTAAGAATTATTCAGGCATATATTTAACATGATAAACTGAAAGAATGGTGCCAGTATATTGAATAAATAACAGAACAGGCCTCAGAGCTGCTACAGCCCACTGAGTAAATAATAACATTTTTAAATTGCTCCAAGTATTTTGTTACAGAAGAAAATGGCCTCAAAGAAAACAGTTGAATGTGTTTCACATGGTTGATTTTCTTCTCTTCATAATTCTGCAGGTGACCTCCAATTTTCATGTACTCTGAGTAAGCTTTCAGATAGACATTAGGACTTGTATATTTGCATTTCTAATACCCTATGGATCAGAGCATAACAACATTTTTTTTTAAAAAATAAAAGAAACCCTGACCTGTATGCCATTCTAAAAGCACCTAAAGCATACTTTTTAAACTCTCAGCACTAAGGCAATGCTTCCAAGCATACATTCCCTAGTGATATTGATCAAAATACATTGTGCAAATAGTCTGTCTTTTCTTCGTGTCTAATGACTTAATTGTGGAAAGACACACAAAAAAGTAATAGGAAAATATAAGAAGGTTAGAAGTAAAAGACAGTATTGTCTTGCTATAAATGTATGTGAATGACTGCTCTAAAAAGCTTCATTTGGAAGTAGCAAGGGTGGCAGTGATTTCTATTTTCCCCTTCCTCAAGTATAAATCACCCTCAGAAATTCTGCTATGTGGGATTTTCCCCCCTACTCCCAAATAATTTGGATGTTTTCATCTGTTGGATTAGAGATAGATTCACAGGGTGTTAGCCCTCTTTCTCAGAAAGATGAAGACTGTCTAAATTAAGAATTAGGGTACATCTACACAGTAGAGATTATGCAGTGTAACACCACTTTAAACTACAAATACCTGAATTCTATAGGATGGAGCCATTGCAGTTAAAGTGGTGTCAAACTGCATTATTTCTACAGTGTAGATGCACCCTTAGGCTGCATTCACACTGCAGAAATATCCTGGTTTGACACCACTTATGGTTTAGTGCTATGGAATTCTGGGAACTGTAGTTTGGTACGGCACCAGAGCTCTCTAACAGAGAAGGCTAAATGTCTCACAAAACTGCAGTTCCCAGAATTCCATAGCATTGAGCTATGGCTGTTAAATTGGTGTCAAACCAGGTTATTTCTGCAGTGTGGATGCATCCTGTGGCCACAAACACATCTGGAAAGTCTTATGTTCACATATTCACATTGATGGCAATCACATGGTTGCTTAGATGCATGGACACATTGATGATTGTGCATTACAAGTGGTGATTGAGCATATGGGAAAAGCAGAGAGACAGTATTTAGGGACTTGTAGGAAACCCTGATTGCCTAAAGCCTCATTACTCTAATAGCAAATGAGACAAGGGAGTGTAGAGATAATGCTTCATTGAGCTGCATTTTCCAGCTTTCCTAAGGACGCTATCACA
>CM034706.1:159420682-159456638 GCA_020142125.1 Phrynosoma platyrhinos | reverse complement strand
CTGCCCTGGCTCAGTGCTAGGGAATTATGGGAACTGTACTTTATTGTGGCACCAGAGCTCTCTAACAGAGAATGCTCAATGGCTCAGAAAAAACTACAGTTCCCATGGTTCCCTAGTATTGAGCCAGGGCAGTTAGACTGGACTCAAACTGGATTGTTTCTGGCAATCTGTAAAAGCTCTTTGTCTAAATATCAATTTTTCTTTCCCTATTTGAGTCACAAGAAACTTCAGTGCATCAGTATGAGATGAACTGAAATTGATAAATTTCCTCATCCACTATATGGCTCGTCAAAATCATCTGAAGGACCATATTTTGCCATATGAGCTTCCTCATGTTTTGAGATCTTTTAGGGAGGGTATTTTCAATGTCCCACTACCCTCACAGGTACATCTGGTGGGAAACAGGGTCTGCAACTCCCTTCCCAGAGATTTAAACTGATGCCTGTCTGGTTATGCTAAGAAGGTTAAGAGTTTTCTGTTTCAAGAGGCCTAACTACTCAAAAGGAAAAAGGACCTTTCAGAATGTGCTGTACTGTTCATTTGTTGTTTTATTTTGAATAGTTTTTGTTTTTAGATTGCATTTGTTTTTAATTGGTATATTTTTAATTTTTTATAAGATTTTAACCTTTGTTTTGGTTCAAATTTCTGCTCGGCTATGAAAATCCACTGGGTAATCATGGACAAGTAACAGTATCAGCTACAGAGAATGGCAATGGAAAATTCTCTCTGAAGAAACCTGCCAAGAAAACCCTCTGATAATGTCACCATAAGTTGGAAATGACTTGAAGGCAAACAACACACTTACAAGCCAGCTTTTAATAATAATTAATAATTAATAATAATAATAATAATAATAATAATAATAATAATAATAATAATAATAATAATAATAATAATAATATTTATTTATATACCGCCCAATGGTTGCCAGGGGGGTATAAATAGAAAGAAACAGGAAAAGCAAGGAAGGAGGAGGAAAAGGAGGAGATTTCAAATTGTGTATCAAAAGTCTGGACTTCAAATGATGGGTCATATATTGCCATCTTAAGCATCACACAGCTTGACACTAATTGTATAATTGTAATCACTTGCCAATATTATAGTTAACAAGTCATTACTATCATTTGTTGGTATCCATTTCCATGGAGATAATTCTGTAAAACTGTCCCTCCAGTTCTTCTGGACCCAATGAAATGTAACCTGTCTGCATGTGGATTTTTACATAGTGACAGGGTTTTCTTCTAAACTATAATGCTTTCAGATAAAGCTCTTAGCCAAATAACCATGGTGATGAGTACATTACTGAGGAGTTGAGTGAAGCCATTACTCAATGAACAATAGCAGCACTTTGGCAGCAAGGTGCATGGGATATTGGAGAATTTGGTAAAATGACAGCAAATGAGCACAACTCAAGATCTTAAAAATTTGATCATTGAAAAAGCTCCTGAAAAAGCTTTGATAAATGCATACTGAATCTGAACATTTAGAACAAGAAGTGTGACAATTTGCACCCCACACCTCAATCCCCACCCCCAGATTTTGGATGGCAACAGCCTCTCTCTAGGTAAATCCACACAAACAAAGCTCAGTTGCAGAACTTTCTGTTTATCACACTGGAATAAAAAAACAGGATATTAGCTCTATGCTGCCACCAATATCCTGTAAACATCGTGGAATAACATGATGGTTTTCACATGATGTCAAATGACATTGTCAATACTGCATGATTATCTCATGAATTAAGCAGCAAAATCACACCACTTTTTATTTTGGGGTAAATCCCGAAAATAAAAATGTGGTGCAATTTTGCTGCTTTATTTATAGGATAATTGTGCAATAATGATAATGTTGTGTGAAAAATGTCACATTATTGTGTGATATTTATGGAATATTGTTGGAATATAGTGCTAATATCCTATTTCTTTCCCAGTGTAATAAACCTCTGGGGGTGGGGGTACAAAGTGGTAAAGGGAGTGATATTTAAAATGGCAATCTATAGAGACCTCTAATTGGAAGTCCAAACTTTTGGTACATAATTTGAAATATATTGTTGCTGTTGTGATGGTGGTTTTTAGTTATATGCCACCTTTTCCCTAATTTAGAACTCAAGCTGCTTTGCAAAGCTTAAAACAGATACAGCAAGGGCCACATGTAACTAGCAATTTCTCCCCAAAATCACACTACCAAAACTGGATGGAAAATCTCAAATAACCTTTCAAATGAGCAGGATACATTTTCTTTTTCTTTTCCCTTCCTTTTAAATGTTTTTTTTCTTGTGTATCTTTGACATTCTGTGCTCCAATTTGCTGCTGAATTTCAGTGGGAATCATTGGTGACTGCTAATGATTTCTGGTTTCCATGTATATGGGGATTTTCTGGAATTTAGTTTGAACATGAAAGGAGTTTTCCACCTGCTGAACCTGTTTGGGGGATGGATTCCAGCACCTTGGATACATCATAAAAATTTTGACTACTCTGGAAAAGGTTCACCATCCCACTGATACACAAGCTACCTACTACCACTCATGCGGTTGTATAGAGTTGGGCTGGCTGGTAGCATTGGAATCAACCTGCTCACCCCAATGTACCTGGTACACATACCCCAACAATGGCCACAGATATCTGGGATAACACACACTTCTACTAGAGGCTGTTGAGAAGTGGCATTCAAACTATGCTCCTGTTGGGGTATGCAGACAGCGAAAATCTAGCATACACATCTGCAGAGTAGATGCACGTAGGCAGGAGTGCCCAGAAGAAGCTTGCTCCAGATGGCACAGAAAAAAATCCTCCCACATGCAAGTGCTGCTTTCAGCTTGCTGAAATGAATAGCTAGACAGTGAGATTTCAGTCAACGAGGGCTTTAACCTTTGTTGCAAATATTTACAAAGACACACTGGGTACCAGGCATCTGTTTTGAATACTCACAGCTATAAAGACTAACAAAGTGCTTTGACAACCACCAACCACAACTAACCAACAACAGAGATTCTGACTCTCTCCCATATATAGGTGGTCCTCTTGAGAACATGTGACATCCATGCAGTAACGAAACCTTGCTGGTTTCATTTCCAGTGCCTGTTGCATCAGGACTGTTGCATCAGGCCTCTCATGATGCATAACTGACTTGTCCCATCCACTGTGCATGTGGCATCAGGCTTCCCATGATAGACAGCTTGCCAAATGCTGACTCATGCACCTGCCACTTGAACTGTAGTAACCCTATTACCCTTGCTCCAGTTTCTTTCAGTGACCACATCCATGTCATTTTCCAGACCAGGGTGCCACATTGTCTTGACAGTTCCTTCAAGGGAAGCTTTGAAATTTCTGGAGACTCAGACTGCTGCCACACTGAGGAGTTAATGTAGTTTGATTTCACTTTAACTGTCATGGCTTCATCCTATAGAATCTTGGGCTCTGTATTTTGTTGTGGCACCAGAGGTCTCTGATAGAGAAGGTTAAATCGCTCACAAAACTACAAATTCCAGAATTCCATTGTACTGAGGCATGGCAGTTAAAGTGGTGTCAAACTGCATTAATCCTGAGTGGACAGGCAGCCATAGTATTATCTCATTTTCAATGAGAAAACCAACAATCATTGGGAGGCTCCCTCCTCTATGAAAACAACCTTGTTATTACAGATCTTCCCTTCTTCCTTACTCTTAATGAAGCCTGTGGGTTTTCACTCTTTGCTAGTACATACTGGACTTTCAAAGTCAAATTTTGTCTGAGGCAAAAAGATGTCTCTAAATGCCAAAATTTAATTTATTTATATGTACTTTTTCCAAGGAAGGAATATATCTATAGTGGCTCAGAAGCAACAGCAATTTTTCAAAATATGTATGGGGAGGGGCGGGGGAAGAAGAAGGCACATCTTTTACCATACATTAAGATATTCAAATAAAAATAAAATAATGCAAAAATAAATTACACGTAGAAGGAAATAGTCAAAGCTTACTGCATAAATAATAAGAAAAATCAACATTAACCAATCAAACAAGAACTCATTCTATTACCACCACAGCATCATGGTGCCAAAGGGCCATAGATTAAATCAGTGGTAACTGATAGTTTCTGTGTCATTGGAGAAGTGAATCTACTATGGGTTGTAGTTTATTGCTTTTTGTGTGGGGAAAATTCCCATGTGATACTGCACCAGAAAGTGAATGCCTCCTTCATTGCAGTCAAAGCATTTGGAGTGAGTTACATATCAAGTAAAGTCTCAGAGGATAAAAATTTAAATTAGTACCTCTTTGCCCATCACAATCATCATGCCACACGCACATTGTTTAATGCAATGCCATACATATTGTTTAATGCAACGCTGCACAACTATTTATGCTCCAAGCTAATTGTAAGGCCAGAGTCCATATAGAAAGTTTGTCATTGGTGCAGTTGACACAGATAATTCTTTTTTGTTGGAAGCCTAGCATTAGTCAGGGATGACATCTCAGAATGCTTATTTTTAGCATATAGTAGACAGACATCACTGCAGGAAGGTTCATACATTTGTTCTTCAGGGGTGAAACAGACCACCCCAAAGGAGCGGCTCTGCACTGCCCCTTTGCTCACTGGATCGGAGCCATAGCAATTGCACACAAGAGCCCCGATCTGGCATTTTTCCAGTGCAAAAAGAAGCAGCAAAATGCCATTCCTTTTTGCACCAGGAAAAAGTGCCCATTTCACTGCCACAACAGCTCTTCTCTGCTCCTGCAGCATGCAGTGTATAATTGCTGCACTGCAGGAGTGTTTCCATGCTGCCCACCATCTGGTTGGGTGGGTGGCGTGATGCCACTTTGGGGGCAGAGTTGGGGTGGGTGGCAGGCAGTTGCCACACCAAGCTGCCAAAATGCCATCTCTTTTTGCTGGCCTGCTTAGCCCCTCAGTAATCTAAACCATAGTAAACATTTACTTTATGCAGTGGTAAACTAAATACCCACTTTAAAAATCATACATCTTAATGACAGATATTCTCAAACCCTGTAATGGTAAATCTCCCTTCTTCAAGAAACTTAGTATGTTAGCCTCCCCCTACCCCCACTGAAGAATCAAACTAGATATGTGCTATGTGTTTAACATGGAACTGATCTAGTTACAGCTGAAACCAGTGAGAGTTTTAACAGCAAAGGTTATGTGAATGTGAAGTGCAGCACCTTCCTTTCACCTGTGACTTACTCCTTACAGGTTTTCAACTATCCCCAAAGCCAAAAGTGGGCAAGACATATTCAGAGAGAAGATCTGAAGGGAGATAGCAGGAAACAAGCAGCAATTCAGCAGGACTGAAAGGAAGTTCAATGACTCTCATTATTGCACCCTTTTTGCTGTTTAAGTGAAGCCCTTTTCCTGCTTTCTTGTGGGACTGTCCTCAATTGAACCAATTCCATATTGAAATTGCTGTTGTTGCTGATTTACACATTATTGGGCTCTGAATTAGGCACAGTCTAGTTTATGTATAGGGTATTAAAGAAGGAAAGGAGTACAAGCAAGATGGTTTTGGGGATGTATATAGTTATATATCTCACAAGCAAAGTAATTAATATTCACAAACAGAAGGTGATCAACAACCAATACCACCTACCAAAGTAGACAGATTTTTATGGGCCCACAATAAGGTTTTAGATGTTCACAGAAAGACAAGTAATATGGAAACATCTGTGCTGGCCCCATTTTCACTTCAGGTTTTTAGCTAGGCATTGTTGAGTTTGGTGGAATTTTCTATGGCCTCAAAATGAATACAATAATGTAGATGTTGTTTTAAAAATTCTCAATTTTAAAAATCCCATATACTATACTATTGGGACCATCCCTCTGCCCTTTTCCCAACAGTGTATTCCTGTGTACACCACCATCACCGTGCATATAATAATCTAGTATTCATGAGCCATACCCAAAGTGCAGTAAGGCATATTTCTTTTGTACAACATTCATAACACATAATAGGAGAGAGGTTTTCAGTGACACAGATACAGGAATGGTACTCTAAACTTTCAATATAACAGCTTTAAACCTCTCTAAATGAGCACTATTTCCTATTTTGAGAATCATTGCTCTCATTTGCTCCTGTTGCCCACTCACCCTTTTATTTCTATCACTTCATCTATCATGATTTTTATAACACTGACCCAACAACGTGCAGTAATCATTGCTCTGGCCCAAACTGGAAATTACTCTTAACACAGTGTAATTTCCGAGAGGCACAGTATTTCTGTCTCCATACAGTTAAGACTGTGGCTGCTTTCTCATTATAAGCTCCATCTTCACACTCCCCCAAGCTTCAGTAAAAGTAATTCTATTCATTTGAAGCTGTACCAGCTTCCCTCTACCTCAGGCTAGAGAGTGTGATGAAACTCTGTCATGGTTTTGACATCTGTTCAGGAAAGAGTAATGAGTTAACAGAAGATGTAAATGCATATTGCTAGTTTCATGGTGGAAGGGGCCCAGAGGTGAGGCATCTTCAGTGAACCCATTGCTTGTTAGAGCTTGGAAATATTATTTAAAAGCAAAACAAAACAAAACAAAAAATAATGAGCCAGTGACCATGCCGGCTGGGAACCTCTGGAGCTTGTAGTCCCACAATACAGCTTTTCCAAGCTATTCTTCTAACTCTAAAAACCAAGATCATAACAAACATAGCATCTTCTCATGCTGTCTCAGAAGAACTCCTTGTGCTCCTGGTAAAGGGGGACTGGTGGTGGGTCTTTTGTTAGTAAATACTTGATTTCACATCCCATGGAAGCCAACTACATGGGAATCACAAACCAAGATACTTTTGACCAAATGGAGAAGGAATTACTTCAAAAACAGATGGCATCATCAAAACAACATGTGTTTCCCTCCCTTTCTTTACACCATTTTAGAAGACAACATTCCCTGTATGAAGAATATTGATGGGATATTGTTTCCCTTAAAAATAGTTTAAACCCAAACATTTTAAATAATGCAAGAGAACAAAATAAAAGCTGCCTGCTTGCTTGTCTGAAAGTGTTAGCATTCTTTAAGCATGCTAGTATAGGCAGAACCCATAGGTGGCAACATTGAATAATCTTTCACAGCAACAACTTCCTTCTACTGTTGCTCTTAATTAAAGTTTTATATATTTATATGAATTATCTTTCCCCTTTGTTTTCAACAACCTTGAATACATATGTATGAAAATGTTTAGACATTTAAAAAAGAAAGAGACAGCATAATAAAAAAGTATACAGACTTAAGCATCAACCTTTTTCCATTTGAAGGCAGGTTTGAGTTTTACTTACTGTAGGTTTCTGGTTTAGACTGTACATTGATGGACCAATTTAATTCTAACTCCAAATCTGTTTACTCTTTCAAGTGGAAACTTGTGCTGTATACGCATTCATTTCACCTGCATTTAGGGAAGGCTTTTGTTTTAGAATGTGATGCATTCATCAAGTAATAAGACATGACATTATGTGTATTGTGCTCAATATCTTCACAGGCTGAGTGCAATACAGAGTGTCAGGTTATAGTCTTGATAGTACAGCCTTGAAAAATAGTTTAGAATGCACATACCAGTGATACTGAGGAAACATTATGGAGAACACTACAATTACGTCATTCTATTTAAAAATAGGCTGCTAATTCTAGAATGCCTTTATTCAGCACGGCATGTGGGTGACAGATCTCAGTGAATCCCAACTGTTTAAGAGGAAGAAGAAATTTGTTTCAGTTCCATTTTGACCACAGTTTATCCAATTCACATTTGAAATGGCTACAGACCAGGATGGAATGTATGAGCTTGTGATTCATGCATTGATAAATGGGTACATTTGAAAAAATAGGTATGTTTACAAGTGTATACAAATCCAGTTTAATCAGTTAGAAAAATACCCATATATTTTAAAAAATGTATACTACTATTATATTCCTTTAGTAAAAAACCTGTAGGGAATTACTTGACAGACTGATTGCATTCCAGTTGGCACAAATCAGTCTGATAGGCCTCTGAACTGGAATGAACTTTGGAGGCAGAAATTGGAAAACCACAATTAGATCACATTTTGGTCTTTGTACCATGAGTGGAGAGCTGATATAGCATAGTGGTTTGTGTGTTGGACTATGTTTCTGGAGACTGGGGTTCGATTCGCAGCTCAGGAATCTCACTGGGTCAACATGGGCGAATCACAGGTTCTCAACCTCAAGGGAAGGCAATGGCAAACATCCTCTGAACAAATCTTGCTAAGAAAACCCATGATAGGGTCACCTTAAGATCACCATAAATCAGAAACAACCTGAAGGCACACAACAACAACAACAACAACAACAACAACAACAACCATGAGTGAAGAGCCTGGCTCCTCTGTCTGCATTAAATAGTTAGGCCATATATAAAATATAAGAAAAAGAAGAAAACCCATGTACTGAAAAGCTGAATGTCCTTTTGGTTATTGCAGATCACATAAGCTAATGTCCAAGGAGCCTTCCAGTTGATGGACATCTAGTTTGGCAGTTTGGGTTCACCACCTCTGCAGTATTACAAATTTCTGAGTAGCCACCCTGACCTTTTCAGTATCCCATTCTATTCCCTATTAACATTCCACTGAAAGAGCCTCATAGGCCAAGAGTGCTAGCATGGGGTGAGGAGATACCTAGCTGAAATATTATAGAAAATGGAAAGTACTGCAGAAGAAAGAAAACCAAAAACAAAGGAGTTTATCACATGGGGAAAATTGGAAGTTTAAATGGGTTGGAACCTGCGATTATCCATCGTATGAGGTGTAATTGCATGAATGATTTTCACATGACGTTGTAGGCAAACTTCTTGGAATCTGATAGGAAAGTGACATGAACCATCAAATAGGTATTTTCAGAAAAAATACCACAAATTTGTTTCCATTTCATTCATAAATTCACTTTTTTTGCACAATTGCTCTAGTTTGAAAGCCATTTGCGGGATTCTCCCTGTTTCTGTACTTGTTGCCATATTTCCCATGGTTCTTTGGGGAGAGTAGCCAGGGCTCTTAAAGGAACAGTTGCTGAAGCAAAGGCAGGGATACAGAGAAAAAGCTTGCTGCTCCCTATGTGTGAATGTCTCTTCTCCCTCACCCTTCCCCATTAGCTGGGGCTCTTAATGGAACAGCCACTGAGGGAAGGCAGGGACACTGGTTGCCGAGAGGGACACAGCCTTTTATGCTGGTTTTCTACCTTTTCTACTTCTTTAGATAATGTTTAGTTCTTTTTACTTAGGTTGGATACCATTTCTTGGAAAGTAAGGGACAGTACAGTATATTTTTATAAAGAAAATTGTGTAAATAAAATTATTTATTTCTCTGGGTAATTTCTGGTGACACAACTACTTCTTCTGTGCAACCAACCTGCCTATTGATGAATGAGTCTGATGCTCTGGCCCAATGCCAGAACCCTTGAGATGACTGGAAAGGATCCACATGGACAGATACCCAGCATGGTCCCTGCCACTAGGTAGGCTACCCCTTAGGTAGAGGTCCCCTACCTAAGATCCTGGAAAGGATGTTGACTGTCAGAGTAGTCTAGAGAAGCATCTAACCACTGCATTCCTTTCTCTTCCATGCATATTTCATAAGAAATATCTTTAAACATTACAGTGCTGAACCCCAGAATTTCTGACAGGCTTGTTTTAACTTGGCTATTGCCAACAATCTCATATTCGCAGGATATCAAAGAGAAGCCTTAAAGAAGATTAGAGAGATAATCCTTCCATGCTGGGAGTTGTATTTCTCCAATTAAGCATCCATTGCAAGCAATGAAGAGCCTGGCAAAGCTGACAGAGAAGGAAGATATCAGTGAAGCCCTGACTCTTGAGTGCTTTTCTGGAGTCAGTTTAAATTATCACTTAATAGATAGCTATTACACACACTTCTCTCCTTCAGCGAAAATGTATGATGTACATTATATCAGCATCAGTCGTTAATGAAGTTTCATTAACATAGACAGTGCCATATTAATTGTGGCTGCATACTTAATTCTCCCTTTCCCCACCCCCTGGTCTGATCAGAAACATTGCTTTCACCCCAAATCCCCAATAAAACCTGTTATTTTCTTCCCCATTTAAAATAATAAAACAAAAACAAAAGATATATCCCTCCTCACGTCTTTTTGGAAACATCTAACAGAATTCCCAAGGCTCTGCTGTAACCCTTTGTGAGAGATATAAAAGCTTTTGCTGTGATGTTCAATAAAAGGGGAAGTTTTGCATCAGGCCCATCTGCAATGACAGATGAAGGAGTTTTTCATTGTTAAAAATGACTGCCACCAGTTGTGCTTCTTCTTTTTTCAACCACAGAAGGCAGCCATATGGGTAGTGTTTGAGCATGATTGAAACGGCAAAGTGTAGGGAGGAAGTGGAGACATGGTTATCTCATTAAATGAAAATGTGCTCTTTTTGTTAAAAAAAAATTAACAACAATGCACAATTTGGTATATGGCTCTAATCACTCTGGAACGTTTATGAAGCATACAGAGTAAGAAGTTGGAGACGCCTGGAGACAATTAAAAAAATGCCTGCCGTAAATTGCTTTTTTTTGGAAGAATTGTGCATTGCATTCTCCTATCCCTCATTATATACATAGAGACTCCCTCCTTCTCACTCTTTCTAATTATCATGTGACTTTGGTCACTGAATCTTGGAGGCAGTTTAACAGCTCTCTCCCAATATTCTAAACTGTTAGTTACTGTAGTCAGTAGTTGGTAAGCAGTATGTGGTAATTTCTTCCTGCTGTCTAAAAGATGGTGAGATTTATTTCTCTTTACCCAAACCATCTCCAGTTAGATTAGGTTTTAGTTATTTTATGTAAATATTTATTAAAGCAATTATTGTTTATTTTTAAACTAAAATAGCGCTCCTTCCACAAATCACTGAAGGTGTGCTGCAAAAGGCTGCCGGCACACCTTCGGCGCCTTTTCTGCTGCAGCATGTGTGGACGCTGTGGCGGATAGGAATACTCGGAGCGCATGACATGTGAAGGGTCCAGCACTCCAATGACGTCTTCGGGAAGGGGTTGGGGCACCCAGCTTGTGGCTGCCCCTCCCCTTCCTTGCCCTGAAGATGGCGCTTTGCGCTGTCTGCTTAGGCCCTATGATGGAAATATTTAAAGCAATAAATGGGCAGAGACCCACAGAAGCAGGAATACAACAACAACAACAGTTTGATGAAAATGCAGAGAAAGCAGAAGCTTATATTTGCTTCTCTATAGATTCCAGCATTGCTTACTCTATTCAAGGTTTAACTGATGCAAAGCAAATATGAACAAACTACAGAAAGTGTTTAATTTTCCCAGTACCTCTAATCAAACAGCTCTCATGATGAGAGCTCAATAAATCAAAGCAGAAATGGAGCTGGAGAGTAGTGGCTTTTTCCATGCTTTGCCACATGATGAAATAATGTATCAATTCTTTTCCCATGGAAGATGGTTGTAAAAGTATGTCTTTTCTTGACCGGATTTTCCAGCTAGAAAAAAGATGCACTTTTACACTCTTCTCCCATGGGAAAGGAACTGAGGCACTATGGCATCATGCAGTAAGGCAAGGAGAAAGCCACTACTCTCTGGCTCTGTTTCCACTTTGTTTTCTCATGCAGTAAGTCTCTCCATCATTGGTCAGGAAATGAAACAGGAAAGGGCTCTTTAGACACATACAGGAGGTCATTTTGCCTAAGAAGATTTTTAGAGCCATATTTGGAATTTTTCCTCCAAAGCACCTTTTTAACTGCTCAAAATTTTGTTAATTTTTATGAATTTTATAAAGTGGGGTTTGGTTATTTTGTTGGTTATATTGTTACATGTAATGCATTATTTCCAAACTCTGCTCTGCATTCTCATGAAGCCAGCAGAAATGGATCTGGGAAAAATGTATTTCTGTTGCTGTGTGCCTTCAAGTCAACTCTGGCTTATGGCAACTCTAATGTGAACCTCTCATGGGGTTTGCTTCGCAAGATTTATTCAGATAAGGGTTGCCACTACCTCCCCCTTAAGGTGAGAGAATGTGACTTTTATAATAATAATAATAATAATAATAATAATAATAATAATAATAATAATAATAATATTTTTTATTTGTATCCCGCTTATTGCCAGACAATCCAAGCGGCTTACAATAAAACCTGTATAACATATCTCCAAAAAAGGGGAAAAAAACACACCCTAATCAACCTCGACTGCGTTCCTCATCCATCAACAACTGATGGGGCCACAAGAGGAATGCAGGAGTCAAGGAACCCAAGGATGGGGTGATTAGTCTGGGAAGGCCTGCCGAAAGAGATCCGTCTTGACAGCTTTTTTAAAGCTGTCCAGTGATGTCAACTGACGGATCTCGTCTGGCAGGCCGTTCCAGAGTTTGGGGGCGACAACAGAAAAAGCCCTCTGGATTTAAATGACTGAACAGGGATCTGAACCTTGATCTTTCAGAATTCTAGTCTAACATTGAAATCACTATACTATGCTGGATCCCCCCCCCCATACACACACTGCTATGATATTTAAATATGCCCCCAAAAGAGATAAATACAAAATCCAGCAAGAGGAAACAGAGTAACGTCACCATCACTAGGGCTGGACAAATCTATCATTTTTTGCTTACACTTAATTTGAAGTTGTTTAATCCCATATTCTCTAAGGCATATTAATGAAATACCTCAAAATTTTTGGCAAGTTGTTATAAAAATGAATTGAATTAACACTTCAGCCACTTACAATGACCAAATTCAACAGGAAATGGTGTTTCCAGAATAGGGAGGATTCTATTTTATGTTTCACTCATGTGTCTATTTTTAAAAAAGGTGTCTGCAAGAAGAAGAATCAAAAAGAGAGAGAATTCGCAATTCTTAATTTAATACCACAAGCACATTGAATACTGAGGAATTCAAACATTGACTTTTTAGAGGTAAGAACTCAAAACCCATATAAGGCCAGTTTAATATTAGTTTTGCTTTTCACTGCATAGTTTTAAAATAAATAAATAAATAAATAAATATTTGAATTAATGAAGAAATATATAAATTTTGGAAGTTCTCATCAAAGTCCGTACATAACTGTTGACTATCCCAGCATATCTTTCTTATGAAGTAGAAGAGCTCTGAATTCTAATATAAATATATGCTGCATCATGATGTGAATGGTAAAAAGTGTATTTTATGTTCCCTGGACACTGAGAGACTCTAGTAAGGGGGGATTCAGACAGCAAAAAACTCATCTTTAATCCCAGGAAGGGGAGGAGCAGCCAGAGGCTGAGTGCCCCATCCCCTTCCTGAGGAAATCATCGGAGTGACGACCCGTCCACACTACAGGCGCTCTGATGACATCCTTCCTGCTCAGCTTCTGGACATGCTGAGCTGGAAGAGATGGTGAAGAGGTGTGCCACGCCTTTTGCGGCTCCCCTTTCATGGCTTGCGGAAGGAGCGCTATTTTAGCCCTTCTTTTGCAGGTGGTGAAAGGATCGAGGCTGAGGTGTCTGACAGCCTCAGCCTCAATCCTCTGCTTTCGGGGGTGGCCCAAGGCTGCCAGTCTGCTTCCCCCCTAGGATGATTAAAATGAAACTGTACACAGTTGTACCCAAATATCTCATTTGCGCACGTACTTGCTAGAATGCAAATCTGTGTTAATTTTATTCTTGAAAGAAGGAAGGAATATTTTTCAACATGATCATGGTATTCATGTGTGTGTGTGTGTGTGTGTGTGTGTGTGTGCAGAAAAAAAGCTTATTTTGCATAGGAAGCTGCTCTTTCTGCATAGAAATGATTCCTGCACACAATAATTATTTTCTGCACAGAAAATGTGACATATGAAAATCCTATGCATAAAATCTGTGCAAAATAAGTCCCAAATTATGAAGACTTTTGTCAGCCCAGTATTCCTCACATCAGGGTTTTCCATACACTTAAAAAACATAGGTTCTGACAATTTTGTTTGGTATATTTTTGAATTTTCTCTCAATCCCTAGTGTTTGTTGAGAAGGAGGTAGGTAAATGTGGTCCAACACATGTTTTGGGGCTACAGTTAATATAATCCCTCACCACTGACTGAAGTGGCTAACTTTGATAGGAGCTGTACATCAAAAATTTCAGGGAGGTGACAGTAGCCCACTTGTGTAGAAATCAATTAACATTCCTGACAATCTCAAGGTAAGGAAGGATATTGCCCTTGACCATTTATTCCCAATTTGTCACTACTATCCTATGGTCTTAATCACCTTCTACTACTATAGTGTCCCCTTGATTAAATATATCAATGAACATTATTGTTCAAGCCAGTTTCCACCGATGAATCAAGGCACTACTGCTAATACTGTATGGAGAGATGAAGTGCATTGCACAGATAGATAGACAGACAGATATAGATACAAAATACACAAACACTCATCTGCACAGTCTCAAAACTTGCAGGACATTTGTGAATACTTTCACTGGGTGTCTTCATTCTCTGGTTGCTCCTTCACATCCTTTGATACTTTAAACCCATTCTTATAGATAAAAGACATGCATTCAGTCACCATTATTTCCACTTCATCATCCTGGCTCCTCTCCTGTAACATTCTGTGTTTTTCCCTTTCTGATCTCTCTTGTCAATCAAGCAAAATGAGGTTCTGAATCTTTTACTTACCATTAGCAAAAAATACTTGTATGGGCTGGGAAAGCTACCATTTTTACACATGCATGCCTAACTACCATAGCCTTTGCTGTCAATAAAATTGAAGGGACATCATTCTCTACCTCATAATAAACACAGAGTCAATTTAGCAAGGAGATTTGAGGAAAAAGTATAGCATAGCATTCAGACACAGGAGCACTGAGACTTCACACAGAAGATTAAAGGATTACTTCTACCTCAGAAACCTTTCAAAACTGAAGGCCTCTGCTATCACTAGCTCCATTTAGTTTTTCACCAGACTTTTTTTTTTATTGTTTTGCATGAGGAACAGCATTTTCCCAAGTGGTCATGATCAGATGGATGTCAGTAACATACCTGTTGACAATGAGGTTAGCATTAATTCAAGGAACTACCATGGCATCCACTATTGTATTTTATTAAAACTGTGCTATAGGTTGTTGTTGTTTTTTTGCATGGCAATTTAAAATTCATATTTTTTCTTTCCTTTCCCCCTAAAATTCATCGCTCTCTCCTCTCTGTTAAGGAGTGGGCTAGACTCATCTAGGACAAAAAAATAAAATAAAAAAATAGGGCTTTGGGTTGGACATTTTGGTTGCATTTATGTATAGAGATATAGTATGACTGTCCTTCTTTGTTTGCAGGCTGCTGCCAAGATAATTCGGTTTTGTTAGTTTCACTTTTTTCTCTGCCAAAATTCTGATGGACATAGATATCCCATTACTTGGTCTTGGAACATGAGCTGGTGAATATATAGCCTAAAGTCAATGTAATGGTAATGTTACTTATATTGAATCCTGTTAATTGATCTATTGCTCTTTCTGTATATAAAGTTTTTGTATCTCTAGAACAAGCTCTTTAGAGTCAAAACGGTCAAAGTTATAATGTAGTGGTACTATCATTTTGCTTATGTTTTATGGCTAGTGTGTTAATATTGTTTTTAAAATGTCTATTTTCTGCTTTAAGCCAATATGTGGGAAATGTGATATGTAAATAAATTGACAATAACAACTGAAATCCTATGATTTGGCATTTCAGCCATTGCATGGGGAACATGCCTAAAAGAGTGGCCACATGAGATGTCATCAGCGAAACCTTGACTTCATTTTTTATAGATTGCCCTGCAACTGCCTACATTTCTTTAGCCCTTTGTATTACATTGGTCCCATTGCTGGAAGCCTGTCAGCTAAAATGTCAGCTAACTGCTGAGACCCACCTTTTATCACCATCACCTCCCTGGATTTACAGCAGGAATCAATGACTGATAGAGAATAAATAACTTAGGGGGCCTGCTCATGGAAAACTGCTCCTTGAAAATATCTCAGGAGACACTTGTGTACATTTAAAGGGATTTCAGGGAAAAGAAATGCAGGAAAATTTGTGTATGGACATTTCCTATTATTTCCAGGTATATTGAAATCCTGTGTTGGCAGGATTGAAATCAGCAGGTATGATGAGTCTATTCAGAAATCTCTCCCTATAGTCCTGTTTATCTGTTACTCTTGGGAACAGAGTAAGTGTGGTAAAGGGGTAGCAAGACTATATATTTTACACCACTGTGAAGCTGCAACACACTCTTCTCACACATTATCATTGTACAATAACTTTCATACTCAGCCAGGCTTCTAAATCACATAAGGGACCTCCATCAGTATCAAATTTTATTTATTTCAGAAACTGCACCTAATACAGTGACAGACTGTAAAAGCAGAGCTGGAAACAGCTAATTGCAAATAACTTAATAATAATAATAATAATAAAATTTATTTATACCCCGCCCAATGGGAACCCAATCAGGGCGGCTTACAAGTTAAAACAAACAGATAAAACAGATAGTAGAGAAACCCCCCCTTAAAACAGTATTAAATCAAGCGAATTAAAACCAACATAAATTAAAACTATACACATTATAAAAAACATTATAAAAACCTACACAGAAAAAACTAATGCTCGCTAATGATCCCCTCCATCTACCGATGGGGCCACGTAGGGCATCATTAGCGGCAGTATTTTGATTCATATAATTCCTTTTTCCAAAACGGAAGTATAACTACATTAAGATTAAACATTAATGATGTAGAATGCCATTTCTTTTATAGTGTTGCTGTAATAGTTTAGTTATTGTAATAGTGTTGTGGGGTGGCCTTATGGTGGAAGAAGAATAGTACATGATTCAAAAGCAGTTACAGGTACTGAGATGATGATCAGATAGACAGCATGAGACTGGTTTGTGCTCCACAGGCCAGTGGTTTTGTAGCATTCACACTTGAAAGGAACTGAATGCAATTGTGTTAGATACATTTGAGAAATGGGAGAGTAAAAATATAATTTTGAAAAAAAATGCCATGACAGTAGTACATAACTGCTACTCACCTTAGAAAAGTAACTAATTCCTACAATGGTAAGTAACTACTGCCCCTTCAAAACTATAACAGTAACTAAGGGGGTGTGCAAACAAGGAGTTCTGGGCCGTCCCGAGAAGTGGCAAATCAGGGCTGCGGCTACCCCACGCTGCGGCCCGAATCCTCCCCTTTGCCACCTCAAAAACAGCAACAAAATGCCACTCCTTTTAGGGGCAGCAAAAGCTGCCCTAAGAGCCAGTGCACAGCTCTTCCTTGCCCCTTCTAGTGCAGCACATCATAACGCTGCACCAGGAGGGCATCCTGACACCATGCGCTGTGCATAATGGTGCGCAGTGTCAGGATGGTGTCATGTGGGGTTGGGCCAGTCGGATTGTTGCTGCCCCGCTTCAACTGTGCCTCCAGGCCTTTGGGTTGGTCTGCAGAGGCCCTATGAGGCTGTACAGATGGGAAAAAAGAGGTGCTTTCAGGCTGACTTGGAGGCATGTTGTTTAGATGACGCATGCCTAAGAGTTTCTACAGACTGGCCCAAAGGGATGGGGGTGGGGCAGCTGCACACAGCATGCTGGCTGCCCCAACCCCACACCAACACCATCCTGACACCGTGTGCCATTACGCACAGCACATGGCGTTAGGATGCCCTTCTGATGTGGTGAATAGAATAGAATGTCCAGCTGGCCAATCAGGAGGCAGCTGAGACCAGCCAACGGGATTCCAGCTGGGAGCATTTACAAAGCCCAGGCTGACAGTTGGTGGACAGTTAGAGTTAGTGTTGAGATGAGGGGACAGTTGAGAAAGTTACCCCAGAGAGAGGCCTGTGTTGTAGGGTGTTCCTGAGGGAATTGTATTTTGGGGAGTTAAGAGTCTAGAAAGGAGAGACTCTGAACACTTACAGAATTCTAAAGAAGAGAGTTGCTGTGGTGTTCTCCCCAGATAAATATTGATAGCCAGTGTGGCTAGGTACTGTGAGTGAATTAGAAACAAAGGTTATAATTTTGTAAGCAAGAAAGATTATAATAGCAAATTCTGATGCAAGTTACATTTATTATATGCTGTTTTAAAATCAACTTTTCTTCTTGTTCCAACATTGCTTGGCCTACATTTTAATCACAAACCACACTACTAATATTTTGAGTTTTGGAGGTGGGACATTGTACAAAAGACAGTGTGGGTCCCTTACACTTAATTAGATTACCAGGGTGGGGATAACAAGTTCCCACAGGACTGCCAGCTAGAATTAAAGTGAAAAAGGAGAAAGGGGTACAGATGGGAAAAAAGAGGTGCTTTCAGGCTGATTTGGAGACATGGCATTTAGATGACGCATGCCTAAGGGCCTCTGCAAACTGGCCTAAAGGGCTGGCCTGGAGGCAAAGATGGGGTGGGGCTGCTGCACACCGCACGCCGGCTCTCCCAACCCCACACCAGTGCCATCCTGACACTGCGTGCCATTACGCACAGCACACGGCATCAGGATGCCTTTCTGCTGCAGCATTTTGACATGCTGCACTAGAAAGGGCACTAAAGAGTCACATGCCAGCTCTTAGGACTGTGTTTTGCTGCCCCTGAAAAGAGCGGCATTTTGCTGCTCTTTCAGGGGTGGCAAAAGGGAGGATCAGGGCCGTGGTGTGCAGTTGCTGTGGCCCCAATCCATGGCTAGCAGGGGCAGCCCAGAGCTGGCTGTCTGCATAGCCTCTAAAAGCTGGTAGGAAAGTGCCCTCTAGGTGCCGTATGACAGGGAAAGCCACTTCAAAAAGGAGCAGTTTTTTTCCACTTCTTCCAGAAAGATGTGCAACTTCGCATATGCATATTTATGCAGTGATACCGGTGTGTCAGAAAAAGGGCACCAGAGATTTAAAACAGCCGTATAAATGCACCACCACACATGCAGCAGAAATTGAATCAGCGATCCAGAGCATGTGACCTATGATGCAGGCTTTAATTTAAAGCGCCCTATGCTTCCAGGTGTGGATGCACTGCTGCAGGTGTGCTTGAATATTAGAACCCTAACCCTAATTGGAATTCTACGCATGTGCCCTAGCCTCTATTATGACAATAAACACATTCCATTGCATGTACACTTGCTGTCAGAATGGACAGTAGTTTGCATGAAAGAGGCTTTTGTGAGCTCTTCTGTGCAGGTATTCAGGTGTGCATAAGACCTGCACACCATTTCCTGGCATGATGGAGGGGGGGCTCCTGGAGTAATGTTTGTCCATGTGTCCTGTTGACCATGTCCTTTGCATGACCAGCAGCTGCATGTATCAAGTCTGTCCACACAAACCTCCCTTGCATGTACATCTCCCCTCCACCCTGATCTGTGTGGGACATGTTTTGTGGAGGATAACAGAATAGATATCCTTTCAGTTGACAAACTTGTTCCTCCACCCCAAGGCTGGCACAATCAAACAGTGGCACCTGTCTACGGCATCCACTACTTGGAGGAAGCTGAGGTCAGTAAATCCTTGCATGATCTGTGGGTGTATGACAGGTCCTGCACAGGTGCGCAGGGATGCTGAACATCAGTTACCTTTGTACAGACAAAATGACCATTTGTATGCCACCCTATGACATGTTCTGTGCAGGTGAGCAGGGATGCTGAACTTCAGTCATGTTTGTATACGTCTATGACATGTTCTGCACAGGTGCACAAGTGTGCAGGGATGTGTTTCTGAATCTGTGTGCATGTGACTGAGGGCCTAAGCAGACTGCTAGAAATAATGCACATTAAATCGTGGCACTGCCCTGGCTCAGTGCTGGGGAATCATGAGAATTGTATTTTTTTCTGAGATATTGAGCCTTCTCTGTCAGAGAGCTCTGGTGCCACAATAAATTACAGTTCCCATGATTCCCTAGCACTGAGCCAGGGCAGTGCCTCAATTTAATGTGCACTATTTCTGGCAGTCTGCTTAGGCCCTTAGAGAATGAAAAAAAAAATTAAAGCTGCTGCTGCTGGCCTGTGTGGTTGCTCCATCTCCCTTCATGGTGTCCTCAGGGCTGGCGGTGTGGTTGGCGGGGCTTCAATATGGCCTTGGAAAAGCCGCATCGACTGCCCCCGAATGTTTTGCTCCCTCCCCATTTAGGGCATCCTCAGGGCAGGCTGTGCGGTTGCTGTGGCTTAGTGAAAAGGTAGTTTCATGTCAACTTTTCCTGCCCATCTGTACAGCCCCTAATTGCTTTTTAAATTATTGTTGGGCTACAGGGAAGGAGTAGAATCCATATGTATACCAAATGTGTGCAGGGAAAATGGGACTGTTCCCAGTGGCCACACACTCATTAACACAGGAACACATGTGCTGCCCTTGGACCAGAGTGGATACATAAGGCCTAAGCAGACTGCCAGAAATAGTGCACATTAAATTGAGGCACTGCCCTGGCTCAGTGCTAGGGAATCATGGGAACTGTATTTTTTCTGGGTCATTGAGCCTTCTCTGTGAGAGAGCTCTGGTGCCTCAATAAATTACAGTTCCCATGATTCCCTAGCACTGAGCCAGGGCAGTGCCTCAATTTAATGTGCACTATTTCTGGCAGTCTGCTTAGGCACATAGACACTGTTAAGAAGCAAGGTCCCTTGTACAAGTACAATGCTGATAATCTCTAGGGCTTTTGATTGTAAGGAAAATTTGAACATTGTAAGGCTCTTCCTTATTATTGCTGAATGTGCTCTGCCCTAGGGATCAGATCAATGCCTGGGTCAGAGGTAGTATAGTCTTGGTCCTTTTTTTTATATGTACAGTCAAAACATCTGGGTGATTTCTTCTTGAAGAGCTTTACCCTTCTGGTGAAGTCTGTGATGCAAATTTCACCTTAGCTGGATGAAATTTTTCACTTGGGGAGAAATATTTGTCTTTTCTCATGAAAGGGAACATAGGAAGGCGTTTGTCAATCTTCGCTATGAGCAAATGGAAACAAGAGTGCTTCAGGGCAGATTTCAGAGTATCCCCTTTTCTAAAAGGTTTTGTATTTGTGGTACTTCAAATATTGAAGATCTTGCACACTATTTGTTATATTGCTAAATATATAATGATATCAGAGAGAAATATCTGACTCCCATTCTCAGAAAATTAAGGGTGAGGGATGATAAAAGCAACTTGTCTTTATTATTGCAGGGTGCTGAGCCCTTCATAACTCTTAGCATTGCCTTATTTGCAACAAAAGCAGATACTATACGGAGGGTTGAGGTAGCCAAAGTCCTGAATTAGAGTGTTGCTCTAATTTTAGATGAGAATAATCTGATTTAAAGACATTTTATGTATATGTTTTGACATATGTATATGTATACAATTTTTTTAAATTTTTTTGTATTTTCATTTTTTTAAAATCTTTATATTTTACTATTTTATTATTCTATTATTTTATTATTTTATAATGTTTAACTAGTATGTTTATATGTGAAATGGTCTGAAGACTTATTCAATAAAGTTGATCGTATCACCTTAGCTGTAAAATCTGTAGATAGCCATTGTCTTATTTTAATAACACCATCCTCCATTTTGCTAGGTGGAGGTAATAATATGCCATCCATCTTCCAGAGTCATTTGGATTTTTGAAGTGATACACATGAAGCCATTTCAACAACCTCTGATGCATTGCCTCAGTGCCAGGTGCCATTGTATCTTTGTTAAACCTGTGATGATGTGATAAGCATAATCATTTGACAGGGGGACAGGATTGCCGACAATGGCCATGAAACATTCTGTGAAAGTTCTTTTCCTTTCATTTACTCCCCCCAGTCCAAGTTTGGAAAGATTTAATATGTGAGACACTCATTTGTTAGTTATGACATTTTCTTAAATTAGGTCTTTAGCTGAAACTTCCCTCCTTAAGGTTTTTAAACCCTGCTGTGTTTTCCAGAGCCTAAGCCTATTAAGCACCTTTCATTTGATACTAAATTGCAATCTACTCTGAAATGAGGCACTCAAGTGTGCTTTTGAAATTTGGTAGGGAGTCAAGGGGGACCAATATAATAATTACTTTCATGAATAAAGATGTTTCAGCACAAGTTTTGAAAAATACCCTTTCATTTCCTAGGGGCAACTAGCTATTGGTCACTATATCAATAGTTTTGGGGTACATTCAGTCTGGTACTAACCATGTTTATTCTGAAGTTGTTGTATGCCTTCAAGTTGTTTCCTACTTATGGTGACCTTAAGGCAAACCTATCATGGGGTTTTCTTTGCAAGTTTCTTCAGAAGAGGGTTTCTACTACCATCCTCTGAGGCTGAGAGAGTGTGTTTCAGACCCACTAGCAGTGCAGAAATAGTGGGAAATAACTAATGTTTGCAACTTTCCTGTTTCCTCTCTGGTATCCTCGCATTGTTCATATCTCTACAATAGGATGAAAGGCCCCTATGCTTGGTCAGAAGTAGAAAGATTTATCCAGTTTAAAAATATTGGATTGGTTCAGAAAAATGTTGAATTGCCCCTGATCCATCTTGTGAATGGGGGAAGATAAGTTACCCAACAACAATCAGACACTGTCTGGGAAAAAAGTTTGCATCTTTGTGCTCTAACTAGAATTTATTCAGAGTGCTCTTGTTGTTTCACTGAATTTTCAGAGAAATTTATTTTGCACATTTCAAAATGCAGTATTCACTCCAAAATATTTTTTCTTGTTGCTTTACATTTGGTGCTCATTGGAAGAAATTTGAGAATTACACATGGAAATTTATATTGGAAAGGCTTATTCAAAGAATGCTTTGATGGCTAATGGCAGCTAGAATCCATAAGTATTTTTGGTGATAGAACATCATATTTCCTCCAAACCATAAAACATGACAATTTACCATTAATAAATAAGACAACCTGTTTTTCTGTTTGCTGTCAAAAGACTCAGGTGAAATTGGTTTGCTAGAAAGGGCCCACCTAACAGTACCCACAGCCAAATGCACACTGCACAACAAGAAATGTGCATAATTGTCATTAGTAAGCTGGAATTTTGTTAGTTGTCTAAATGGCAGATGTATTCAGCACTCATGTAAACTCCTTCATGCAAAGGTCAACGTGAAGGATAGGGAAAGATCTCTAAAGTTCTATAGATTCCTTGGACCTTGGTACTACTATTACCATTATTTATTGCTACTTTATTTTTTCCTCCCCTCCTCTCCTCTACCTTTCTCTCCCTCTTTTTCCTTGAACACTGAGACCTGCAGTGGGACCAGCCTATGAATCCCACCAGTAGAGGGAAATACAGTAAGTTGAAGTACAGAAGATAGCTTCCTCTGCCATAGTAATACAATTGTGGAAAACCTTCCTCTTGGAGGCCTGTTTGATAGAACACTACATAGAGTTTATGAGGTATCAGGATGAGAAATGACTTCATTTAGGCACCAAGCTAAAATAAGACTTATTACCAAAAACTAGGGGGTCTAAGGATCTTGCCTTGACTAGATTGTAGAGTTCTGTTATGGTTTTATATTGTTCACATTGTACATGGTTTTATATCATTTTATATTATTTAAATTGCTTTATGTGTTTGAAACTACCTGCCTCGGCAGACGACTAAAAGAATCGTCTTCCGGGCAGGGAAGAGGAGGGGCAGCCGCACGAGCGGCGGCCCTTCCTCCTCCTGAGGTCGCCCCTGGAAGCACGACCGGCGCTTCCGTGTTGCCCTCACGCTGCGGCAGCTGAACGCGCCGCGGCATTTGAGCCAGGGAAAGTGCGCCCGCCGCTTTTGGGGTGCACTTTCCCTTAAATCTAAAAGGAGCGCCAATTTGGTGCTCCTTTTAGATGCACTGCAGGAGCGCCGCAGTCCAGAGGCTGAACTCCAGCGGCGCTCCGGACCAGGGCATCTCCGACGCCCTGGTCTGCATCCCCCCTACGTTAAACATTTAAAAATTGGTCTGAACTGTTTTAATCCATTCTGGGTTTGCTTTAAATCTACCCTAGGGTCATTCATGTAAGTTACAGATATACAAATAAATTTGACTTATGTTTGCCATTTTATTAAACTGTCTATCACACATATATGTTCCATATTTTTAAATGAAGACCTTTTTTTAGATCTCTTCAATAGCAAAAAATATATTTTAATAGAGTCTTAATGAATTCCTATATAAGGAACCCTTTAACAAGGTTCCATTCAGGCTATAATATAGCATCCTGAAAATGCAACATAAATGGGAAATCCTGTACACATCAAAAGCACACAGAACATTCTTTAGGAGCCAACACTTTTTGCCTCATTTTATCCTTTTGGATGATCTCCGGAGTATCAAATATTTCATGTCATGGTTTGCCCTATAATGCCCTTGAGAGACTTCATTTCAACTTTCCTTTAGGAATTTAACATCTTTGCTCTAAATAAACCCTCTTCCTAAGAAGCACAAATTTTAAAAAATCTAACAGATCTTGATATTTCCTTTTGATTATCGTCTTAAATTAGAATTATGGTTCACCCCCTTTTTAAAAAGAAGAAGAAGAAACCCTGCCTACTGTGAAATATTGCATTTAATGAAGCTGGCTGTTATAATAATTCTCAATAGATTATAAAATATTATCTTCAGGCATCCTGGTAAAACTTGACCTTATCTTAATTTGTATACTAAGTAATTAAAATCAGTGGACACATATTTCCATATGCAATAGATGAAAGAATTACAGGAATTTCAGATTAACTTCAAACCAAACCTGATGGTAGAAGAACTGTTTGTTTTAACAGTTGTTGTTATGTGCCTTCAAGTCATTTCTGGTTTATGATGACTAAGGCAAACCTATCATGAGATTTTCTTGGCATGATTTGTTCAGAGGGGGTTTGCCATTGCCCTCCTCTGAGGCTGAGGAACAAATATGCATCTAAGGAAGTAGACCCAAGTCTATGAAAGTTCATGCTACCAGCTTATTCCTTGCAGTTAGCCTCAAAAGTGATAGAAAAGCCCTTTCCATACTAAGGCTGAGAGAGTGTGACATGTCAAAAGCCTGTGTATTTCCATGGTTGAGAGGGGATTGAACCCTGGTAGAGTTATAGTCTAACATTCAAACCACTTCACTACAATGGCTCTCTTGTTTTAACATGGGCCTGCCAAAAAACTAGAGAATAATTTCCTAGAAAAAATATATGTGAAGAGGAGGAGAGCTCCAGTTGTACTGTTCCCACATTGCATACCTTTCCTTTCTTTATGGTTTTTCTCTTACTATTGGATGTCCAGTTCTTGAAAGATGATGTGGAGAGGTGAGAGGCAGGAGTTCAAAGGTTTTAGAACACACACTATGTTAAAGTTTAAGTTAAAGGTGCTATCCAAACTATTGAGCTTGTTTTGGGGACAATGTCCAGCATCTTGGAAAGCTTCTTTCAAGTTTATACCAGAATTCTGAAGGGTTTCCCTACCTCAGTCGTAGTGAAACTACAAGATGCAATGTTAAGCTCTTTCCTCTCTCTTTCTCTGAGCTTGGGGCAGACCAGAATTTAACCAAACTGCACTATTTGTTCATTTTACTTTTAAACCTAAACTAGATGATTAAATTTCTATTGATTTTAGTGAAGCTGTTCCAGTAATTCCTCATGAGAAATTAAAATCCATTGGGCTTTGGTGCAAATTTGCAGACATAAAAATGCTTGTATGCAGGCACTGTAATTCTATGAGACTAATTCTGTGATCTCAGAACAACCAGAACACTTTCTCTTGATGATCTTTTGCTAACTTGAAATAAGGAATACAAATTAGCAAGAAAACTTAGCACCCCTGCCTTTTAGAATGCAAAAATCTATTTTTTTCTGATTTGCAAATTCTAGATTATACATAACTATGGGGTAAAGCAGACTGACTGCTCCAGCCCTGGTCAGCCCCTGATCAACATGGGACCATGGCAGCCAGATGGCCCACTCTGAAAATAGGCTGCCAAATGGGCCTCTGGCAAAGAGCAGACTTTCCCCACACCTTTTTCTGGTGGCCTCAGGCCACTTTAGGTGGCCTCAGAGCAGCTTCCAGCCACTCTAGGGGCATGCTTCATCTGCACGCCCTGCCCCCAAAGAGGCTGGAAGCAATTTTATTTAGCCCATCTGCTTTGGGCCCATATAGCCTGTTCTTGGGAATCTAGGAACTATCTATTCGCCTGTTGGAATCTTGTACATGGCATTTCAATAATTCCTCCTTCCTCCTTGTGCCTATTCTGTCCTTACTAAATGCAAATCAATTTATAGATTTTATGGCAGAGGAATGGGAAGTAACCACATCCTGACACCTGGTCACACTGTTTTTCTTTAGAAACATTACCATGGGAATAGGGCAACACCAGATTATATGGCTCTCAAGCTGTGAAAGAAACATTTGAACTGGGCCTAATGTTTCTGTTCAGACACAGAACTTATTAGATACCTGGACCACATGAAAGCAGCTCCAGTTCACTTCTCACAAGGTGTGCTTTCATGTTGTATAACTTGGTAGATTTAGGCTTCAAAGTATTCCAATGAGTGAGATCATTACTTGTTGTGAGGTTATCAACATTTTCTTTTTTATACTAGTTCATGTTGTTAGCTGGTCCAGTATAATAATATACCACCATTCCTGGCAAATCATGGTTGGATGTGTCTTTTTCAAAACAGATTTTGAATCTCTCTTCATTTCTTTCTTCCCTTTGGTCCAGACTTCCCCGTCTGAGGGGTTAGAACCATGAGATCTTCCAGATTTTTTGGACAACACTTCCTGGATGCCCTAGTTAGCATAGCCAATGGTGATAAATATAGGAGTTGTAGTCCAAGAGCATTTGGAGGACCATGATTCTCACTCTATCATAAAACTTCCCTCTCCCAACATTAATGATAGTGACCCACATCTATAATCTAACAAACACTTGAGTAGATAACGAAAGCAAAACATACATGCTGTTGTATACCTGCATTTGCTAAAGCAATTTTGTATAACTAATTAAGGATTGTGGAATGGGACTTTTTATAAACATGATCATTGGCTATTTGCCACATGTAAAAAATTGCTTGCTCTGTAAAAACACATCTGAGCTCCAGAGATCTATCATTTCTGCAAGGAATGATATACTGATGTCCAAGAAGATAGAGGCAGAAGCAATGGGAGATGGTTTGGCTTATGTGACCTTCTTAAACACAGTTCCTTCTCTCAGATATCATTTATACCTTTAGTCCATCTGTTTAACTTTCAGGGTGCATTCTTGAAATTCCACAGCTAAACCCCACAATTTAATAGTGTGTGAAGAAAAATTTCCTTTTATTTTTCTGAAATCTTCCACCATGCAACTTCAGTAGATGAGACCAGGTTCTAAAAAATATAGGACAGGACTGAATTGTTAGTCCTGAAAAATCCAACTGCAGTTCTTTAAAATCCTTGTTAATAAACTTACTTCTCCTCCTATAACAGGAAACAACACTCACATGAAAGGGAACAATATAGGTTTTTTGATAGCTCTCCTCACCAGAAAGCTATCAGCACCTATTCCCTTTTCTCACAAAGAAGCAAGAAGAGTTGCATTAACTTTTAAAAAAAGATTTACTGTGTCTGATAATATTAAAATTGAGGATGTATCTATGATATGCAGAAAGGAAGAGAATTTTCATGCATGAAACTCGGATCACCTTTGAATCTTTCATTATTTATGCAGATATCGGATTGGTTGGTAATGAGATATTTTCTAGAAAGCCTATAGTTCCCTTCTTGAAATTGCATCAGTGGGTAGCAGCTCATTTCCCAGCACAATTCAAAGTGTTGGTTGTGACATATAAAGCTCTACATTGTTTAAATCTAGACTATTTGAAGGATCATGTCTCCCCGTGTGAGTTTGCCCAAGTCTTCCAGTCTATTGGGGAGGGGTATGTCTTTGACTCACCACCCTCACATCCTTCTCAATTGCAGATCCTTGTTTATGGAGCTCCCTCTCTGTTCTTTTTTTACCAGTAGGTAAAGACATTTTCCTTTAAATAGGCCTTCAGCCTTTAATTGGTTTGGCATTATTGTTGTTGTTGAAAAATTGGCCCTATTCACACTACGAAAATAATCTGGGATGAATCTGGGTTGAATCCTTGTTGCTCACAGACATCCTGAATACACCTTTTTTTGTGGGGGGGGGGGGGTGCTGGCAAAACCCCCACTTAATCTGGGATACTCAATACTGTTTCTCTTCCCTCCCCCCCCCTTTTCCTGAAAGATCCGCATCAATCCTCATCATCAGCAATGTGAATAAGCTTCCAAATTGATTCAGATTGCTCTGTATCATTCAAAGAAAAGGAGGTGGCTCCATTTTATCCTGAAATGATGGCATGTTTGAATAACAAAGAGGTTGCAATGACTTGAAGAGATTCACAAACTCAAAACAAAATGGGAACAACAAACCCAATATGCATGAATGTGAATACCCCCATTGTTACCATCCAATCAACACATATAATATACACTGATCATCTAAATGTTAACACTTACATACATTTTTTTAAAAAAAAGTACATCATAACATAATGCCATTTAACTGTCTTCTTCCATATACAATCCTTTTAAAAGTTAAGTCTAGCCTTCTTGCTCCTAATTTATGTTAACTTTTCTTGATAGTTCATCTTCTTCATAATCGGCAATAATCCCAACTCGTTAACATTTTTTTTATTTTTGCCATATATATTTCTAATATATATCTCATTTAATCTGTCAGTTTATGTATCTTATATACATATATTATTGTTGTCTATTCTTCCCCACTTATAACTGCTGTCTTCCCCCACTTTCTTTAAAAAAAAATATTAGTTAACTTCATTGGTCTTTGAAATTTATTAAATTAGTGTCTTTAATTAGAGTAGTTAACTTACCCATTTGCATCATACCATATCATGTTGTTAACCAATCTTCTGCTGCAGGTATGGTTTCAGCTTCCTTTTTCTTTTCTTTTTTGCATATACCAGTCTAGTGGCTGTAATCATACAAAGTATAAGTCTCTACTTTGTCCCTTCTATTTTATTATCTACCATATTTAATAAATAAATGTCAGGTTTAAATTCCAACTTAATATTTTGTTTCTTCATGATTACATCATGTATTTGTGTGCAGTATTTCTTAGCTAAGGGACATGTCCTGCGCATGTAGTATAAAGTACCATTCTGTTGTTTACACTTCTAACAATTATCTTTTCCCTTTTTGGATATTTTTGCTGGTGTCCAATGCCACCTTCAAAACATTTTATAATATTTTTTCTTTTAAATTATAACTGGCCATAAATTTCAGATCTTTATTCTATGATCTTACCCATTGACCAATTTGGACTGTATATCCAAAAAAATTCATACATTGAATAGTGCAGTCTTTTATGATCTTTCCTTTTATGTCTATTTTCAGCAATAGTTTATGTTTTCACTATTGTATGCTTAGCATTAGAAAGCAGTATCTCATTTCAGTTCTGTGTATGTAAATTCAAAGCACTCTAATTTACAGTCCATTTTTGTCTTTTCATTCAATTGTTGATGTGTGAACCACCAATAATCTGTTCCTTCTGATAGAGGTTCTTGTCTCATCTTCAGTCTATATGTTTTATTCTCTTCTAAGAGGAGAGCCTTTCACACCTCATGGGGTGAAAGCCATCCTGGTAACATTTCTTGTATTTAATCCTTGCTTTCAGTAAGGCTTTTCTGATTAAATCATTATCAAAATCTCTGTTTTTTTCCAACTTATTGTACCATAGCTTCCAGCTGTAATAATCATTTTTCTTCTAGGTTGATCCATTTCTCTATCCATGAGATACAGCACACATGAGATTAAATTTTAAGATTTGGCAGCCCTAAACCTCCTTTCTCTTTGTCATCCTGTAAAATTCTTCTTCTAATTCTCAGCCTTTTCCCTGCTGAAATAAATTTAAAATTTTATTTTTTCCATGTTTTGAAGGGTTTGTCATTGTTTATAATTGGTAAGATCTGAAATAGAAACATTAACTTAGGTAAAATACTCATTTTAATGGTTGATATTCTTCCCAAGGATAATTTCAGCTCTGACCATCTTTTCAGGGCAGATTTTTTTTAATGGAATATACTTTATTTCTTTTTACCATGGCTTTGGAAATGCTTCCAGTTGTTTTTAATTAATTAATTAATTAATGTTTTATGTCCATTTTTTAATACTTTTAAAGGATTTGTACGATACATTGTTGTTGTTTTGTTTAAGTTATATTGTAAGCTGTTTTGGGTCCCTTTATGGGAAAAAGGTGGGATATAATATAAACAAACAAATAAAAGCTTGTAATAGGTCACAGGACTCTACATTTACTGTACAAATGAGCTATGTGAAAATGCCTCAAGGGCCATTATTTGAACAAATGGATGGAGGCATCCATCAAACTGATATGAAAATAGCATTTAAAACCCCATTTGAATGGCAGTTATGAAGACATGTGTTGTTTAGTATCAGACAATGAAATATAGAGTATATCTGATTCACACATTTTAATTTTGGAGATGTGGGAGCCACTTCCATGTCAACATGCAAAACTAAATTGAACTGGTTCTGATATTCTGACACATGTATGCAAAGAGAACCACTTACTAGATCCTGTTAAGCAGTCAAACACTAGCATTCACACACACACACACAAAAAAACACATATTCACAAAATTCATTTTCTCCTTGTACAGGGACATAGAATGATGGCTCCTTCCATTTTGATTGAGTTGTGTGACCCAAACAAAAAGAAGCAATAGTCCTGTGTTAATTTGATTCAAAAATATTTTTGAATTTTGCATGTGTTTAGAAGGTCAAGGCTCACGTCTTCTAAAAGTTGCCAGACAAATTATCTGCATAGTATAAATCCTGCATCATGTAAATTCTCTGCACATAAAACATTGAGATAGTCTAACATTTCAGAGAGACAAAGGACATATGCAGTGAGAAATGCTATTGAGGAAAACATCAATGTATTCATAAACTGAGATAATGTGTGTTTGAAGTTTAAAGCTTCCCTTTGAAATTTCCTTGTTCATAGATACCACCAGATGAATATAGTTACAAAATGTAGGCACTTTCATTATCATGAAAAAAAATACTATGCTGCTCTCTCTCTTGTGCGCCTTTTCTCATTTTGTTTGCATGTTGCTTCATCAAGCAATTTATATTAAATCACTCAGACATAAAGCTTTACAAACAGCCTATGAAAATTATAATGAGTGTTGCTAATTAGTCAATCATCATGCTATAATCACTTCAGGATAAATTAGGCTGTGGGAATTAGAGCAATTCACTAGTGCACTGGGGTTGGCATTTCTACCCTTTTCTTTTTAACTTTAATTGTACGTAGAATAATGTATTTAATATTTTAATTAATATATTAATATTCCTGTTTTATTAGGCATTCAAACACATATGCGGTGACTTCAACTCTTGTTTCCATTTGATAAGCTAATATGAGTCACTCAATCACTGTACTTCCCATCAAAGAAGGTATGTCTAGGACTTTCCCAGGATTAGTACCATTCATCTTATTTTTTTGAACAAACTCTTGGGGTGTTTTCATCACCATCATATGCAATCAATCCACATTCATAAATCAAAGGCTTATACAAGTTCACCCAATTTGAATCCTAAAGCTTACAATTCTCAGGATTCTCTAGCACTGATCCAGGAGAGTTAAAACAGTTTCAAACTGGATGATTTCTTCAGTGTGTTTTGGACCAAAGTTGCATTGAAATGTGTGCTGAATCATTCATATGACCAGAATTGGCTTAAATTGACATTAAGCAGCAGTTGTGAAAATCAGTTTGTGGTGGAGGGGATTTCTGATGTGAGCCCATATAATGATGATAAGTTTGGATTAGGCAGACCATGTAATTTTTGAGCATTTTAAAGATGCCCCTGCTGATGTTCAATTTCAATACCCATGCAGATTAGGGCCAATGGGAACTAGACTCATCAACATCTGGAGGGCCATACCTACCTAACTAGATGAGCTTTTGCATCCTGGGGAACTTTCACACTGTTCTTGCTGTTGTTAACTGCCATCAAGTCAACTTTGAATGAGAGGCCTCCAAGTAACCTTGTTCTCAACAGTCCTGCTCTGGGCTTGCAGGTCTCAGTCTCAAGTAGACATTTATTTGATTTTATTGTCTGATTAACAAATACTTAGGTTATCAGCAAATGCAACAAAGTAATATTTTGACCACACCCCAGTTACACTGCTAGAACACAAAGGACTAGTACACACCTCATACTTTTACTTGTATGCCTAAAGGCTAGGGCCCTGTTGGGGCAATATGCTAGCTGCACAAGAGGCTGGTTTTCTTAGAACTTGGGCACATGTAGTCCCTAGGACAGCTAATGTGCAAATGCCCACATAGCCATCTCTCACATTTTTGTCTTGGTGAGTGTTGATGGAATCATTCAACATTACTGAACAGATAGGGTCCTGTAGATACACCATTTTCAGCTGCAAAACTGTGGGAACCCATGTAACTATCCTGGCACATTTACACAGAACATTTAAAGTTTGGCCAAGACACAGGTGGCATACACCTAAAATATATTTTTAAAAACCCACTTAATATAGGGAGAATTAATCAGGATCTCTTATTGGCTGCATATTTCTATAGAAGTATATTAAGGTTTGTCTCTGTCTAATGTGTCAAATATCCCATAGAAGGTATGCAATTATAATTCATTTGTAGTATAATCCACTATTATATATAGTATGCCTATCATATGCAGCTTTCTTTCAACCCATGCCACCCAGAAAATGTCTCCTCCAGTCTGGAATGCAACATACCCCTAATTTTTCTCAGTTTCACCTAATGAATCGAATCCTATACATTATATTTTTAAAAACTAGTAAGTGGATATTTATGTAATGACTGTTATAAAATGAATAATATTTGTTCAACTTGTATGCAGAAGTATCTATGTAGAGCAGGTTTAGACTCAGAAAAAGAAGAAGTGAAGACAGGAAGAAGAAACATCAACAATCTAAGATATATGGATGATACCATACTACTAGCAGAAAATATCACAGACTTGAAAAAATGCTAAGGAAGGTCAAAGAAGAAAGTACTGAGGCAGGTTTAATACTGTACATAAACAAAACAAAAATAATGATCATGGAGGATCTACATAAATTCAACATAGATAACGAGGAAATCAAAATAGTTAGAGTTCCTGTACCTTGGATCAAACATTGTTCAAAGTGGAGACTACAGCCAAGAGGTCAGAAGAAGACTAGGAATGGGAAGGGCAGCCATGAAAGAACTAAACAAGATTCTAAAGTAAAGAGCACTAAAGTCAGAATTGTCTGAGCCACTGTATCTGTGCATGTATCATATAAAGATGAAAGAACTGGACAGTGAAGAAATCCAATAAGAAGAAAATCAACTCATTTGATATGTGGTATTGGAGAAGAGTGTTGATGATACCATGGGTCTCCAGAAAGAGAAGCAAATGATCAGGCCTGAACTCTCCCTAGAAGCAAATATGATCAAATTGAGGCTGTCATACTTTGGCCACGTGACGAGAAGGCATAACTCAATAGAAAAGACAATAATGCTAGGAAAGGTAGTTAGGAATAGAAAAGACAATAATGCTAGGAAAGACAGAAAGAGTGCACACCAGATGGAGAGACTCAATCAAGAAGGACATGGGCTTGAGTTTGCAGGATTTGGACAGAGCAGTGGAAAATAGTAGGGCTTAGAGGTGTCTCATCCACAGAGCTGCCATGAGTTGGGGACGACTTGAGAGCAGTTAACAACAACAAAACTCCAAAACTCACAATATTCTATCTAAATGCTGTATGTTTGCCTATATATAACAAGATTCACCTCTGCAAAAACACTCTATTGTGATATCTGCCAAATAATATAAAAGACATTAAAATGCATAGCTTAAAACACACACATATCTTTCATTTGTCCCAGATTACTTCTCTTTCTTAAAACCTCTTCAGCTGCTTTTAAAATGTCCCAGTTTCTTTCTCTTCCTCCTACTTCCCCCCTTTGTCCTCAGCTTAAGTTAGTTGCTATAGATGTAAGTTCAAAGTGCAAAAGTCTTTTGCACTCAATGAAATCAGGTGGAGGAAGAGGAGAGGAGGGAGCGGAATCTTGCCTTTCCCAGTTGGATAAGCCAAAATGATGACTTTTGAAATCTCGATTATGCTGTTTGACCACCCATGTCCTAGTCTTCATCTATGAAATGCTGGAGAGTATGGAGGAATGCCACATGCCTTGGCGCCAATCCTCCCTTTTGCTGGCCCAGAAAAGAGTGGCAAAATGCCACTCCTTTCAGAGCTGGCAAAAAGGACTCCCCAAGAGCCACTGTGTGGCTCTTCTGTGCCCCTTTCAGCGCAGCATGTCAAGACACTGCACCGGGAGTACATTCTGACACCACGTGCTGTGCATAATGGCATGTGGCATCAGGACGTCCTCAGGGAGGGGTTGGGATGGCTGGCATGCAGCTGCCCCTCCCCATCTCTGTCTCGAGGATGCTGCAAAGGGCCTGTCTGCAGAGGCCTTATGTCTCATAACATTGGGGACTTTAATTAAAAAAACAACAAAAATGAGTCAGCAGTATTATGAAGTGAAAAACAAGCCCACTCCCCCAAGACTTGCCTGGGTGAGCTATTTGTGGGCTGCAGACTGGCGCAGAGATTAGGGAGCCACCATCTTCCTTCCTTGGCATGCCATTCTCCTTCTTCAAGGCCCTGGGACTTTTTTTGTAGTCTCTGGAATGCCAGACAATCAGGAGGTGGTGGAGGAAAGAGGCTTTTCCTGGGAAATATTGAAGCTTAGCACTTCACACAGATGTACTCAGGGAATATATAAAGAGCCCTCTGGCATCCCACTGATACTAGGAGTGAGTTTGCCTCCCACCTTTGCTCCATCAAGTCATGTTTACTTTTGTAAAATGTTAGGGGTAACTTGGCAGGATAAGTGTTACATTTCATGATAGTCTTATAGGAATGTTGCATTTATTAACTGTTGAACTTTTTCACAACCTTGGAAGCATGTATTGGGACCAGAATTTATCCAGTGGGGGTAAGACTAACATGATGCTCATCTTTCCACCCTTTTGGCGGATCACCTTAAGGATCCTTGGGGTCTGTATATTACCATTGTCAGGACCAGCTCTGATGACATCCTTCCTGTATCACTTCCATGTGGCAAGGAAATCACACAGTGGCTTATGGCTATTGTGGATTGCAGCTGACAGACTGTCAAATATCTAGATCATTTTTCCCCATGCTGGGCCAAGCATGTACATAATGAAGTTGAGGCCTTATTGTTCTCCAGTTATGTTGTGTCACATATTGCTAGCCCTGCCAAATAAATAAATAAATACATAAATACATAAATGTATATTTATTTGAGCTCACATTAATTGGTTGTGCCTTTATACATGAAGCATAGTTTTATTTGTACTTCAGAGGCATGGCTTTCTTTAAGCTCAAAGGTTTTGCTTGTTTGGTTACTTGCTTTTTTTTGCTCTAAAGTATGCTTTATAATGCATGTTGTTCCTTAAGTTTGAATGAGGTTGGCACTGCCGATTAGCCTCTCCTGACTTTGTCTCATGCAAATATATTGGGCATCTTCCATTCTGCCATAAAATGAGGAAAAAATTCAAATGATGATGAATTTGGAATTTTAATAGGCTGCTATTAATCTTTTGTAATCTCCCACTCACAACTGTGGATCTGGCATATCTACATTTTGGCCTAAATATAAGCCTCGCTATAGCAGTTTAATTTGTCATGAAAAACAGCTGTTTCTGGATACTCCACTAGGCTGATGCTGAGGAACTGAAATAAGAATAGATTTGAAGCTTGTGGCAACTGACACATCATAAATTATTACCAAAAGGGCATTTCTTCTTTTGTAAGCTTATAGGAAATGGAATAGGAATAGAACCATTTTAAAAAGAGAACATATTTCCCAGAACTTGAGAAACTTACTTGTTTTGAACTACAGCTCCCATAATACCTATAGGTATGCTGGCTGGGTGGTTCTGGGTGTTGTAATACACAAGCAACATTTCAAACCTGTGATTATTCGATCTTTCATCATCTCTCTTCTTCACATTACAAATAGATTTCAGCTTG
>CM034706.1:159400650-159412601 GCA_020142125.1 Phrynosoma platyrhinos | reverse complement strand
CAACATTAGGAGGAACTTCCTGAAAGTGAGAGCTGTTTGACAGTGGAAAACACTCCCTCAGAGAGTGGTGGAGTCTATTTCTTTGGAGGTCTTTAAACAGAGGCTGGATGGTCTTCCGTTGGGGATGCTTTGAATCTGAGTTCCTGCATGATAGGGGGTTGGACTGGATGGCCCTTGTAGTCTCTTCCAACTCTATGATTCTATGATAGGGTAAAATTGATGGGCAAAATAAGCATTTTCCAGATCTGTTTCATCCCTAAGTCCAATAAAAGCCCTTTTCCTTTGACCAAGAATACATTCATATACATACACACCACCACATTCAAAGCAAGTAATAATCCACTGTGACACACCCCTTTCCCCATTAACACTATCCTCCCACATTTTATTTCCATTTTAAAAAATAAATCCTTCCAGTCCTACACCTCTATTCACTTCATAGCTTCTGTTTTGCTATGGAATACATTGCAGTAGGGAAGGGAATGGCATCATGATATGTACAAATATATAACTCTTGTAAACATTAGCAACCTATTTAAGTTAGGGATTGATGTATCTGGGTAAAGGGTTCAAATGATAGGCCTGGCTTGATGCAGATGTTGTGCTTCCAGGGATGGAGCAGACAACACCTTCATTAGGCAAAATGTCTGCATTCAGACCAGCATTTCACAATCTTGTTCCCTTCACATATGTTGGATTACAGCTCCCATAACCCCAGCCCTCATGGTTATTGCCCATGTTATCCATAGCACTAACTGTAGTGTAACTCATCTAGTGGGTACGAGATCAGGAAGGTTTTCAAATAAGTACCTTTTTATCTTGCAGCATAAGAAGGAGGAGAGAGGGAAAGAAAAGGAATATAGCAGCATCTTTAAGTCTAACTGATTTTTATTGTGCATATAAACCAACCTCTTTAAATATACTGCATCCAAAGAAGTAGCTTTATATCCAGAAAAGCTCATGAAAAAATACTAACCAATTAGACTTAAAGGTGCTGATACATTCCTTTTCTGTGCTTGCCTTCTCCCTTCCTCCTTTTTAAGAATAGAGAAGGTTGATTTAGATCAGCTCTACAAGTCTCCATTAACAGCTGGCAAACTGAGGTTGAAATGACACCCCAGGGCCACCCAGTGACTGAGACATGAATTCAGATCTACCATGTCTGGAGCAACCTTCTGTTCTTGAAGACATACATAAAAGGTCTGACAAAATCTCAAATTGTATTATGCCATACAGTAACCAGTTGCCTCTCCTTCTGGCTCCCTCTGTCTGAAATAGAAGCAGTTGAAAATGTCCTCAATAATTTCGCATTCATTTATCCTGACCTTTGAACATTAAAATGTTAACATGATGATAATCAGACTTAATCAATTACTATGTAATTACTGAGTCAATGGGACTATAGTTAAATATTGATGAGTCTTAAAGTTCCATCAGGATGTATTGACAATCTGTGAAATGTATGCTGCCTTGTGTGAGAGGAAACCAGAATTTGAATTGTTTTGATAGAGAGCAGCAAAAGATTGAGTTTACATTCTTATTACTCATGTGAGAGGGGGCAATCCATATGGTTTACTTGTGTTTCATAAACGTGGAGTAGGGATGATGCTCAGGTGGTCTTTCCATTTATTTTTTATGTTAGGGATCATAGGGGAGGAGAGACATCACATCTCAGACAGTGAAAGATTTGAAGTGGGGGCAATGCCATTATACAATTTGAATTAAGCACTTAAAATTATGGAATGAATTTAGAAAATATGAAAGTATCATAGCCAAAAAAAAAATAAAAATCAGTGAGTGGTCTCTTTAAGTCTACAGTGGTTTTTAATATATTACAATAGATTACAGTGGCAGCTTGGACAAATTTGTTTGTTTGTTTTGATTAAGCATCATATTTTTTGTTGTTCTGTAGCCTAGATGATACAAAACCAAACAAAATAAAATAGCTACTGCTATTTTTCTATTCATATGTATACAAACTTCCCTTTTCCCCCCATGATGTAACATGACACATGTCTTGGCAAGTGGATTATTAGTGAATGAGGAAAACTGAATTCCATGTTATGGAGGATCGTTGTGGTTATGAATGCGGCTACTGTTTTCAGCATCAATCACATTTTTCTTTTTTTCTTACTGTTTGATTCCCTACAAAAGTTTGTTTGCTTGTTTCAATTTATATCCTACCTTTCTTCTGTCAAGAGACCCAAAGTGCCTTACCAAATTTAAAATAAAAGTTTAGCTTAAAATACATTACAACATATAAAAGTTTAAAAACTACTAATTCAATGGCAGGTCTATTAAAAATCTATACAGCAGGCCCTTCGAGTTTGCTGGGGTGGGTGGGTTCCAGGAGCCCCTGTGGATACCAACATCTGTAGATGCTCAAGTCCCATTATATACATTTTATACAATGGCATAGTAAAATAGTATCTCTTATATAAAAAATCAAAGTTTGCTGTCTGGAATTTGTGTTTGGGGATGATTGAATCTGTGGATGCAGAACCCATGGGTAAAAAGGGCTGACTGTTTTAAAATACATCTAAAATGCAATTAAAAATAAAAAAGTGTGCACCATTTTAAACAATATTCTGACAAATGATTAAAATCAATCAAATGCTTGCCTAACCTTAGAGAGCAGGGAGGGGACTAACCAGAACTCCCATGGATAAGAGTTCTAGTGTAGGAGCAACCACTGAGAAGGCTCTTGTGAAGGTGGTGAAGGTTGTGAAGGTACTTGTGAAGGTGGTTAGGCAGAGAGAAAGTCTTCCCCTGAAAATCCGAGAACCCAGGAAGGCTTGGATGGGGGGATAGGATCTTCTAGACAATAAATCTTCCCCTCATGATGAGAGATATTGCATTCACCTATACTATGACATCTACCACAGGAGATCTTTTCCATGATGTTCTCCATTTAAATTAAATTGTATGGGGAGGAGTCCAGATGACATCGACTCTTACTTGTAATACTCTCATGCTTCCCATAGCTTCTTCTTTGATTTCTTTTATAAACGTGCACACACACACACATGCATATGCACACTGCCAACCAGTTTAGGGGAAAAGATGCAATAACAGTTTACATTGGCTTTGGATTTGAGAATGCTACAAATCATCTGAGTAGAAGTATCCTAAGTCTGCATAAATTATGGGTCAAATATTCAAGTGAACCAGTCCTACAGATGCATTATAACTAGTTTTGTTCAAAGAGTGAAATCGAACATTTACTTCAGTGCCTTTTCCTTCGGTATGACACCACCTTACATATGTATGAAAACTCCCTTCATCTTCTGAGTACTAAGCTGTATACATTTTCATTTGCCTAATGAACTCATTACACCGAAGCAAACATCTTTCACTGTTTCTTTTATAGCTGTGGCTAGTTGAGTAATTGCTATCTATGCATTAATGATCTTTGGGAGAAAACCATGTTCATTTTTATCTCTAGAGAACAGCAGCAAAATATCTCTCCCTCTAACAGAAACTCAGCTGGTGAGTACCAACAATATTGGAACTACATTGGGATGACTTGAGAAACAAGGAAAAGGAATCCACAGGGTTGGAGAACTACAAGGTTGTCAGATATATAAATGAAGCCTCCAGGAGGTAAAATCTTAAGAGGCTGAGATTCTGATATATATATATATATATTTTAAAAAAGACTAGCTGAATTATATTTGTATGGGAAGTGTTTTTGCATTTTATGTTTCCCTTTTAGGCTGCAATCCTAGAAACTCTAGACACATACCCCAGGTGCCTTAGGAAAGAGTGGATTGCTCTGTCCAGGATCTTCTACAAAACCTTGACATCAGAGGAGATAAGGATAAGATGCCATATTCTTCCCTCCTATTCTATCTCAGCTACTGTGAAGTCTTCTGTGGTGATTCTTGTTCTCAGGTCATAACTCTGGCTTTTAAGAAAAAGAAAATTGTGATGTTGATGGGCAAGTAGAGAGGGAAAGGACTGATATTCACTGGTCATACAGTCCAATCAGCCCACACATATACAACCTGAGGGAAGGGGAATGTAGATACAACTCAAAGAGCATCTATATCCTTTCCTTTCCATTGTTTGCAATAAGCGGATCTTTTTACCCCCAACAGCAACATCCAAGCTATATGGAGAACTGAAAATCAGCTTCAGTGATTTTATTGGTAAGGGTCTGTAACCACTTTGATTGAAATCAAGCCTTCAAGTTTGGAGTGCTCCATTTGCAAGTCTCCTTGTGCTTAAAATTATAGCTTGACATTCTCTAGTAATATCACTGCATTTTTGTTGATGCATTTATATTTTGTGGTGTGAACATGTTCCAGAAAACTGTCTTATAAATATTTAAATAATGAGGACTGAGCATGCTCAGGGGCTAAAAATGCTGAACCGATGGAGAAGAGTAGACTATCTGGAAAAATGGGAGAGGTGGAAAAGGACATGCTGAAAGAGAGTATGGCTGGCTGGAACTTGGGAGAAGAGCATTGTAGCAGGCATTATTGTTTTGCATATTCCACCTATGCAAAACTAAAATAATAACAACATACTTTGTATTTTGGTATGGTTTAGCAGTTATCTTAAAATTTGGGTTAGACTTATTAAGGTTACTGTAGAGAAGACGTTGTTCTTGCCTGTGTCCCCAACCTTATTTCTCTTTTGAACCCCTCCATAATTTGTGGTAGCCAAAAGTGTGGTAGCACTTTAATATATTTGTAACAAAGAATAACTGTGGCATAAATCCAATGAGTAGACCCTTCAAATCAATGGAACTTATGTAAGAGTATCTGACAAGACTTGTCATAGGAACTTTCTTTGGTCCTATCGAGAGGCAATGCATGCAGTGCAGAAATCCTTCTCCTCTGCATGTATTGCGTCTGCAAAATCCCATCCAGCAGAGCTGTTTAGGGTGGTAAGGGAACTGATGCAGGTTCCACCTGTGCAGAACCTATTACTTAACCCAACAACGGCCTGCTGTGATGTGCTTAACAACTTTTTTGCAGATAAAATCTCTCAAAATATTGCTCCTTTTAGGGGCGGCAAAGGGCCTCCCTTTCATCTGTGGCGGTGGCTTTTTTGCACCCTTTTGGCATGGTGTGTGTGCACACTGCACCAAGAGGGTGTCCTGACGCTGCGTGCTGTGCAAATGGGCACACAATGTCAAGGATGGGGTTAGGGTGGAGTTGGGGTAGCCTGCGTGCAGCTACTCCACCCCAACTCCACCCCCAGGCTGACCCTTTAGGCTGGTCTGCAAAGCCCTTAGGTCATGGAAATCTGAGTGACCTTGGGCAAGTCACGCCTTCTCATTCTCAGAGGAAGACAATGACAAAGCCCCTCTGGACAAATCTTGCCAGGAAAACACCAGGATAGGTTCACCATAGATTAACATAAATCAGAAAAGAGTTGAAGGCAACAACAACAACAATAATGGATGTGGGTATGATGAGGAAGTATGGTATGAGTCATTGTCTTGTCAGAGTTCCTGTGGGAACTTTCTCACCCATAGCTCAGTTTAAATCTATCCATGTTTTCTCTAATTAAAAAATGGGAATGGAGCTGGGCTGCTGGCCCAGAGTTTGAAAAAATTACTTTTGGAGGCACACATTGTAGTCCCAAAAAGCAACTTTTTCAATGTCCATTCCTGTCAGAACCCAAAAAGGTTTTGCTTCTGTCATTATGGATGAAGTTAGGAAATGTATATATAAAATCTGTATTGGTTGTGTTGTATGTGTGTGTATATATATATATATATATATATATAGAGAGAGAGAGAGAGAGAGAGAGAGAGAGAGAGATTGTGTTGTATGTATTAGGTGAGTTTGAATTTTGGCCCTATTTTCAAAGAACAGTTAGGAGGAGTTTTCTGCAGTTGCCAGGCAAAAAACAAAAGGTTGTAGTACAGTTACCAGGCATAAATCAAATGGTTATATTGCAGTTGCTAGGTAGAAGTCAAAATGTTACATTGCAAACAGGAGGAGCTAGGTGGCTCCAGGTCATATATAGTGATAAGAGGGCAAGAAAGGTTAGTACCAACTTAAATGTTGGCTGATCACTTTTGTCCTGGGTCTGTCATAAAGTCTTTTTGTTTTTTCACCAAGACTATTGTCTGAGTCCTTGGAACAGAGCTGTACTGACAGTAAGTAGGTACTCCTAAATAGCATATTGTGTGATGCAACAGCATTTGGATCAAGATTAACCCTTCACAGAAATGCTTCCGGAAGAGAGGCAAGAAGTTGACCAGGAAGATGATGCCCGGGAGGAAGAGATGGTCCATGGCCTGGGGGCCCAACTTACAAGAGCCTGAGGCGCCATGGAGGGTGTGGGGCTGAGAGATGGCCTATGAAGAAAAGTCTGGGAGGAGACACTGGCCTGTGAGGAAGAAGATGAAAGGTTTCAATCTGTGGCCCTCTACCAGAGTCCGAGAGCGATGCCAAACTGGAAGAGTATCCACTTGGGAAGAGGCCACTGGACCAGAAGCCCAGGAGGGGGAGTACTATGGGATGCAGATACAGCAGATGCAAGAAGAGCTGAAATCAATGTGTGTCGCCTTAATGGAGGTTGTAAATGCACTAGCCAGATTGACTGCTGAACAACCCATCCACGGTGAGACAAGAACTGCTGGGCCAACAGGAGCAATTCCACCCAAAAAAGGGAATTTGGTGGTCCCAATGCCAAGGAACCAAGATCTGGTGGCATGGCACCTGGGGGTGAAATTTGATGGAAGGGCAAGTCAGTTACCCTACTTCTTGGCCCAAGTGGCTGGTCACATGAACAAGTGGGGCCAAACCTTCCCTAACAAAGGGGCCAAAATGAGGTGTGTGGTGGGCCACCTGGAAGAGGCAGTAGTGGGCTGGTTGGTGCAATTGTATGACAGTGGAACCACAGAGCTGCAAGACCTGAAAGCCTTTATGGTGGCCCTGTGAACCCAGGTTGAAGACCTGTTTTGAGCACCAAAAGCCCGCACTAAACTGATGGCATTGGAGCAAAGCAACCACTCAGAATATGCTGTGGAATTTCGCAGGCTGGCAGCGCAAGTTTCTCAGTGGCTCGAAGGAGTGAAAGGGCAATATTTCAAAGAAGGGTTGTGACTGGACCTCCTCCTTTTTAAAAATTAAACATAAAACATACATTAAAAAGCAAATAAACAAACATACAAACATACAAACATATGGACAATCTATAGTTTCTTGTGGGTTTTTCGAAGAGTTTCTTTCTGATGTTTCGGCAGCATCTGTGGTTGGCATCTTCAGAGAACATGGCCACACAGCCAAAAAAAAAAAAAAAAAAAAACCCTACAAAAAGCTATGGATGCTAGCCATGAAAGCCTACAACTTCACATATAGACAATCTTTTTAAAATAATTCATACCTATACAAAAAGAAAAAGAAAAAAATAAAATAAAATAAAAATAAAATACACCTATTCTTATACATATCTTATATGCAAGCTCTTGTAAATGCTTATTATGTCTAATCTAATCTATTAAATCTAATCCGATTTCCTATGTCATGTATATCTTTAATAAGTGTATTCTTTTAATTAATTAATTTTAAATATCCAGAAAATTTTAGACACATCTAAATTAATTAAATAAAAGAATTTTTTTTCCTTTTTTTCTCCCTGGTATACATCTTTTAATTCAAACCAAAGTGTCTATGAATCTAAGGAGACAATCTGCTAAAGCTTCAGTAAGTAAGTCACAGTCTCAACTTCAATTTGTTAGAAGACCCTCTTTAGAACATCAGAAAGCTGATCCAACAAACCAAATGATATTTGATGAGATAAGAAAATTGAGATCGGAACTCAGACAGGAGATGAACGATTTTAAAGCTGAAATCTGTCATGAGATAAGAACGGAACTGAAGGAACTCAACCAAATGGTAGAGAAACTAACAAATGAAATGTCTACTGTCAATCAAAAGAATATCAATAGACTCGAGAATAAAATGGAATGAATATCAATAGACTCGAGAATAAAATGGAATTAGCAGAAGAGGAATATGATAAAATAAAAGGAAGAAAAGAAGAAGAATTGGACGAAAAAGCAATGTGGGAACAGAAATTATGGGAAAAATGTTTAAAAATTTGAGGCCTCCCAGAATCGAAAGGAGAAAATTTATTGAAACTGTTTACAGTAAACCTCGCAAGATTTTTAGAGAAAGAAGAGAAATTTTTTGAATTAGAATTGGATAAGATCTTCCTCCTGAATTCAAAGATTGCTAGGAAGAAGGACCTTCCTAGGGATATTGTAATATATTTTGTGAGGAAACAGACCTGTGAAGAATTACTTAGACAACATAATATAACACCCCTTATGATAAGAGGTTATGAGCTACAACTTTTTAGGGATGTGCCTGCAAGAATTCTTAGGAAAAGAAAAGATTATTTGTTTTTGACCGCATCCTTAAGAGAATTAGATATTTCATATCGTTGGATGCAACCAGAAGGTCTGTCATTTTGGTATAACAAGAGAAGAATAGTGATTAGAAATGTAAAGGAAGCAAGAAGCTTTTGGGAATTTCTGGAGAAGGCAAGGAAAAGGGAAAGAGAAAGAAAAGAGAGACAGGAAGACTCTTTATATTCTCTAAAAGAGGAAAGAGTAAGAGAGGAAAGTAATATAAAACATGACAAGATGAATAAGAGTAGAGATAGAGAATGGAGAGAAAAAGCAATCAGAAGAATAAAGGGTCAAGATGATATTAACTTTTTGTCGAAAGGATCAGAAGATGAAACAATAAGAGACTTGATAAATTTAGGAGGAAGAAGAAGAAGAAGAGGAAGAAAAAGCAGATGAAGAATCAGAAGATGAAACTGGACTGGAGTTAGAGTGGGACCCAGAAAGGTGTAAACTAAAAGAAAAGTAACTTTTCTAGAAGTGAAGGAAGGAAATAAGAGAGAAAGTAGGAGAAAGATATAAATGAATAACCAAATTCATTTTTTAACTTGGAACATAAAAGGCCTAAATTCCCCGCAGAAAAGGAAAAAAGTATTTCATTATCTTCAAAAGAAAAAAAAATTGGGATGTGATTTGTATCCAGGAAACCCACATAAAAGAAAAAGATAAAAAATATTCGAAGAATAAGAGATTAGGGAAAGAATATATTTCAGCTGCTAAAGATAAGAAAAACAAGGAGTTGTTATATATATCAATTCAAAATTTGAGAGCAAAGAGATAAGTAATGATATGAATGGTAGGTATGTGATGGTAGAATTAAACTCTTTGCTAGGGAAAATATTGGTAGTGGGGGTGTATGCTCCAATAGAAAAGAAAAACAAATTCTATAAAGAGATCACAAATCAAATTGAGGAATTGGACTACAATTTGATAATTATGTTAGGTGATTGGAATGGAGTGTTAAATCCCAAATTAGATAGATTATCAGAGAAAAGAAGAAAAGAGAACCAAGGAAAACTACCAGAAAATTTTTTTTAGAATGATGGATAGACTTGAGCTAAGAGATATTTGGCAGGGAAAATATCAAGATTCTAAAGAATTTACCTTTTTCTCTAACCCTCACAAATCTTGGAGTAGATTGGATATGTTCTTTCTTTCTACCCACTTGGTTAAATTAGTAAAAAAACATAGATACCCTTCAAATGTCTTGGTTGGATCATAACCCAGTATTAATGAGCATAGGAAAAGAAAAGAAATCTTACAGATGGCAATTAAGTGAAACTCTCTTAAGGAATGATAAAATGGTGGAAGAATGGAAAGAACAAATTAATTTTTTCTTTGAGGAAAATTTAAATAAGGAAACGGGTATCCATATGGTATGGGATGCTGCAAAGGCGTTTATAAGAGGACTTTTTATTTAAAAAAATTGATTGAAGGAAGAAAAGACAACAAAACTTGCAAAAATTAGAGCAAGAAATAAAGAATAAAGAAAATCAATTGAAAATAATTCCAAAAGATAAGGAAACTTTAAAAGAAATTAAAAGTCTTCAAAAACAAATATGAATGTTAATGGTTGATGAAATGGAAAAAAAAATTGAAATATATTAGACAAAGGAATTTCCAACATGCAAATAAACCGGGGAAATATCTCGCATATAAACTAAGAAAAGAAACCAGAAAAAATATATATTACACAAATAAGAGAGAATTATAAAATAATTACAGATCAAGAAGGGATAAAAAACACTTTCTTTAATTATTTCTCAAAATTATCACAAGAGAAGGGAATTAAATCTAAATTAATTGGAAAATATTTGGAAAACCAAACAATAAATAAGATAACGGAACAAGATAAAGTGACTCTTAACCAGTTAATCACGAGAGAAGAAATAATGATTGCAATTAAGAAAAGTAAGTCAGGAAAGACCCCTGGTCCTGACGGAATTCCGGCAGAATTTTATAAAACTTTTCAGGATCAATTGCTTAAGCTGTTACAAAGTGTATTTAATGCGATTTTAACAGATCACTACCCCGAACCATGGATAAAACCAATAACTGTATTAATCCCAAAAGAAAACAAAGATCATTTGGATCCAAAAAACTTCAGACCGATATCATTGTTAAATAACGATTACAAATTATTAGCAGGTATTATGGCAGACCGATTAAAAAGTGTATTAAATAAATGGATCCATGAAGACCAAACTGGGTTTCTTCCCAACCATCACATGAAGAAAAACTTAAGGAATTTATTAAATCTTATTGAGTATCATTATAAAAAAATAGACAAAAAAAGCAGCATTGTTATTTATCAATGCAGAAAAAGCATTTGATAAAGTTAATTGGAAATTCATGTATAAAATATTAGAACTCATGAACCTGGGAGAAAACTTTCTAAAATGGATTAAAAATATCTATAATTCACAAGAGGCAGTCTTGGTCATTAATGGGGAATTAACAAAAAATTATAAGATATTTAGAGGAGTTAGACAAAGTTGTCCTTTGTCACCACTCTTATTTATAATTACATTGGAGGTGTTGAATAATACTATAAGAAATAACTCAAAAATTCAAGGGATAAAAGTGAAAGATAAGGAATTTAAATTAAGGGCATTCGCGGATGACCTTATGATTTCTTTAGCTAACCCAACAGAAAACATAGATGAATTATTGATAACACTAAAAAACTACAGTAATGTTTCCAGTTTAACTATAAATAATGAAAAGACAAATATGTTAACTCTGAATTTGACTAAACAAGAAAAAAAAGAAATTGGAAACCAAAACAAATTTTAAATGTGCAAAAAAAAGTAAAATATTTAGGGATCTATCTAACAAACAAAAATTCGGACCTATTCAAAAATAATTATGAAAGTACATGGGAGAAAATTAAAAAAGATTTAGAGAATTGGAATAAATTAGAACTTTCATGGTTAGGGAAAATATCAACAATTAAAATGAATATATTACCTAAAATGATTTTTTTTATTTCAAAACATCCCCATTATTGCAAATGATAAACCATTCAAGAATTGGCATAAAGATATTTCCAAATTTCTATGGTCTGGGAAGAAGCCCAGGGTAAAATTCAAGCTATTAAATGACCAAATAGATAGAGGGGGATTGGCGTTGCCCAATTTGAAAATCTATTACTATGCATGTGCAATGGAATGGGTCCTGGATTGGCTGAAACTTGAAAATGAAAGACAATTAGAACTGGAACAAATAGATTTACAGTATGGATGGCATGGATATCTCTTTTATGATAAGATAAAAGTAAATAGAGATTTTAACAATCATTATATAAGAAAATCCCTATTAAGAGTTTGGTTAACCATTAAACCTAGAATTTGCCCAGGAATTCCAAAATGGGCTTCAATTAATGAAGCTTTTTATAGAATAACACCATTGAAAAATTCAGATTGGGCAACATATGAAGACTTAATAAAAAAAGACGAGATGAATCTGAAACCACTTGACCATTTGTTAGAAGAAGGTATGAACTGCACATGGTTTACCTATCACCAGCTGAAGGAAAGATTCTTTATGGATTTAAGATCAAATAATATTAAGG
>CM034706.1:159362189-159392414 GCA_020142125.1 Phrynosoma platyrhinos | reverse complement strand
GAAATCAAGATATGCTACGTCTACCGCATTCCCTTCATCTAGCAAGCTTGTAATTTTATAGAGAGCAGACTAGTCTGGCATGACTTGTTTTTGAAAAACTCATGTTGACTTTTAGTAATTATGGCATTCCTTTCTAAATGTTCACAGACTTTCTGTTTAATAATCTCCTCTAGAATCATTCCCAGTATTGATGTCAGACTAACTGGACAATAGGTGTTGGGATTCTCTCCCCCCCCTTTTTTTTTTTGAAGATGGGAGACAGTGTTTGCCCTCCTCCAGTCTGCTGGGACTTCTGTTCTCCAGGAGTTCCCAAAGATTATTGTCAGTAGCTCTGTGATTATATTTGCCAGTTCTTTTAATATCCTTGGATGTAGTTCATCTGGTCCTGGAGACTTAAATTCTTTTAGGTTAACCAGGTATTCCTGTACTACCTCTTTACTTATTCTGTGCCACATTTCCCCTATTGTGTCATCTGCTCCATTTTCCTCAGGTTGTACACCTCTTTCCTTTATGAGAACACTGAGGCAAAGAAGGTGTTGAGTAGTTCTGCCTTTTCTCTGTCCTCTGTTAGAATTTCTCCATCTTCTCTGTGCAGTGGCCCTACCATTTCCTTCTTCTTTCTTTTGCTATGGACATACCCCCCCCAAAGCAATTTTTATTGTTTTTAACCCCAGCAAGCCTGAGCTCATTCTGCACTTTGGTGTTCCTGACTTTATCCCTACATGTGCTAACTATTTGTTAGAATTCCTCTTTAGTGATTTGCCTCTTTTCCATTTCTTATACATCTCCTGTCTAAAACTTATTTCAGGTGAAAGTTCTTTTATCATCCAACCCAGTTTCTTGAGACTCCTCCCATTTTCCTTTCTCATTGGAACAGTTTGAGATTGTGCCATCAGTATCTCCCTTTTGAGAAATTCCCATCCATCCTGAACTCCCTTCTCCTTTAGTATTCCTGACCATGGGATCACTCCCTAAGTTTATTGAAATCAACTCTCCTAAAGTCTAGAATGTGTGTCTGACTTTGCCTAGCTTCTCCTTTCCACTGTCTAAGAAACTCCAGGAGAACATGATCACTCCCACCTAAGGATCCCACCACTTGCACCCCATTGACCAGGTCATCCCTGTTGGTCAGGATCAGATCTGAAATAACTGATCCCCTTGTTGCCTCTTTCACCTTTTGGACAATGAAATTGTCTTCAAGGCAAGTGAAGAATTTGCTAGACTTGGAAATATTGGTTGAGTTTGACTTCCACCAAATTTCAGGATAGTTGAAATCATGCATCACTACTACATCTCTCCTTTCTGAGTGTGTGGTCATCTGTTCTAGAAAGGCATCATCCAACTCCTCAGTCTGACTTGGGGGTCTGTAGTAGATTCCCACTATAACATCCTTGTTATTTTCTTCCTCTTTCATTTTTATCCAGATGCTCTGTACCTAATTTCCAGGATTTAAGTCCTGGATCTCTTCACAGGTATAAAAATCCCTGACATATAACACTATACCTCCTCCTTTCCTGTTTGGCCTATTTTTCTTAAAAAGATTATACTCTTCTATTCCAACATTCCAGTCATGATACTGATCTCCCCAGGTTTCAGTGATGTCTATTATATTGCATTTGCTTTGTTGTGCTAGGAGTTCAAGTTCATTTCCCATGCTCTGTGCATTAGTGTAGAGACATTTAAGACCATGGGTTCTCTCCACTTGAGTTTTTTTGCCTCCCACTGTTGGACCCTTGCATCATTTGCCTTGTTCCCTCTTTAACACTACAACTATTATCTCCAGCCCATGATGTACTCCTGCCTTCCAAGATACCTTCCACGATACTGTCTCCCTCCCCAACATGACTCAGTTTAAATCCCCCTTGATCAAATGTTTGAGACTATTAGCAAAAATTTCTCTGCCAACTGGTGTGAGATGCAGCCCATCTCTTCCCCGAGGTCCACCCTCATGGAACCACAGTCCATGATCGAAGAATCCAAATTGTTCTTGGTGGCACCATCTATGGGGCCAATTACTTACATCTGCTATCTTCTTCTCTCTTCCTGGACCATCCCCTTCAACTGGGAGAAGAGATGAGATAAAAACCTGTGCATCCAGCTCTTTCAACTTCCTACCCAAAGCCTCATAATCCCTTCTGATATTCTGAAGGATATGCCTTGCAATATCATTGGTTCCCACATGGACCAAGAGGAAGGGGTAATGGTCAGTAGGCTTGACAAGTCTTGTCAGCCTGACTGTCACATCACAGATTTTTGCCCCAGGGAGACAACACACCTCTTGGGACATCTTGTCAGACCCACAAACCACTGCTTCTGTACCCCTCAACAAGGATTCCCCCCCACCACCACATGCCTCCTCTGAGGCTTAGCAGTGGCTGTTCCTTGCAATGGTACTCTCAGGGTCCCCCACATTGTCCCTGAGGACTGTCCCTGCTGCTCTTTTTCTTTTTCCTTGATAAGGGAGAGAGCTTCACTTCATTTCTGTAGCTGCAAGCTCCCAGAATGATCCCTGGTTTCCCTACTTCAGTGTGTGATGTTTCTCCAGCTGTCTACCTCCTGTATGTGTGAAGTGACTTCCTCCCCAACAACTTCTTCTGTATGGTCCCCATCCAAGACTGTACTTTCTGTTCTATCCAGGCAAACCTCTTGCTCCCTAATATGCTGAAGGTTAGCTATCCAGGCCTCCAACTGCTGAACTTTCTCTTCCAGGAGGGCTACCAACTTGCACTTGGTTCAGTGAAATTTGCCACATCTCTAGGCATGTTTTTTGAACATAGTTTTATTGTTAACTCTGAAAATTTGTAGGAGGGAAAAAAATCACATTCAGATTGATCTGGAATAAAGTGTTGTCCTTGGACAATGTCTTAAAGAGTGTCTATAAACATAAATCTATAAGTATCAATCAAGGAAGTCCTGGTGGCACAGTGGTTAAATGCCAGTATTGTGGATGCAAGGTTGTGAGTTCAATACCAGGGCTCCAAGTTGACTCAGCCTTCCATCCTTTTGTAGGTCGGTAAAATGAGTACTCAGCTTGTTGGGGGCAATTGGCTTACAGATTGTAAACTGTGTAGAGAGTATGGAATTCAGTGATAAGTGGTATAGAAATGTAAATGCTATTGCTATGTTGATGGCAAGCAATAAACTACCTATTCAGACCATAGCCATTAAAGTCTAAGTGATCTATTTCCTTGTTCATCAGTTATCACTGAGGCTGCAGAAAAATCTGGAGAAACTAATTAATTTCCACATCTCTAAGACAAGTAACAATAACTAGCTTTCCTTCATTGAATAAGTTTTCAAATTAGAAATCACTTGCCCTCCCATCAGAATCTTACCCTATTAAAAATTACCTTATAAAGACATGTTCTCTTATACCAATTTAACTGTCATGATGTTTTTCAAAGGAACCAGAGAACTATTCTAGTGATATACTGGGAAGGGTAAGTCAGAGATCTTGATGTTTCATTGGCAAAGAGGAATGACAATAAACTACCTTGTGGTGTAGATATGCCTGAATATTTGCTAATACATCAAGATAAAAAGGCAGCTTATTGTGCCTATATCTGTATACTCTCCCAAAGAAGTCATCATTGTGAAGAAGAAAAGTACTCACTAATGAAATAGATATGCTGCTCTACCTCTTGTGTGCTTATATACTTTCAAGTTGCCCACCAATTTATGGTAACCCCATGGATTTCATAGGGCACTCAGTGGTAGTTTTGCCAGTTCCTTCCATTGAAATATAGCCTATAGCACCTGCTATTCATTGGTGGTCTTCCATCCAAGTACTAACCAAGATTGACCCTGCTTAGCTTCCATGTTCAGACAGGATCTAGTGTCATAAGGGTATTTAGGCCTTATGCTCTTCCTCTCACTGGAAGCAGTGGCTTAGTAGTTATAATGCAAATTCTGACATAGAAAGATTGGAAGGTTGGCAGTTCAAGGCCCAAATGCTCCTATCATTAGTCCTAGCTTCTGCCAACCTAGCAGTTCAAAAGCATGCAAATGCAAGTAGATAGATAGGTACCACTTTGGTGGGAAGGTAACAGCATTCGGTGCAGGTGCAGTCATGGTGGCCACATGACCACCAGAGTAGTCCTTCAACAACACTGGCTCTTTGGCTTTGTAACAGAGATGAGCACTGCCTTCTACAGTTGGTTACAACTAGACATTCATGTCAAGGGATTTGTTGTTGTTAACTGCCCTCAAGTTGATCTCGACTCATGGTGGCCCTATGGATGAGGCATCTCCAAGACCCTCTGTCCTCCACTGCTCTGCTTAATTCCTGCAACCTCATACCCATGACTTCCTTAATAGAGTCCATCCAACTAGCATGTGGCCTTCCTCTATTCTTACTTTCCTCCACCTTTCCCAGCATTATTGTCTTTTCCAATGAGTCCTTCCTTCTCATGATGTGTCCAAAGTACGACAGCCTCAGTTTGATCATCTTGGCTTCTAGGGAAATTTCCAGCTTGATCTGCTCTAGGATCCACTTATTTGTCCTTTTGGCTTTCCTTGGGATCCTCAGCACTCTTCTCCAGCACCACATCTCAAATGCATTGATTTTCTTCCTATCATCTTTCTTAACTGTCCAGCTCTCACATCCATACATGGTAATAGGGAATATGATGGCTTGTATGATTCTAGCTTTTGTTCTGAGTTGCATATCTTTGCATTTTAGAATCTTTTCTAGTTTTTTCAAAGCCACCCTCTCCATTCTTAGTCATATGATTTCCTGACTGCAGTCCACATTTCTATCAAGGTTCCCAGGTATGAGAATTCTTTTACTATTTCTATGTCTAAGTTGAACTTGTGAAGGTCCTCGGTGGTCATTATTTTTGTTTTCTTTATGTTCAACATTAAGCCTGCCTTTGCACTTTTGTTTCTGATCTTCCTTAGAAGGTATTCCAGGTCTGTGAGGGTTTCTGCTAGTACTATGCTGTCATCTGCATATCTTAGATGGTTGATATTCCTTCCTCCTATTTTCACTCCTCTTTCTTCTGTGTCCAAGCCTGCTTTTCTTATAATAGAAGTTGCATACAAATTGAACAGATAGGGTGAAAGGACACAGCCTTGTCTGACTCCTTTGCCAACTGGGAACCATTCTGTTTCTCTGTGTTCCCTTCTGACAGTAGCCTTTTGTCCTATGTACAGATTCCTCATCAGGACTGTCAGATGTGTTGGCACTCCCATGTCTTTAAGGATATTCCATAGCTTTTCATGATCTATGCAGTCAAAGCCTTTGCTGTAGTTTATAAAGCACATACTCATTTTCTTTTGGAATTCCCTGGTGCACTCCATTAGCCATTGTATGTTTGCAATGTGGTCCCTCATGCCTCTTCCTTTCCTGAATCCTGCTTGGAGCTCTGGGATTTCTCTTTCCATTTATGGTTGAAGTATATGCTATTCATTCCATGTGTCCTTCATTTTGTCATCTCTTTTGTATAATTCTTCTGTGCATTGTATCCAACGTCTTCCTGGACTTGAATTATGTTATTTTTATTGTCATAGAGTGTTCCAGTCCTTGGTTTGAATTGTCCTTTGATTTCCTGGATCTTGTGAAATAGATCTCTTTTTCTTCCCTTTTTGTTGTCTTCTAGTTCTCTACATTGGTCATTGTACTAATTTTCTTTATCTTTCTGTACAAGCCATTGTACTGTTGCATTCATAATTCTTAGTTTGTTCCTATCTCCGTTTTGTTTTAATTCCCTTCTTTTCTTTATTGCATATAGCATTTTTTTCCGTCATCAATTTTCTTTCTTTCTTTTTGTTTACTGAACGTGTCTGTCTGCATTCTTCTTTTATTATGTCCCTGACTTCAGATCATAGTTCCTCTGGTTCTCTATCTATTATGTTTAGTAGTGCAAATCTGTTTCTTATGTTGTCAGTAAATTCTATTGAAATATTATTTAGATTATATTTTGATATAATGTTCAGTTTTGTTTTCTCCTTGATTCTTACTCTTATTTTTTATATGAGTAGTTCATGGTCTGTGCCACAGTTGGTGCCTGGTCTAGTCTTGGCCACCAGTATAGAGTTTTGCAATCTTTTGCTTCCAATTATATAGTCTATTTGATTTTTGTGTTGACCCTCTGGTGATGTCCATGTGAATAGTCTTCTTTCTGGTTGTATGAAGAATGTGTTTGCAACTAATAGGTTATTGGCTTCACAAAAATCTCTCAGATTTTCACCTGCTTCATTTCTTTGGCCTAATCCAAATCTGCCTACTGTTTTTGATTCTTCTTTGCTTCCAACTTTTGTGTTCCAATCTCCAATGATCAGCTTGACATCCTGCGTTGGTATGCTGTCAATTTCTTCCTGCACTCCTTCATAGAAACTGTCAGTTTCTTCCTGTTCTTCCTCTGTTGTTGGTGCATATACTTGAATTATGGTGATATTCATAGGTTTACCATGGAGCCTTTCTGAAATGATTTGGTCTGATTTTGTATTGTATCCACTGACTGCTTTTGCTACATCTTTTCTTAGTATGAAAGCCATCCCATTTCTCCTTGTCTTTTCATTCCTTGAGTAGAACACTGTATAGTGGTCTGATTCAAAGTGGCCCATTCCTGTCCATTTTAACTCACTCACCCCCAGTACTGCTATGTTCATGCATTGCATTTCCATTTTTAATATGTCTAGCTTCCCTTGGCTCATGATCCTCACATTCCATGTCCTATCTTATGTGTAATGCTGCGTTGGATGCTATTTGCCTTTCTGAAGGGTGTCTGCTGTTTGTCTTGTCATCTTTCTTATCACCTTGGCTAATCTTGCAAATGTGATATACCTTTATATCTCCCTCCTTCCCTTTCTATTAATGCTCTGATCTTGCCTGTGTCTCACTTGGGGTGTCTCATCATGGGGTCTACTAGGTGATGGGGTTACACAAGGAGGGCCACCTACACCTCTCTGTGTGCAGTGCCAAGTTAGCTATGGTGTCACAATTCACTCCTGTCAGTGACACCACCACTACTGCTGCTGCCCAGTAGCTATTTGTTGTCAGGGATGATGGGAGTTGTAGCTCTTCACCTCTGGCTCTAACTCACCACCTTGTTATGCAGCAGAGCTGACCAGTTTTGATCAGTGGTTGATGCTTCTTTCCCAAGCAGCAGAGTTTCAGAGAATAGGCTGAAGACCCTGACAACTCTCCAAGCCTTCTCACTCTTCTTCCTGAGATGTCTTCACACTTCTCCAGGATTCAGCTGGTTCTTGTATCTTTCCTCAAGACACCAGACAACTCAGTAGTCTTATATAAAAGATCTACTTTATTCTACTATATATAAATAAATACTATATGCCCTACAAATCACAATCTCTACTCCAACAATATCTCTCATCTACTCCCACAATACTCCACATTACTCCACAATGTACATTAGCAAACATTGCAATTTATTGCCATAATTAGACACCACCCACCAGTCAGTTTCCACCCAGTGGGTGTGTACATACATCTTGATTGGTCCACATAGATCATCCCATACCTAAGACCAACCCAAGTGTTTCATCACTTTACCTTGACCACTTAATGAGTCTCAGGTGTTTGCAATCTATCACAGGTGTTCTCAATATACCTTCTATAACTTTGTCCTTGGCTCTCAAGGCTTCTTAATTATATTATCTTTTTCACCTGTGTATCTCCCTGATTGCTCCTGCTTAGTCACTTTGACATTCACATACATATTTTTATTTCTATTACTGTATGTCCCATGTTGCTTTTTCCTTGACATTTGTTTCCCTTTATTTTTCTACCCATCATTGTTGGTTTGCTTTCCTACCCATCCCCCTATGCCTCCCTGGGTTTCACTCCTTTTCTTCCCTTTTGTCCTTCCTCCTTTAGTCCATCCCCACCCCCTTCCCTCCTTTAGCTCTTTCACTTCGTTCTCCATGGTTGGGGGAGGACAGAGATAACTGGTCACCTTCTTCCTTCCTCTACTTGCCTGCCTGGTCCTCCACTGTTATTTCTCTCAGCTGAGGGGTGGAGTCTAGATCCAGGTGGTGCCTTTCCCAGTCCCCTTGCCTCTCTGCTGCTTCTCTTTGGTCAAGGGATTACCTTTACCTTTACTCTTCCTCTTACTGGCTCGCCTCTCTGACTGTGGTATCTAATTATTTGTATAGTTTGGTATCTGATCTTGCTGTTGAGTATTATTATAATTCATTTTGTTGCACAGTTCAGATTGCATTTTATTCCTGTACTTCTCATCTTTACAGTTCCATGATGCAAGGATTTGCTCTTATTTTTTTCTTCACACTGTTCATTATGGCAATGATGATTATCTGTTTTGCATTAATAAGAATAATAAAACTATTATGCTCAGTTTCATAGTCTAGCAGATGTTACTGTCTGGGAGTTTGCATCATCAGTGATTCAGATTTCATCCAAGAATCTAGGTTTAAATGTGGTGTTGTTGGATACTGCAACATGTTCCAAGTAGTGTCACTCTTTGTAATTGTCCTGTTGTGACCCTTTCTAGCAATGTCATTTAGATGTTTTGTAAATGTGTTTGGCAGAACACCTGTCACTGTCAGAACCACAGGTGTTTTCTTTTTCTTGAATCTTCATTTGTAGGTCTATAATTCATAATCTTTTACCTCTCTTTATTACTAATATTGTTGCCATTATTGCTGTTGTGGTTCTTATTCTGATTATTACATCTTTCCTAACAATGATGACTATGGTGCACACAATAAAGCAGAAAATATACAAATGACACATTATTTTAAACAATGATAAAACAGAAGTAAAGGTTTAGCAATACTGTATACAATGCAATTATATTGCTGCTGTAATTGTTGCTGCCATTGAGTTTTGTTGTTGCCCTCCAATCATGGAAAGTAAGTTGTCCCAACAGAAAGAAAGAAAAAAGTGATATTTATTTATTGCAAATTCCCTCTTTCTCCCAGACCTTCACTGTCCTGCCTCCTTCCAAAGGATTCCCCAACTCACTGGAACAGATGGGGTGGATGCATGGATTTATAGAAAGGATAACATAATCAGTGATGATTACTTTTCACTTTCTGTTCATGTTAGTTTCTGTTGAGCACAGAGCAGAATGACATGGCTGTACTCCCTGACTACCATGGCTGAGGATGCTATGGGGAAGGGGTGATTTGGTAGCCTCCATGAAATGAGGCCAGAATATATTGTGTTTGGTGCTCTGTGCCAAGCTAGTATTATGTGAGAGAGATGGAGGTAGTGGGTTTAAAAGCTCTAACTGCCCATTTATGCATTCTCTTTATTTGGTTTGAAACAGCCCATTCACCCAACTTCAGTGCAGTTTGAGCACTGCTGGTCACCTCAGGGCTGAGTAGGAATGTTCCCCATTTTAAGTTTTTTTTTAAACCTACCCCATACTGTATCTGATGGGATATGGATAATTGGCTATGGGTGGTGTCATTAAATAGGCTGTCATTTGGCAGTTAATTGGGGGGAGAATATAAGAGATCAGTGCACACCTTAGCACAGTTTTGGTGAAATGTTGGGTTCTGGAACTCCCTCCACATGACATTAGCTCAGTGGTGTGGAGATGAAGTCTGCCCTTGGGGCCAACCTAGGGTTTTACTCTCTTTTATAAATCCTGAGATTTGTGGGGGAAGCCTCCTAAGTTTGTCTTTTAGTAAATGCCTGTCCAGGTAGCAACCATTAGTTTTTGGATTGCTTTCAGGATCTGGTGATTTGTCCAAGGGATGTCTGGGGAGGTGGCCACAGATTGACACCTGGGTCTCAGCTGGACCTGCATCAGGTTGCTCTCCCCACTTGGCTCTTCCCTAGGTACTATCACTTAAATTGGTTATAAGTCAAGAAAGTGGCCCTTGTTTAACCTATTTACCTGTGTCTGGTCTCACTATTTCATTTTTTGGAATTAAAGCACAAAACAACTTCTCTTCTCCTTCTTTTTAATTCAATATAAGTGGTTGGCAAGTTGCCTGTCTCTTTTCCCAAGTAAAGAAAGGGAAACAAGTAAAGTAAAGTCAAAGGCTATCATGGCTAGAATCCATAGTTTTCTGTGGGTTTTTTTTTGGGGGGGGGGGCTGTGTGGCCACTTTCTGGAAGAGTTTATTCCTGATGTTTTGCCTGCATCTGTGGCTGGCATCTTCAAATGATTGGGACCTGGAAGTGTGTGGAACATATATACTTGTGGGACCCTTCTTTGGGAGGAAGGACTTGTTTTAAAAAACTTTTTTTTTACATGTAACAACCAGTTCCTCTCAAACAAGGGCCCACAAGAATAAATACTCCACACACTTCCATGCCACCACCCTCTGAAGATGTCAGCCACAGATGCAGGCAAAAGGTCAAGAATATGGCCACACAGCCCAAAAAAACCCACAGAAAACTATGAAGGGAACCACTGTTGACTCAGAGAACGATCATTACCAAGAGAGCACTGGGAAGTATAACAGCAAATGCTCAAACCAATGTCTCTAGAACTATGGTTTACTCATTATTATGTTTTTCAAAAGGATAGTCAGGAAACACTATTATACAAAATCCTTGGACTGTGATTGGTTTTTCTCCAACCCAAGAATACATTGGGTGGTGTCATTAAATAGGCTGTCATTTGGCAGGTAATTGGGGGAGAATGTAAGAGACTGGTGCACACCTTAGCACAGTTTTGGTGAAATGTTACAAGAATACATTCTTGAGCTGTTCTTTATGGTTTTCTCCCTTGCATCCCTCCTTTCTTTTTTAATACCAAGTGATATTAGGGAAGGCAAAGTGAAATCTTCAAAAAATGAACCTTCAAGTTTTTCATTTTAAATTGATTCTGGGCACCATATATATGATTTCCCTTTGGATGTACAGTATTCTCTTAGCTGTCAATGTCTATGTTTACCCTCTCTCTGAAATTCAATTCAGAATCTACTGCAAAAATCTCTGTTCAGTCAAAATGTATTAGCATTCCTCAGGTTAAGTTGGAATACACCTGTATGCTGACCTCTATTTTGAATCAATTTTGCAGCCTTAAATGATTAAGGCTTGAAATAAATGATTGAGTATGCCTTGAGAGAAAATGCATCATGAATAAAAAGTTGACAGATGCTTCATTTCTGGGTGAGATGTGAGCCAGATTCAGCCTGCTCAGAAATATTATGAGAGTGATAGTGAGGTAATAAACTGTGTTTTCATTTTCAATTAGCATAACTCTTTGCTAATAATAATGGGGTTTCATAGGTCAAGCTACTCAATTTTGTTATCTATCCTTTTGCTCTTTATATTTCTCACCAAGTTATATTGCTATGTAAATTCCTGGAAGAGTGAGAGGAGATGAAGATGAGAGGCAAGGAAGTATAATGACACAGTTCAGTCTTCCCCAGACTGGTACTCTCTAGATGTGTTGTTACTGTGGTGGCAGTGGTGGTGATTTATTTGTTTTTATGTATTTAACTTGAAGAGACTTTTAAAATACAAACAATTTTTTTTAAGGTTCATGAATGGTGCTTGATAGTAGAATGAATGCAACAGTTTATTTAACGACAGTTCTGGGTGGACTCAGGCTTGGTGGTCCTGGGTTCCACACCAAAAAAACAATTAAATTATCTTGAAACAGAATTCTTACAAAGTACACACAGTAGCTGCAATTGAGCAATGGAAGAGTATAACATCTGTACAAGCTCACCAATAAGGGCAAGTACTATTGCCAAACTATGGGGGGTTGCAGACTGCCAGAAATAGTGCAAATTGAGTCCACTTTTAGGGTTAGGGTTAGTGCTAGGGAATCATGGGAATTGTTTTTTTTTCTGAGACATTGAGCCTTCTCTGTCAGAGAGCTCTGGTGCCACAATAAAATACAGTTCCCATGATTCCCTAACCCTAACCCTCAACCTAAAAGTGGACTCAATTTGCAGTATTTCTGGTAGTCTGAAACCCCTAAATGTACTTCAAACTTGCTCTTTGTATCTTATTTCAGTATTCTAGGTGTTATCATATCATAGATGATGTCAAGATTTTTTGGAGCAGGGCTCAGAATGTTTTGTATAGCTTGGAACCATAGAAATTTACAACAGTGTTTGTATGTAAGCAAACTGTTTTGTTCAACATGTGGGGGAAACAGAGGACTGCTTCCCAGTCGCCGCGGGTCGGAGCGCCGGCGGAGCTCAGCCTCTGCACCGCTGCGCTCTTCTGGTGACTCTAAAAGGAGCTCCAAATTGGCGCTCCTTTTAGATGTCAGGGAAAGTGCGCCCTAAAAGCGGTGGGTGCACTTTCCCTAACTCAAACGCCGCGGCTCGTCCGGTCGCCGCGGTGTGAGGTCATCCCCGGAGTGCCGGCTGTGCGAACGGCCGGCGACTCCGAGGGCGACCTCAGGAAGAGGAAGGGGCGCCGCTCGTGCAGCTGCCCCTCCTCTTCCGGGCCCGGAAGACGGCTCAATTAGCCGTCTGCCGAGGCCCATGCTATACCTCATTTAGACCTTATAGTTAATATAATATAAGCAGTTTACAATAGAAGTTAAGTGTGGTGTACTGGTTTGAGCATTGCACTATATCTCAGGAGACTAGAGTTCGATTTCTGCCCAGCCAGGAAAACCATTGGGTGATCCTGAGCAAGTCCCATGCTCTCATCTTCTGGGGAAAACAATGACATACCTTCTCTGAACAAATTATGCCAAGAAAACCCATGATAGGCTGCCAATGATCACCATAAGTCAGAAATGACTTGAAGGCACACAACAATAAGCTAAAACAATAAGTACTAAAAAAAGGTTTTTAAAGCATTAAACAACCAATCAAATCAAAACATTAATTTAAAACACTAATTTAAATTTTAGATTTGACATTCCATGGTTTCAGTGTAAGGATTTTACTCCAGATCTGACCAGACTAACAGCAACATTAGTTGCAGTGACTAAGGATGGCATCTCTCCTCTGGATGCCTGCCTTGGGTCAGTAATGGGTTGGATGAGGAAAAACAAACTCAAGCTGAATCCAGAGAAAATAGAGGTATGCGTGATAGGTACCCCGAGTCTGGGGAGGGAGTTTTGTCAACTAGTCCTGGATGGGGTCACACTTCCCCTAAAGGACAAAGTTCACAGTTTGGGAGTACTCCTGGACTCATCTATACAGTTGTCATCACAAGTGGATGCGATGGCCAGGAGTGCTTGGTACCAACTTTGGTTGATATGCCAACTGCGTCCCTACCTGGACCAAAAGGACCTTGAAGCAGTAGTACTTGCCCTGGTAATCATTCACTTAGATTTTTGCTATGTGCTCTACATAGGGCTACCTTTGTACCAAGTTTGGAAGCTTCAGTCCAAAATGCGGCAGCCAGATTGATCACCAGAACACCTCGGTTGGACCATATAACTCCTATATTAAAAGCTCTACATTGGCTGCTGATTAGCTTCCAAGCACAGTACAAAGTTTTGGTCATTACCTTTAAAGCCTACATGGCTTGGGTCTGAGTTACTTGAAGGAACACTTCTCCCCACACAATCCGCCCCACACTCTCAGAACATCTGGGAAGAACTTATTAGATCATCACAAAACCAGACTTACTGTAACTTCCCAAAGTTCATTCATGGTCACAGCCCCTAAGCTGTGGAACAGCCTATTGGAGGAGCTCCGTCTTATTACTACTTTAGATACCTTTAAGAAGGCACTTAAGACAGAGCTTTTCTGGCGGGTCTGTCCACATGATCCCCTTAATGGACCTTCAAGTTAAATAGTATGATTTTAATTTGAATACTTGGCTTTTGGGCGTGGATGATTTTGGTTATTTTATTGAATTTTATAATGTCGATATTTTATTGACGGTACTAAGTATTTTTGTAATTTTGTATTTTGTATATTGTTGTACACTTTTATTGATGTAATCCTGCCTCGATCCACAGGGAGAGGCAGGAAATATAAATAAAAATTATTATTATTATTATTATTATTATTATTATTATTATTATTATTATTATTATTATTAACATTGTATCAGTGAGTGAAAAATTTTCAACCTGGTACCTTTCATATATTTTGCCTGCAACTCCTATCCTAGTGGTTCAGTGGATAAAAGCCAGTGTGGCACAGTGATTGTAGTACTGGACTGGGAATAGGGGGATGAATTGGCTTAAAGGCACATAACAATACTTCCATATAGATGGGGGATAAATGTGACAATGGCAAAATCTGTTAGTGAAATTAACTGGTGTGATGAACAAAATGGATGGCTTGATTGTACATCACAGGTTGTATCCACATTGAAGAATTTTAGCAGTTTAATGCCACTTTAATTGCTATGGCTCCATGCTATGGAATGTTGAGATTTATTGTTTGGTAAAGGATTTGAAATTCTTTGCCAGAGAACACTAGTCCACCCCTTTGAACTACCATTTCCAAGGTACTCTGAGTGCTTTTCTGCATTGTAGATTTAAATTGATTTAAACTTCAGTTCCTCTCTTTTCCTGGTATCTTAGTGCCTTCTAAATTGTTCACCAAACTATAAACTCCAGAATTCCATAGGATGGAGTCATGGCAGTTAAAGTAGTATCAAACTGCTACAATTGTGCAATGTGGATGCAACCACAAACTGCAGTTGTGTGCCTTCAAGTCACTTCTGGCTTGTGGTGCCCCTAAAGTGAACCTTAGGGATTTTCTATGCAAACTTTGTTCAGAGTGAGTTTGTCATTGCCTTCCCCTGAGACTAAGGGCCTGTACAGGCCACAAGAGCCAGCCTGGTGGTGGAATTGGGGTGGGGTGACCACTCGCCAGCCACCCTGACTCTGTCTTGATGTTGCCATCACGTAGACATGCTGTGCCAAAGGGGTGCAGAAGAGCCGCAGTGGCGATGGTAAGGACGGCTTTTTGCCACTCCAAAAACGAGTGGCATCTGTCCCCTTTTTTTGGAGCAGCAAAAAGCAAGATTGAGGCCTTGGTGTGTGCTTGCCACCACCCTGATCCAACACTCCCTGGGGCAGCACAGAGCTGCCCCTTAGGGGCCATCTGTACAACCCCTAAGAAAAGGTCACTTGCCCAGAGTCACCCAGTCAGTTTCCACAGACAAACAGGGATTTGAATCTCATTTCCCAGAATTGTAGTCAAAGATTCAAATCACTACACCTACTCACACATACAGAGCCCTGATTTCTCACACCTAATCATCTACACTCAGGCATGTCCCAGAGTTTCATCTCTATCAACATACTTTAGATGCCAGCAATGCACGGATGCTGAGCAAATCCTACAGATTGTTCATCTGAAAGAGGAACATAGAGGAGCAGCTGCTAAACTGGGATGGTCTGCACTAGAGTACTAGAGGATGTGATCCAAGCCTTGTAGTCTGCATAATCTGCTAGAGGTGTAGTCACACTTGTAAAGAGAGAAACAAAAAATCTCTGAAGACACTTAAAAAACGAGAAGGTAGGACTGCCATTCTTGATCATTTAGCCTGCTATTATTATATGGCTGATAGTATAAAGGTAAGACATTAGCAAGAGCAGCAAATAAAGAAACAAATAGAGCCTACTTTAAGTGAGACAACTCAAAGACCAACAACTAGAAAGAGGGAAGCCAGACAGAAAACATGTCCAATAAAACAAGCATAGTTAGAAGCAACACTACACATGTAATTGGAACATGGAATGTGAGATGCATGAGCCAGGGAAAACTAGACATAGGGCATGCCAGCTGCCTCAACCCCACCCAGTGCCATCCTGATGCCATGTGGCCGTACACACAGCACACGGCATCAGGATGCCCTTCCAGTGCAGCATTTAAACACACTGCACCAAAAGGGCATTGAAGAGCCTCTGCGCCGGCTCTTAGGGCGACCTTTTGCTGGCCCTAAAAGGAGCGGCATTTTGCCGCTCTTTTCGGGGCAGCAAAAGGGAGGATCAGGGCAGTGGTGTGGGGTTGTCATGGCCCCGATCCACCACTTCCCAGGGTGGTTCTGTGATGCCCCAAATGGCTGGTCTTTATCGGCCCATAGTAAAGAAAGAAATGGAACACATGAATACACCAATACTAAGAAAGAGTCAGTTAAAACGGACAGGAATGGGTCACTTGGACTCAAGACAACTATACAGTAATCTATTCAGGAAATGAAAAAACAAGAAGAAATGAAGTGGCTTTCATACTGAGGAAATATATAGGTAGAGCACTCAAAGGATATAACTCAAAGTCAGGCCGTATATTATCAATAAAGTTTCAGGATAAACCTATAAACATCACAATACTTCAGGTATATGCACCAACCACAGATGCAGATGAAGAGGAAATTGAGAGATTCTATGATGCAGTCCAGGAAGAAATTTACAACATACCATCATAAGATTTCAAATTAATCATTGGAGACTTGAATGCTAAAGTTGGCAAGAAGAATAAAAAAACAGTAGGAAGATTTGGATTACGAACAAAAAATAAAGCAGAAGAGAGATTTTCCAGTGACTGCATGGCCGAAGGAGGAGGAGCCAGCCTGCAGATAGTCCTCCCCTAAATCTGAACAGAGATCAGAAACAGAAAATGCAGGCCCAAAACTAACATCTTCAATTTTTTTCTCCTGTTTGCCTGATGAAGAAGCCAACGTGACTTTGAAAGCTTGCAACATGTAGTTGTGTATTTTGGTTGGCCCAATAAAGGTATCATTGTTTGGATGTTTTTGGATTTGCTCATAACAAAATCAGAGCTAAACTGTAGAAGAAAGCAAAGGCCATCATTATGCCAAAATATGACATGACTAACATTTGACATGAATTCAAGGACAATGTAAGAAATAGATTTGAACTATTGAGTATAATCAAGCAGGAACCTGAAGAACTGTGGACAGAAGTCAAAGACATAATTCAGGATGAATGCAGCAAAACATTAATAGTGGGCAAAAAGAAAGCTAAGAAACAATGGATGACAGATCAAACACTTCATGCAATAAAAAGAAAGAAGAAAAGCAAAAGCCAAGGGAAGTATGAACAAAGCCAGAAGTATGAACACAACTGTCCAACGTCTGACATGCAGGGATAAGGAGAAATACTACAATGATCAATGCAGAGAAATAGAAGACAACAAAGACACACACCCCCGACAAGTCGGGAGGGGCCTTCGGTTGCATTGGCCCCAAAAAAGGGCATTGACGCGTGATTGGCTGAGCAGACTGGAAGGCCTGCCCTTGCCGGTCTGCTTACCCAATCAAAGGGAGATCTCGCTACTTGGTCTCGTGAGAGTTCAAATCTCGCAAGACTAAGAGCGAGATTTCCGGGGCTATTTAGCCCCACACTGCCATGTGTCAAGCGTGTCAGCAGCCATTTTAATTGCAGATGAGCAAAGTGCTTGTCTGTTTCCTTAGCTCCTGGATTTTTCGGCCTCTGAGGCGGCCTAGCCCTGTAGAGCGAGAAGAGCAGGGAGCGGAGCGAGCGGAGTGTGGTTGGGAGGCAAGCCACGGCGCTCTGTGCCTCCCCAGGAACAGAACTTGGGCCTGGCCTGGGCAGCCCAGGCTGTGGCTCCATGAACAGCCACAGGAGCACCAGCAGTGGCCTAGCCCTTTGCAGGGGAGCCTGAGAAAGGGACTGGGAGCAAGCGGAGTGGAGCACGGCTTATTAATTAAAAAAAAAGTCGCGGTTCCTCCGCTGGTAATCGGGCCAGCGCGGCCTAGAGAGGCTGCTGGCCTGAGGCCAGGTGGCCTATACAGGCTGGTTGTGGTGGCCTATTGGGCCTGGTTGTGTGGCGCTATTTGTAAAAGTGCAGGTTGTAAAAAAAAAAAAAGAGAGAGGGAAGGCCTTGAGCGGAGCAGACGGCCATGGGGTTCAGGGTCTGCTCCGCCCTCCCTTTTGGGTGAATCATTAAAGAAGAGGTGGCACCCTTCTCTCCCCCCCTTCTCCACTCACTGGCATAATCAGAGGCCTTGCTGGCCAACCTAAGCAATTGAGGCCCGGCCTTTAAAAAATAATAACAATAATAATAAAAAATAAAATAAAATACAATATTGTTGGAGGGTGGGAATTCTGGCACCACCTGTGGGAGTTGGGATAAAGGCCTCCTCTGGATTGGTGGCTAACATACGTTATGGATGGCAATACGGATTTGGGGCAAGTGCCATTAGGTGACTGCATTTTCCACAATTTGGAATTGGTTTAGCTAGGAAGGGACTGATACATATATATTTTATATATATATATAGAATAATAATAACAATTAATTGATGATTAATAACTCAATAAAAGCAAAGTTATACAGCATTGGAAGGTTGGTTATTTATGTTATTAGTACTTAATTGACCATATTACCTTAAAACAAATATTGTGACACAGGTATAGCCTTAATAGGAACACTATATCCTGTATAATTAGTGTGAGTTGGCAATTCCTTAATTTCACTGAACATGCCATGAAGTAAGGCCCACATGCAGCCTCAGCTGGCCCAAAAACTGGCCAGTCAGCACCTAAGTGGGCTTCTAATACTCAAAGTAAGGATGATGAGATTACTGCACATTTGGAGCAGATAGGTCACACAATGCAGGCATGCGCAGAGGCCTGTGAGCAATTAGCTCAACAGAGGCTGCAGAGGGACAGTTTTGGGTCTCAAGTTAATACTTCAGCTGCAGTTGACTGAGCTACAAGTGTACAGATGAGTCAGGTACAGCCAGCTAAGATGCATTCACCTTCTTTAGTAGATATGGCACATGGTTCCCCAGGTACATGAGCTATGGAGGTTGGGCATCCAACCGTAGCTGATATAATGGAGCTCTTGAAGAAAGTTCTGGGTGTGGGACAACAGGGTGCAGCTGCCCCTGTGTCAAATCAACCCACTTTGGCTGATCTTTTTAACTTTCTTCAAAAAGTGGTTGTTTCAGGTCAGAGCGATGCGCCGACTCCTGAGACAGTGGCGGCTTACAGCAGAGATATGCCAATTGCTTCTGTGAGATAACACAACACCCGAGTACCTTCGGCGGCGCTCTCAGTGGGAGCTCAGCAAGCATCGGTGGATGCTTCAAATCAAGCAACGAGCTCAGGTTTGTCTCATGCTGCCAATATGCAGGCAACATGGCCTTCATCTGTATGGGCTACAGGTGGGCAGACTGGGTTGAGCTCTGGAATTGAGCGCCCTATGCCTACAGCAGTGGCTGCACCTCTGACTAATACTGGGCTTGCTCAGGTTATGGACTCAGGGGTGCAGGATAACACAAATGTGAATAACATGGTAAGTGATGTAAGGGGAGCAGCTGTGGTAGGAGCACTGTGCATTTCTGGGGCAGATAGGACGTTTGACTGCAATCCATATGCAGGAATGTCCACTCCCATTGGGTTGCACCTTCCCCTGGCTACCAAAGAGTGAATATGGAAAGGTGAGTATATAGGTTTATTTTTGCTCAGCTTCCATTATCCTGAGCCAAGGATCATGGTTAAGGATGGAGTGGTTTTTACCCTGCCAAAAGAATTTTAGTCACACAAATGCCCTAAGTTCATGGGCTTTACAATATACAGGGACGTTATTGAGGAAAAGGACCCTTCTAGATCTCCTGAATTCTCCAAATATCAGGAGATAATGATCAAGGCATATACAAATTGCCATTTTAATTCTTGGCTTCAATACAACGAACAGTTCAGGATGAGGGCGGCATTAGACCGCTCTTTATCCTGGCATCACATGCAGTCCAAATTGTGGGCAGACGTTATGGTAGGGGCCTCCCCTTCAAGCTGATGTGACAATGGGTTTGTACCTATGGTCACACAGCCGAGAGGGCAATATACGAGGCCTGGAACGGGGGAGAGAAAACAATTCGGACTGTGCCGGGACTTCAATGCAGGTAAGTGCAGGAGGCAGCCCTCCAGGTTTGACCATAAATGTAATACCTGCAGAGGAAATCATCCAGGGTCATCATGCCTTAAAGGTAAGAAAGCAGGAAGAGGGCCCCCCTCCCAGCAATCAGCAATGGGAGGAAAGAGCACCAACACCAATTAAGTTGGACGTGTTGGCTGCTTGGTTGCGGATATACCCCAAAAGGGAGGCCGCACAGTATTTGTTTGAGGGTTTCTCTCAAGGTTTTCGCATTCCTTATGTGGGTTCCAGGGTGCACTGTTATGCACCTAATGCACGTTCGGTCAGGGAATTACCAGGGATTGTGAAAGACAAGTTGACTAAAGAAATAGCGGCTGGTAGGATTTCAAGCCCCATGATCAATTGCCAATGCCAACTTTGCGACTGTCTCCCTTGGGGTCATCCCCAAGAAGGCACCAAGGGAATACAGGTTAATCCACAATCTATCTTACCCTAGAGGCAAATCAGTAAATGATGCTATTGACCCTCAGTTAGCGTCAGTTAAATATAACTCATTTGATTCAGTAGTAAAACTGGTTAAGACACTGGGCAAAGGAGCCTTATTGGCAAAATGTGACATTAAATCCGCTTTTAGGTTACTACCAGTTCACCCAGAAGATTTTGATCTCCTGGGCTTTCAATTCGAAGGGAAGTATTACTTCAATAAAGCTATGCCAATGGGGTGTTCCATTTCTTGCTCAGCATTTGAGACATTCAGCACCTTTTTACACTGGTGTGCCACTAAGAGGTCTGATAGTCAAGCAATTACCCATTACCTTGATGATTTCTTATTTGCTGGGGACTCTGGGATGACTGGTTGTGCTGATACACTGTTGGCATTCCAGGGGCTAATGAAGGAAATGGGGGTACCTTTGGCTGAGGAAAAAAACTGAGGGCCCTGATACCCATCTTACTTTCCTTGGAATTGAATTAGATACTAAGGCAGGTATATCTCACCTCCCATCTGACAAGCTCATATCTATGAGGCTACAGGTGAGGATGATGAGAAACAAATCTAAGGCCACACTATGAGAATTCCAATCCCTGACAGGTTTATTAAACTTTGCTTGCAAGGTTATAGTGCCTGGGCGGGCATTTTGTTCACGTTTATATAACGCCACCAGGGGTGTGAAGGCCCCCCATCACCACATTAGAATTACTTCTGGAATAAGGGAAGATTTAAGGATCTGGGAGTCATTTTTAATCAATTTAATGGTGTTTCCTTTTGGAGGTCTGAACTGTTCTTAAGGGCAGACTTTCAGGTACACTCCAATGCTTCAGGGGCTCATGGTTTTCGGGTATATTTCCATGGTCAGTGGGCAGCTGAGGGATGGCCTCAATCTTGGGTGGAAAAAGGGTGGACACGGGACCTCACCTTTTTAAAACTGTTTCCTATTGTGGTTGTGGTCCATTTGTGGCCAGAACTATTTACAAACAAAACGGTGTGGTTCTGGTGTGATAACCAAGCTGCAGTCCACATAGTGAACTCCCAGACTTCTAAATCCACTAGGGTAATGACATTGGTTAGGGAAATGATGGCTCAATGTTTGAATTTTAATGTTTTGTTCCAAGCTCAACATGTTCCTGGTTTACTAAATCCATTGGCAGACACCTTTTCACGTTTTCAGTTTTGCAGGTTCTGTCAACTGGTGCCAGAGGCAGCGGCCCAACCATTGGAGGTACCGAGACATCTTTGGAGCCTTGGAGAATAGAAATTGACAAGGCGATTCTCCAGTCCATCGCCCCATCGACATGCATGTCATATCAGCTCGCATTGCGAGCATTTAGATGTTTCTTGTTAATTGTCGAGGAGTAGAGGTCTGGCCATTGAAGGTGGAGGTTATCCTCTATTTCGCAATCCACCTTAGACAATCAGGTTTATCTCTAGTCACCATCAGAGGCAGAATAGATGCACTGTCATTTTATTCTAGAGCTGGAGGTTATAATGACCCTACAGTTGATTTTAGAGTTCGTAGGGCTTTGGAGGGATGGGCTAGGGAGTCATCAACATTACATGATAATCGGTTGCCAATAACAAGTCCTATCCTGATTAAAATTTGGCAAAACCTCCCATCTACATGTAGCACACTCAAAGAGGTGATGTTGTTTAGAGCAGTATTTTCATTGGCCTTTTTTGCGGCCTTAAGAATAAGCGAAATTGTCATTCCCTAGTTCCCGTACTGATGATTCTGGCTGGGCTCTGTCAGTATCAGATATCCACATTTCTGAACAGGGGGTGAAAATGACAATTAGGTGGTTGAAAACCAATCAATTGGGGAAAGGACAATCAGTAATTTTGGCTCGGGCACCTGATGACCATATTTGCCCAGTGCTGGTATTATCTGATTGGGTTAATAAATAATTCTAAATTTGGTATATGTCATTAGGTTAACCAAATTTGTATGATGTCATTTTAACATGGAATGATGTCATAATGTTATGAGGTCATAAGAATCCTTATGACATCATATCCGGTTGGGGGAGGGATTAGTTATTGTTGTTGTATATTGCATAAACTAACGGACTTGATGCATGCTGTGTTAGCAGCAATTATTCAATAGCGCTTGCGCTTAAATACACAGACGCATGCGTCAAGAACAAATTCTTGTCTAAGAAAACTGTTATTTAAATGTTTAATTGATTGATATCAAGACCCTGTACAAAATAAAAGTTGTGGCCAATGTTTTACCCCCCCAAAAATTGATCCCGTTCGGTGTCCTTTGTGCCAATGCAAAGACACCCCCCCGACAAGTCGGGAGGGGCCTTCGGTTGCGTCGCCCTCAAAAAAGGGCATCAACGCGTGATTGGCTGAGCAGACCAGAAGGCCCGCCCTTGCCGGTCTGCTTAGCCAATTAAAGGGAGATCTTGCTACTTGGTCTCACGAGAGTTCAAACCTCATGAGACTAAGAGCGAGATTTCCGGGGCTATTTAGCCCCACACTGCCATGTGTCGGCAGCCATTTTAATTGCAGATGAGCAACCCATCCCTCTCATCCTTAATTAATTGGTAAACATGTTATTTACACTCAGGCCTCGGCTGGTCCCGTTCAGGGGCCGGGAGGGAATTTTCCCAGAGTGTCAATTTGGGTTTTTTGCCCTTCCTGAGAATAATAACATTACCAATTATAAGTTGGATCAAAAGTGTTATTAATATGCTGGTTAAGAGTTATTAGGGGTGGAGGCATAATGAATTGTTTGAACTATTTGTGGCGAGAAGTTCAATTAGGTAATGTATAATTTTTGTCACAACTGGAGGTTCTGGGTCTATTAGGTTTATTGTTATGATAAATTTTGTTGGCGGGCAGGGACCCCCCCTTTGGGGAATAATTAGGTTAATTGAAAAATACTAATTGGGTTAATAAATAATTCTAAATTTGGTATATGTCATTAGGTTAACCAAATTTGTATGACGTCATTTTAACATGGAATGATGTCATAATGTTATGAGGTCATAAGAATCCTTATGACGTCATATCCAGTTGGGGGAGGGATTAGTTATTGTTGTTGTATATTGCATAAACTAATGGATTTGACGCATGCCATGTTAGAAGCAATTATTCAATAGCGCTTGCGCTTAAATACACAGATGCATGTGTCAAGAACAAATTCTTGTCTAAGAAAACTGTTATTTAAACGTTTAATTGATTGATATCAAGACCCTGTACAAAATAAAAGTTGTGGCCAATGTTTTACTCCAAAAATTTTTGATCGCGTTCGGTGTCCTTTGTGCTGATATGTTGACAATAAGGGAAGAATGAGAGACTTTTATCAAAAAATCCAAGGAATTAAAGTCAATTAAATTAAAGAAATTAGTTTCTTTTTTAATAATAATCTTTATTCTTACCCTCTCTATAAAAACATAAACAATAAACAAATTTAGATAAACAATTTACAAATCACTTACACATCTTACATTATAACAGACTAACATAAACATACTGCTTCATACTACATAAAAAACAACAATCGACAATGAAAACAACAACAAACTAAAATGACTTCCTTGTTTTGTGATTCTTTTCCTATTATAATTCTGACAATATTAAATCCAAACACTTTATTAATAAATGTAAAATCCAATCATATACTTTACATTCTGTAATTTAGCCTTTATAAGTCAACTAAAACCTCAAATATCAATCTAGTCCAATCATATAACTAGTATTTTTATTCTCCTTTAAATACCTTATTAAGGGGTCCCATATTTGACCTAATACTCTACGTTTCTCCCTTTTAATAAGTTAGTTAGTTTATCCATTTCCATAAATTCATAAAGTTTAAACAGCCAGTTTTTTTATATTGAGGCAGGTCTCACTTTTCCATTTTTCTGCAAATAGTAATCTAGCAACCAAAATCATACATAATCATAAAATCTCATATTTTCTCTAAATTTCCTTATTTGTAATCATGTTTAACAAAAACAATTTGGGGTCCATTAGAAATTTAGTTTTTAATACCACCTGTATTTCTAAATGAATTTGTCTCCAATACTCCTTAACTTTACCACAGCTCCACCAGACATGAAAGAAATATCCTGTTTCCTTATTACACTTCCAACGTGAATCACTTTTATTCTTACTCATTCTGACTATTTTATAAGGTGTAAGGTACCAATGGAATTGCATCTTATACCAATTTTCCCTCAAACTATAGCTTAAAGTAAATTTGGAACCTCTCTTCCAAGCATATTCCCACCACTCCAGTTGTATTGGATGACCTATATCCTGGGCCCATTTATTCATACAGTGTTTTACATTTTCAGATTCTAAATCATATTTCAATAACATTTTATAGAATTTTGAAATGTGGTGATTTCCCTCTGTTCATATAATTTTTATCAGATCCACATCCCATTATTCCAAACCATTAAGTTTATAGTCAATCTTGAACCTTTCTCTAATTTGTCTATATAAAAACCACCTACAACTATAACCAGCTTCTTTCAGTTCTTCCTGTTCCTTCAATTTTACCTCATTATAATCTCTAGTCAGGATATCATCATAAGTTACCCAATGATCTTTACACATTGGTTCCTGTGTATAAAAAGCCTCATTCAACGAGGTCCATCCAGGAATCAAGTCCTTCCATCTCTTCTTAACTATTTCCCACACTCTTAACAATGCTCGCTTAATTAAATGATTATTGAAGTCTTTGTGTACCAAATCTTTTTTGTATATTAAATAAGCATGCCATCCATATCTGTTTTAGAATCCTTCTAGTTGTAGCATGGCTTTCTTTTGTAGCTTAATCCAATCACAAATCCATTCCAGATTACAGGAGTAATAGTAAAGTTTCAAATTTGGTAATGCCATTCCTCTTCTATTTGTTTCATCCTGGAGCAGTTTCATTTTGACACGTGGCTTTTTTCCAGACCAAAGAAAATGTGAAATATCTTTTTCCCAACTCTTAAATGGAGCATCACTGGCAATTATTTGTAAATTTTGAAAAAAAAAAAATTGGGAAGCACATTCATTTTAATAACCGAAATTTTACCCATCCACGACAGACCAATTTTCCCCATCTTTCCATTTCCATCTTTATGTCTCTCTAGACTTTTTTATAGTTATTTTTAAACAATTTGTTATTATCTGTAGTACAATCTATACCAAGATATATTACCTTCTTATAAATTGTAAAGTTAGATCTTTTTATAAGTTCTTTCTCTTCCGTCTCCATCAAATTCAAAGTTAATACTTTTGTCTTAGATTTATTAATGACTAGCCCTGATATTTTGCTATACTCATTTAACATCTTTAACAATTTTTCAATATTCTGGTGAGGATCAGATATTGTAATTAATATATCATCTGCATATGCTTTGGCTTTATTCTCATATTCCTTTACCTTGATCCCCTCAATTAAACTATTCTCCCTGATCACCAATAACAAAATCATTAAGGAAATAATAAAGAGAGGGGACCGAGGGCAATCCTGTCTTGTTCCCCTAAAGATGTTACAAGGTTTTGATGTCTCCCCATTAATCAAGATATAAGCTATTTGTTCCTTATATATTGTCAACCAGCTTTCAAAATTATTCCCCATTTCTTTCTTATGATAGATAGATAGCACTGTCAATAAAAAAGTCCAGTTGACATTATCAAACACCTTTACCATGTCTAGAAAAATAAAAGCAACTTTTTTTTTGGTGATAATCAAATTAATCAAATGTCTGATATTGTCTTTTATTTTTCAGCCCAGGAGAAACCCTGACTGGTCTTCATGTATCCACTCTACTAAGATTTTCTTCAATCTATTGGCCATGATTGAAGTAAAAATCTTATAGTCACAGTTAAGCAATGAGATTGGCCTAAATTGTCTTGGTTCTAAACTTTCACATATTTCTTTAGGTATTAAAGTGATATTAACCTCCATCCAAGATGTTGGAAACTTCCCCTGCAAAATTTCATTTATTGTCTTTGTTAATGGTATACCAATTTCAAACTTTAAACTCTTGCAGCATTCTGCTATTATCCCATCCGTACCGGGAGCTTTACCTGTTTTACTTTTTTGAATTGTTTCTAGTACTTCCTGAAGCTTAATCTTTTTATTTAGTGACTCTTTTTGTTGTTCCGTAAGCTTAGGAATAGTATATTTATCCAAATATTCTATTATCTCTTGATAATCTATATGTTTTTTCTGATATAAATTCATATAGTAATTTAAAAAGTTTTTTTTTGAGACGTATGAATCCTATCCCCTTCTTTGATCCTTGTTATCATTCTTCTCTCTTTTTCCTTTCTTACTTTATATGCTAAATAGCCTTCCCGGTTGGTTAGCTGATTCAAATAATCTTTGTTTAACAAAGTTTAGTTTTTTTCTGCATTTCCTCTATAAAAATTATGTCTAGTTGCTTTTCCAAAGACTTAATCTCATCTACTGTCTTTTTAGATTTAGAATATATTTTAAGTTGATTTTCCTTATCTTTTGTTTCCTCCATCAGTTTATTTGTTAATTCTCTTCTTGTCTACCTCACTTCCAAAGCTTTGTTAAAAAAAGAAGCCTCGCATACAAGCTTTAAAAGTATCCCACACCACATCAATGGCAAATCCTTTATCTAAATTCTCTTCAAAAAAGAATTTTGCTTGTTCTTTTGCTTCTTTCAATATTTTTCTATAAGTTAGGGTCTAATCGCCATCAAAACTCTCTTTTCCTCAAGCTTAAAGTCATCAAAAGAGGGTTATGATCAGACCAAATTTTTGCCAAGGATTGTAACTTCAAAATTCTATTTTTTAAGGTTGGTGAGACTAGAAACATGTCTAGTCTTGCCCAAGATTTATGAGCTGTTGAATAGAAAGTATTATCTTTCATGAAATCATATTTCATACGTCAGGCATCTGACAAGGTTAAATTATCTATAATCTAGGGAAAAGATTTGGGCAGGCTTCCTTGTTTCTTTTTAATTGGTTTCTCTGATTTTCTCTCTATACTTGGGTCTATTACCCCATTCCAATCATCACATAATGTATCATTGACTCATAGTCCAAATCTTGTAATAAATCATTCAATTTATTATAAAAATTTCCCTTCTGCTCCAGTGGTCCATATACTAGTAAAAAATTACCATAATTTATATTTACTTCAACCATTATCCTGTTACCATTTAAATCTGCTTAAATTAACTTAAAATCCCAGGAAGATTTAACATAAATCACAACACCTTTCTTTTTAGTTTTTGCTGTAGTGCTATATTTTTGACCCAATTTTTTATTTTTTAGGTATTTCTCATCCTTTTTTCTTATGTGTGTTTCTTGCAAACAATTTTTTTCATGATTTGTTTTTTTGTAAAAAATGAAAAACTTTTTTCCTTTTCTCAGGAGTGTTAAGCCCTTTAACATTCCAAGTTAATATTGTTAGGGGATTAGACATTTTAATCTCTTAATAAACAACAAATTAAATTATCTAATCTACTTTATTTCCTTCTAAAACTCTTTCTTCAGCACTTTCTAATGTCAGTATTGTCTTCTCACCCTCTGTCTTATCTATGTTAGAAATATTTAAGTTTTCCTTTTCCATTATCACCTGTATTGTTTTGGGTCTTTCTGCATCTGTATCATTATCCTCATTTTCCTCTTCTGGGTTTCTTTCTGGATCTTTATCTTTTTCATTAATAGTCCCATCCCTAGAGAGATCTTTTCCATTTATATTCAGATTTTTTTTTTGCATCTCTTTTAGTATTTATACCTATTCTTCTCTTTTTGTACCAAAAACCCATCCTTCTGGTATATTCCATCTATATGGAATATTATTTCTCCTAAGTTGTGACGTTAAGAATAGATAATCTTTCCTCTTCCTCAAAACTCTCTACAGGATATATTTCAGATTTTTTAGCTCTTAGACTTAGCAACAACTATTATACCTAACATGGCTAAATTTTTAGAGATTGATGATAATCAAATGTATTTAGAGATTGATAATATGTTTTGTTTGAACTCCTATGTGGCCAGGAAGAATAATCTCCCTCGAGATATTGTGGTGTATTTTGTTAGGAAACAAGTCAGAGACCAGTTTCTAAGATTACATAGTGAGGAACCTTTTGAAATAGTGGGTAAAGAGCTAAAAATTCTAAAGAAATTAATTTCAAACCGAGGCCAGGGATTCTCTATGTTGAAAAAAAAGAACATAATACAGGAACAAGAAGAAATAAAAATATGCTGGAGGCAATACACAGAAGATTTATACAAAAGAGATGAGGGAATAAATGATATTTGGAATGAGGAGCCATATGAAGATGAACCCCAACTTTTAAGAAGTGAAGTGGAATCTGCAATAAAGGAAATAGGAAAAAAATAAATAACCGGAAATGATATCCCAATTGAACTGCTACAGTGCCTACAGACAGTTGCAACTTCAGTGCCAACGGAAATATGCCAACAAATATGGAAAACAAAGCAGTGGCCAACAGACTGGAAATGCTCAATATACATACTTGTTCACAAGAAAGGAGATACAGAAGACTGCAGCAACTATAGGGCAATAACACTAATCTCACATGCAAGCAAAATGATGCTCATAATTCTGCAGCATAGACTCCAACCATACATGGCGAGAGAAATTCCAGAGCACTAAGCAGGATTCAGAAAAAAAAGGGGCACTAGGGACCACATTGCAAACATATGGTGGCTAATCATCTTTCATCTATCATCTTTCTTAATTGTCCAGCTCTCACATCCATACATGGTAATATGGAATACAATGGCTTGTATGATTCTAACTTTTGTGCTGAGTTCTATATCTTTGAATTTTAGAATCTTCTCTAGTTCTTTCATAGCCACCCTCTAGTTCTTTCATAGCCAATTCTTAGTCTTCTTCTGATGTCCTGGCTGCAGTACCCATTTCTATCAATGTTTGATCCCAGGTATGATAATTATTTTACTATTTCTATTTCTTCATTGTCTAGGTTGAACTTCTGAAGGTCCTCAGTGGTCATTATTTTTGTTTTCTTTATGTTCAACATTAAGCTGCCTTTGCACTTTCTTCTTTGATCTTCCTTAGGCGATGCTCCAGGTCTGTGAGATTTTCTGCTAGTACTATGGTGTCATCTGCATATCTTAGACTGTTGATATTCCTTCCTGCTATTTTCACTTCTCCTTCTTCTGTGTCCAAGCCTGCTTTTCTTATAATACGTTCTTCATACAAGTTGAACAGATAGGGTGAAAGGATACAGTCTTGTCTGACCCCTTTGCCAGTTGGGAACCATTCTGTTTCTTCATGTTTTGTAAATTTTGTTATGCAAAATATGGGGAGGTTTACTTTTGAAGAAGTGATCAGTGGTGCATCTACACTGTAGAATTAATGCAGTTCAATACCATTATAATTTCCATGGTTCAATTCTGCAAATACTAGGATTTGTAGTTTTTTAAGGCACCAGTGCACTTTGGTAGAGAAGGCTAAAGAACTCGTAAAACTACAAATCCCAGGATTCATTAGGATGGCACTACTGCATTTAAAGTGGTGTCAAACTACATTATTTCTACAGTGTAGATGTAAGATAAAATTATTTACTTTTACAAAACATCTGCTCCTATTGGAGATGAAAACTGCTGCCTATAAAACACAGTTGGACTGGTAGCAATGGTGACTGTCAAAATGATTGTCTGTGCTTGATAAGTTGCCACTACACCAGTAAAGTATGAATGAACCTAACATCATGGACTTCACTTTCCCAGCACTTCATTCTTCAGGCTTTTCATTCAAATCAGTTCACACAGTTAGCTGCCAATCCCCAAGTCCTGGAGTGATCAGATGATGTACAGGCATGTACTAACCCAGCCCTTAGCCAGTACAATTCATTGCCGAATTAGAAAAGTCACCTTTGATTGATTGCCAAAAGTAAGTATCAAAATACTCATCTCCCCTCCTCCTGATTTCAAAGGTAACAGAAATGTATATTTGTTTCCATTTTCTTTCCTGTCATTGAAAAAGATGGGTTCACCTCCTAATTAAACATACTCATGAGCCAGATATGTGAGAAAAAACAGATGTGTCCAACATGGTG